>JAHTLZ010000379.1:30936726-30964463 GCA_023846285.1 Phrynocephalus versicolor | reverse complement strand
CACACACACACACACACACACACACACACACACACACACACACACACTACATCTAATTATTTGGGGATTATTTAGGGTGGTCAGGGGAAGGGTATTTCAATGTTACTTTATTCCTACTGGTAACACGTAGCTTCATGAGATGTTCTCTTGTCTGTTTTCAGTCTCCTGAATTGTCTGATCAGCTCACTGCTTTTGCTATTTGACTATGGAGCCAGAGGTTGGGAGTTCGATTCTGCAAGTAGAACCAGTCTGTGTGGCCTTCGCCAATACGCACAGTCCCACGATACTCCCCGAAGGAAAGAATGGTAAACCGCCTTTGACTGTTCTCTAGGTGGAAACCCCCTGGAAAAAAAGGGATATCAACATTCAGAATTGACTTGGCAGCACATGATTATTGTTATTAACTTTATCTTAATTTGATGTTTAAAAATTCTAAATTACAATAATATTCTCATTGAGTTACTATCTTAATATAGATGGCTTCATAAGTAGTAATGTACTGAACTCCCAAATCTATGCACAGGAATCTCCCCATTACTCTGATCATTTTTCCAAATGGCAAAATTGTTTTTCAGCTTCAAGGTCAGGATGGAGCCAGGAAAACAAGGACAATATTAAGGATGAGCTAATTTCTTTCAAAGTTTTTGCATAAACCATATGTGAGAGAGGCTCTGGTGTCACAGTTGTGTTACAACAGATGCACATTATTCACTGTCTACAGTGCTTCTTTCTGCAGACCAGAGTACATCTAGAAGTGTGACAGTCTGAAGCTTACCCTTTATCCATTGATTTTAAATTGATCCATCATAGCTGTTTTTTCACAACTGGGATTTCAGCCTTAGTATGCATATAGAGAAAACATTTATTACACTACAGTACTAAACTATCCATTTTGCAACAAGCATTGATGGTGTTTCCTAAAGACCTATAGTGCTTGAATATTAAAGCATATGCATGCACAAGTCAAACAACCGTTCCATGATTTTTCTACCTTCTATAGAATTTTAAATAATTTTGCAAAAATAAAGCAAAGAGAAAGGCTCCAAGTTCAAGTCAACACTCGAGATGGCCACAAAATGAAAAACGACATTCTGTTTTGCTGTTTTGTAATGTTACAAGACAATTCATAATATCCCAAAATGGTAGACAGTGTGCGGCCTAGAAACAAAATGAACCACCTTTTTTTTTTTTTTTTTTTTTTTGGAAACCGAACCAGGGAGCCACTGGTTCCTGGATGCAGGCAAGTGGCTGCAGCCAGGATCACACCGCCACTACCCCTCCTTCATCTGGGTCTCTGTGGGAAAAGTTGGTGTGGCAGCAGCTTCAATCCTGGCTCAGAACCGGAGAGCAGAGGAGGCTTTTGAATTTTGTGCTGCGCCAGCAACAGTGCTGGTGTGGCGTGAAATTCAAAAGCCTGCTTTGCTCTCCTGTTCTGAGCCAGGATAGAAGCTGCTGCCATCCCTCCTTCACCTCCACCCCTCCTTTGCCCACAGAGACCCAGGCAAAGAAGGGGTGGAGATGGCTGTGATCCTAGTGTTAGGATCAAAGCTGCCACCCCCCTCCTTCACCAAGGTACCTGTGGGCAAAGAAAGGGTGGCAGTGGCTTTCATCCTGGCTTTCCAGATTGAACTAGCTAGCTAGCTTCCTCCTAGGCCAAGGAGGGGCCTCGCTAGCCCTCACACCAGCCACTCTCCCATTGCAGCCAACACCACCAGCACCCAGCTGGATGTTTTGGATAGGTCAGGCTGTGGGGAGGGAGGATACCACCCTCGCCACAGCCCAACATGTCAAAAAAAAAAAAAACCAGCTGGATGCCAGTGGCAGCAACAGGAGAGCCAAACTGGTGGCACCAAATTCATACCCTGCTCCACTCTCCTCTTCTCACCATGGCTACCCACAGCTGGCTTTAACAGCTTGGGCTGTCAAAACCAGCTGGGTGGCAGCAACGTCCATTTCGTTGCTCATTTCATTTTGTTATGATTTATTTTTTTTTAAAAAAATGCTAATTATGAAACAAAACAAAATGCAATGAACAATGAAACAAAATGAAACAAAACACTATTTTTCCGTTTTGTGCCCACCTGTAGTCAACACTATTATATGCATTTTACATGGTTGTGTGTAGGCTTGTGATCTTTGTTTCATCACACTAAGCCTTAATAAACAGACATACTTAGAGCATATAGACTAGCTCTTTCTGTAAGTAATGTCATTTATAAACTCATCAGCCTAGGGGATGAAAGGAAGTTGGATTGTGTGTATAAATATGTGGCAGGGTTACAGATTAAAAAAAAAACCACTAGTTACATTACAGCTCAATTTTGTCTTTAATGCATGCTGACTAAGAAAAGAAAGGGACTGTGCTGCTTAACCTCATGCTCAATTTTATGGTCTTGAAGTAGTCTCACTCAGACATCCATGCCCATAGCAAGAAGCAGAGACACCTGACATCAGTGTGTCCATTGATTGACCTTTCCCCAGGTGCCCCAGTACTATAATTCTGATTTGCACTTGAATCAATGAATGTGCAGTTGTATTAATCTAGGTTTTTCTCTACTGTATTTATTTTCACATTATACAAAGACTACTGGAGGGGGATATGTCATAACCATAAAATGAGGCATAGCATGGCATCATTCTTTGCTCTAGTGTCAAACAACTCATATTTATGAATGCCTGAGCAGGAGTTAAGTTGCTTCCAAAAGCTGGTACTTGAAATTACTTGCTTTCCTCTTGTCTCTCCATCTTTTTTGTATTGTGCCTATACATGTTTGAGACAGAGATCAGTGTGTACATAAGCAGTAGTCATTTCCCTTTGACTATGTTTTATCTTAGTTACTAATGAAATATAGATTAGTAATGAACAATAAAGCTGAAACATTTAAACATTTCATGAACTTCCAAAGAAATGTTTCCTGCACCATTTTCAATATCTTTTATGTGCTGTATTTGAAATACATCTGCAGACATTTTTATTAAAACTGGATGAAAACTTGCTTGATTCATTTTCATTCTGTCCACTAGATATGTGAACTGTTCATGGGGCTTTCAGAATCAAAGTTGATGTAGCCATTCATCTTTTTCTATTCAAGTATATATATATATATATATATATATATAGTTAAGTTTAATTCTTGGCCATTTTAAGAATAATAAGCATGCCTCCGCTGGGCTGTGAGGAACAACCTGGATGATTCTCTGCACTATCCTGACAGACAAAAAAAAATCTGATCTCCTAGGCATATTGCTTTATATTAGAAAACCAAATTTTTTTTCGTTCATACAATGAACTCTCTGAATGTATCAAGCTCAGTTCCTAAAAATGATCTAATATGCTTTGCCAGAAATTGGTTCACTACAACTGATTTTCTAATGCTGTAGTTCAGATCAGATGGATGCAAAACGCATGTGTTATGACATTACATGCAAAGCAATAACTACATAAAATGATAGCCCATGTATAATCCTTTTGTATACCATAGTTTAGAGTAATGCGCTTTTATCCCTTTAAGCCAGATAAGCCACATAATATAATTTGAAAACATCTGAGTGATGCTATTGGGCCACCACAAGATTGGATTACGAATTGATAAGCTCCTACTTCAGCTTGCTGAATTGCAAAAAAAAAAAAAAAAAAAAAAAAAAGAACCATTTTTTAACAGTTTGATTTCTAAATCCCATAGCACTGAGGGTTTTCCCTATAAGGTACTGCAAATGTTCCACACCCCACCCCACCCCATCTGTTGGCAGAACTCGGATAAACAAGCAAGTTCCAACATAATATGGGATATTCTGTTTATTCTAATGAAATGCATGCTTGTCCAGAAAATTAGAAAAACATGTGCTGGCATTTTAACAATGCATGCAGTACTGAATTGTGAAGTGATATATCACATTCTGGTTTTAAAACAAGTAAAATATCTGAATGCCACCGCCTAAAGCCGCACTGCCCATCCAAGAGAAAATGTGCTCTGATGCATTAGACCATTCTGAGTATGTAAACATACTATTATTGTCATGGATGAGGGGGTAATGCTTCCCTCTATATTATCTTTGAAAGGAAAACTCAATACTATTATGCCCTGTGTGTAGAAAAAATGATAACAGTAGGACTAATAGTACACCTCTCCCTTGAATTATGGTTATAAATGATTTTCCCCAAATAAATAAATAAATAAATAAAAGACTGTGTTGATATTTGTGTCCAGAAAGTGACCTGAGAAACATGGATCTTGGACTTGGGCCTTACTGTTGGCAGTGTCTTGCCCTACAGTCTGATGGCAGTGGTCCATCTCCCCCCCTCTTCTGTCATGGCAGCTCCCCATGGCAGTGAGAGTGAGTTCTGGGGTATGCCGGGAGACTGATGTGGGTTGGGGGAGGTCTGGGTACATGTGTGTTGATCAAGTGTTTACCCTTTGTAGTTACATTTTTGGGGCATAATTGTTATAAGCAGAATTTGAACTACACAGTGACCTAGGACTCCTAATCTCAGTGTTGTTGAAGGGTGAAGTGTAAAAACAGTGATAATAGCAACAGCAACAGTAATGTTTCTGGATATTAAAGATATGATGAGCTATTTTTCTTTGGGGTTTCCCCCTCACCAAATATTTCACTTTGCAATCCACCTCCCACTTAGGACTTATTCCATGCTTAAGGTCCTTAATATAGCAATCTTCCAATTTCTCTCCAGAAATGCATTGAATCTTGTAATCTTGTAATGCGTACACTTTTCTTTTTAAAATGTATATACCAACAATTCTCCCCATATTAAATTAAAATCATTACTTTTTTCAATTCTTTTCTAATTTTGATTTCACAAGTTAGTTTATCCTTATACCTTCCCTCCAATATTATTTTATTGTTGGATTTTCAATTTTAGCAACAATTACCCATGCCACCATGAGCACTATAATTAACTATTATTGTTCCTCTTTCTTCAATTGCTTATTTACAATCATATTCAACAATACAGCCTCAGGGGACAATTGAATCTTTTTCATATTATTTCATGTATTTCCTTAAAAATCAATTTCTAATTCCACTTTCTTATTTCACACAATCCCTACATATGCCACTACTATGATAGTCAAGAAAGCTGTAATGGCATAAAATACTGTAAATCAAGAACAAAAGCATCACATTGTGGAATAGAAGGCCATACAGATTCTTCAGGAGGAATTTGGGGATCAGTAGGAAGATCTGGTAATACTGACTCCAAAAATAAGTTGGAATAGTATACAGTCCAGTCAGAAGCAGAGATTGGTGAAGTAAGAAATGAATTAAAGAGTTGTTCTCTTGTGAAACCAAAGCCCAGAACTCTTTCATGTTCTTACATATGCAACTATATCCCAAATATCCTCCAACATTCTGGGGATATTTCTTTATTTCTTATATTCAACCTTACCGGGCTTATATGTCATCTCCAGTACATCTTAAATAATTCTCTATTCCTCTTACTGAAATTCATGATTATTTTATTTCATATGTTATTCCATTCTTCCTTTTTAATTTCTTGTTTTATATCTTCTTACCACTTCACTTTTAACCTGTTCTCTTTCTATTCCCCTTGTATTAATAGTTTACATATCTTGCTTACCATTGTTTTTCTAGTTTGCTTAGTCTTTGTTTTGCTTCTCTTTTCTTTAAAATCTTCAAATTTGGTCCATTTTCTATATTCTACTACTGTTTTTCATTAATTAGCCCGTTTTTCTAATTGTATTATATTTAACCAAGAACTTTCTTTGTCTAAATTGTCTTTTATATTTCCCCTATTTTGTATTTTTTTCGTCCAGCCCCATAACCTTATAAGACTTTTATCTAATAATATCTTAGTCAATTTGCCTTTTAAATTAACAGGGGGGAATATTTCTATTACTTGAATCAGAGGTGACACTGGTGGACTTCTTTTCGTACTATATTTTTCTCTATGTCTTTTTCTAATATCTGTCTAACTAGCTCTGTCTCCATGTATATCAATATCTGTAAGTGGGGGAGGAAGATAGAAACAGAAAGTGGATTTAGGGCACATTCCATAAACTACAACCTTCAGTTCTGCTGGGCAATTTTCTGTCTTCAGTAATGACCAGATAAATTCTGTTTATCTGTAGAAGCTTTACTTCTCATATGAGGAGTTCTTGGCAATTTTGTTTATCAAAATTCCCTTAAAGTGTACAAACAATAAAATGTCCTCTAGACATCCATATGCCAATGTTGGGTGTTCTGAATTTGCAAAAACACAAAGTGGGAGTCCAAATGGCCAAAGCAATCTTCCAACTGAAACTTGACACATCCTTGCCTTTTTTTTTAACCAACCATCTGTTAGAGCTGAACGATATTCACACGTAGATAGCAACTGGCCACACAAATATTTTTGATTTGGAAATGATGTGCAATAGAACTGAGCTGACATTTATCAGAAGTCTATTTTCTTTAAACATTGCTGAATGTTTTTATTGTTGTGGCCTAATGCTGATCTTTATTTTATCTTGGTTACATACTGCAGTAGTCTGGCCAGGCATTGGGTCATATTCAGCCCATCTAGAGACCTGCCTGTCTGCTGATGTCACCTGTCTTACTGCCACTTTGAGACACTCATGTGTTCCAGCTCCCAGGAAACCATGTGGGTGCAGGCACTTCAGGTTTCCTCTCAAGCTGCATAGAGGGGCGTTCACAAACATTCCTGAGCTGGGGCAATCCTGTTCCCTCAATGGGTCCATTGGTGCCCCACATGGTCTTTTGCCTGCACTGGCTCTTCACTGGTGCCGTCCCAGCCTGGATTCATCCCCAATGCCTCCAAAATGCCACCAGAGTCGGATTAGACCTGGCTTCTGCCAGAATACTGCAGCTTCACCCACTATGCTAATGTGGTCTTGATGCTGGTGGTCCAAAGTACCATCCCAGTGTTTGACAAGTGCATACCATCTGCCCAAAATATATCTTTTTCTTTGAATGAGAGGTTATCATGCTTGAAGATACCGCCCCATGATTGTACCAGCTGACCAATAACCCTGGTGACCCTCCTGCCTGCTACCTCCACCTTCCTGTGAGAGTGGCCCCCTCTCCATGACCTTCTCTGCAGTAGGTCAGGCCATATGACAGTCATTCTGGGGATGACTCATGGAGTAACTGTAGTGTGGCTGTTGCTGCTAGGCAGACGATCACCCCTTTACATTGTATGATCATGGCATCGGGTGACCCTTGGGCCTTGATTCACGGCCATACCATGGCAATCAAGTCATCCCAGAGCATACCCCCTTTCCTCAGCCATGATATATTTACATTGTCACTGAGATCTAGGTGTGGTCCTGCTGGTGATCTTGTGGCCCAGGCATTGGCCAATGGACTATGCTGTGCCTGATGATCCAAATCTGCCTTCCTGGGCCTGTGTAGGGGGCTAAAGGATAAATGCTTTTAGGGAGGGTTCCTGTACCTGGTGGAAATATGTCTGATAGGCTTTAGATTTCCACCGCCCAATGTGTTGGATGTGTTGGATTGCCCCCCCCCCCCAATTGTTGCTGCTTGTGATGCTGCGCCTATGCAGAAGGAGTGAGTTCCAAGCTCCTCCAGGTTGAAACCAGTCAAGCCTAAGGCTTTCTTTAGCACACCCACAAATTGGTATCTGGTTAAGTAATGACCATTTGTGTAGACCAGTAGTGGGCCATTGTGTGGTGGGTGTAAGAGTGAGAATGCTTTCAGTGCCTGGATTGGGCAAATCAATTTGGTTGGTTGTGCAGTTATACTGATGCATTTGCTTCAACCCTTCTGGCCAGGTTTAGATGACTGGAGGATGAGGCATGCTGCATTCCCATCTAGTGTTACATCTTTAGCTCGAATGGGACCCAGAGCAACCCCCACAGGTACCCTCATGAACTAGTTGCACCACCTGCACCAAAAGGGTAGGTTCACATGGGCATTGTGGGTACATCTGGCACCCTATCCTTCTCCAATCAGTTCAGCAGCAATAGGGACCCATGCAAATCCCCCCTCATAAGGAGAGAATTAAAAGGTTGGGAGAAGCAGTCACCAAAAGCACCAGACAACAGGAGTCCAATAACGACAGACATCCCATTGGCCCTAATGGAGCAATTAGACCACCTATGCTGGTCCAAGTACGAAACCGCATTGTTTAGACTAGCATTTACCCTAGTCTTTTTCAGGGCTTTCAGGGTAGGAGAACTGGCTGCTAACTCCCAGTATTAGATAGTATTAGAACTGAGTTTCAGATGTATTCTAGAGTGCAGAACTTTTGGCCTGTGGATGTTTTCAACTTCATCTGCCAGCTTTAGCTCCCAGAAGTCTCCACCACTTGGCTAATAATAAAGATTATGAGAAATGTAGTCCACAATGTTTAGTGGGCCATCTTTGCCCTGAAGAAAAGACTACCAGGGGAAAACTATGATGCATATACAGCAGAAAATAAACCTTCTCTCTCTTTAAAATGTGTATTAAAGCCTTCAAATACAATTGCACTTCCAATATTGAATATAAACTGAAGGATTTTAATTCCATTACTTAGAGAATTAATTCAATTGATTACACAAACAAGGAGCTTGGAATATCACACCTTGTGCTTGGCTTGTTCTCCCCCAAAACATAATAACACCTTCTCCAGCAAATTTGAATATAAAGACTAAATAGTTTTTTCAACATGCCTTGACAAAAGCTTATATGTATTCTTATAAAAACCTTTAATCTGATCCCCTAGAGTTTCCATGTCCAAATGCCATGGGCTTTAGAATAAGAATATTCTGAATCTCTGTTTTTGTCTCTGACATTCTTTCCATTTCTTTCATTTATCTATTGCTTTTTTTAATCAATTCAGACACCTAGAAAAGTTTACGAAATGGAGATGGGAAGTAAAAGTTGCAAACATTTATATCTCAAAACATTATTTTATTCTAATCAAAAGACAAAAAAGAAATAAGCATAAAAAGGAAAAACAGGATAAAACAAAAACATAAACAAAAAAGAACAAAACATATAAAACAGGTTTACAATATAAGATATCTCATTTGGTGAGTTTCTGTCATTGACATTTTATCTCTTCTCATCCTTTTCACCTTTTTTACTACAAAGCTCTTGCTTTCCACCAATTATAAAAGGGGCCCCAGCTCAAATAAAAAGTTGCTTCTTCTTGTCCCTTTAATCTCTTAGTTAATCTGTACCTTTGATCTATCAATTTTATGGATTAATTTAAACATTATCATGAAATGCATATTTGATAATTATGTATATTTGCTACTTGTATTTATTTTAGTTTGGTTTTTGATCATAAATAAAGATAACTAACTAACTAACTAGTTAATCTGTCTCTTTCTGCACATTCTAATATTTTCTTTAAAATTATATCATCGGTTGATGGATTTTTCAGATTTCCAGTACTGGGACCACAATAATCTAGCTGTTGTCAAAAGATGTAATATTAAGTAAGACTTTTTCTTATCTACTGTGTTTGTCAGTAGACCCGATAAAAATAGCTCCAGTTTAAACTCTAATTCTAATTTTGAAATTTGATTATTCAAAGTATGAATTTTAACCCAGTAACACTTTGATTTATCACAAGTCCATCAAACATGATAGTAAGTTCCTTCTTGAGTTTTACATTTCCAACACTTATTTGACATATTAGGGAACATCTTCAGCTTCACAGTTTCCTTTTCATGGTCTACAAGTGTTTTGATTATGCCTCTTTTTTGCCTCTTCCCAGACAACATTAAGGCCTATTGCAACATTGCCTAATGACCAGCTACTTCCAGTGGGATAATGACTTCTATGAGCAGACAGATGGAGTTGCCATGGGGAGTTCTCTTGGCCTAGTAATAGCAAACTTCTACATGGAGCATTTCAAAAAACAAGCTCTGGATGCAGCATCCTTTGTACCCACAGCCTGGTGCCGATACATGGATGACATATTCGTAATTTGGAGCCACGGTGAAGATAAACTGGAAGAATTTCTAAACTACCTCAACAATACCCACCCAAATATACAATTCACCATGGAAAAAGAAATAGAGGGAAAATTCCCATTCTAAGATATCATGGTCATATGCAAACTGGACCTCCATTTAGGACACAAGGTCTACAGAAAATCCACCCACAAAGACCAGTACCTACATAAAAATTCCAACTATGACAAAAAAGAGACATAATCAAAACACCTGTAAACCACGCAAACCGAAACGCAAATACTCACTGCAGGAGTATACCAGTTACCTTGTAGTTTTGGCCATGTATATATTGGGACCACAAAGCACAGCATCCAGACCAGAATAAAAAAAAACATGAAAGACACTGCAGACTAAAACAACCAGAAAGGTCAGCAGTAGCTGGATACACCCTGAAACAAAATGGACATGAAATCCTCTTCCAGGACACAAAGGTACTGGACAACACTACCAATCACTATGTCAGACTACACAGGGAAGCCATTGAAATCCACAAACATAAGCACAGTTTCAACAAAAATAAAGTCTAAAAACCAACAATGCCTGGCTTCCAGTACTGAAAACTACAGCCTGCAGAAAATTAAAGTTCAATGATTACCACCCAGCCACATGCACCGATGATCAGTTCACACAATAGAACAGCTAATGACACCCATCAACTACAGCAAAGGATTGCTGCCACCCCTGATTGCAGTGAAACTTCTTAATCCTACCATCACAATACAATGACTAACACCTTTTCTCCCACATAGGTCAACTTTCCTCTTTCCCACAACTTTAAAACCACATAGTCTCACTCACTCTACATCCCAGAGCACAGAGAGAACTCCTAGTTCCCTGAGCTCCTTATCCTCTGAAGATGCTGGCCACAGAGTCTGGTGAAACATCGGGGAGAAAAAAATCACAAGTAACAGAAAGATGTCTCAACAAAGGAGAGGCAACAGGACCAGAATCAGCAGTGTACCTTCCTTTTGAAGGACAAAGGACACTCGTTAACAATGAGGATGCACACATATTAGAGAAGATTGGTGGTTAGAGGGAGGGGTCAGGAAAGCCATTCGTGTTTGTATTGAAAATACCTCTCAACAGTGGTGGGGGATTTAGGCACAATCTGTCTACCCTTTATCATACTGCCCTTTCATCAATCCCCAGACAAATCAGAAGCACTGCACACCTCCACCAGCAAGGCCATAGCTAACAACCCATACTTAATTGTTGCTGGGAAGGGAGCATAAGTGTGACTTTCACAAAACTCCAGGCCTTTGTATATCTAATGAGCCTATTCAGGCCAATGTCCACCTGATAAGCCTATTCAGACCATGGTGGTGTGAAACCAAGGTGAACTATAAATTGGAATCCTCACATCAACTTTTGTCAGACTGACTAGGCTACTTGGATGAGTAGCAAAACATTTTGAGCTCAAAAGAAAAGAAGTCCAGTTGCCATGACTCAACTTCTGGATAATGTCACCTGGATGACTGAAAATCTTCACAGACACAATATAACAAAAACAAAATCATTTTCCTTATAGGTTTTTAGTTGCTTCTTTCAACAAGTTCCTAACTTACTTACTTCAGTAACTCTTCCTTTAAACAACCTAGCAACAATCCAGTATTCCCAGGGTTCATTCACTTCCATGGCCAAAATAAAAGAACAAAGAAAGGGCTAGTTTAAATTAAGGCAATAGGGCAGGATATGTGTTGGTGTAAAGGTAAATTGACTTAAATCATCTCCAAATCACATGGTGTTTGAATCGCAGTCTGAGTTCCCTCTGAACAAACAATAAATCTGGTGTTTTTGAAGGAATACCCTTGCCAGATCATAGAATCATAGAATCATCATAGATCATGCAGTCTCTCTTCAACCCGACTGGAAGAGGCAGGTAGACAGATGTGCATGAGCATATGTGTCCACACCTGGAGAAGGTGCCTTGGGAGTGCTGATTAATGCCAGAGAGCTAGAAGCAAAAGGCAGCTGACACACACTTCAAATGCACAAACACAACTTCATTTTGAGACCCCTGCACATTTGTCGCCCCTCCCCCTTTCCCTTGTTGTAAGGTTCAATTGTTTTAGTCTAGTCACTAAATAGCATAATCCTAGTGCATTTATCACTTCTGAGCCACTTGTCCATGTCCTGTTTTACTTTAGATTTTATTACAATTCCAGAGAGGAATTAGTTGTTCTCATCCTTGGAAAGTTGCCGAGCAGAGATTGCAAATTTTAGGTAACATACTGTTTATCTGACACAGTTCCTCTATTGGTTACAAAGCTCTTCTCTGTAGTAATAAGGATATGAGCTCAGGAAACATGGCATCCTAAACGATAAAATAAAAATATGGATTTCCTTTGCTACGTTCATGCATTTAATTTTTTTATTTCTGGTACTCTAACAAATGTTTATGATGGTAACAAATCCAGGCCTAAATCCTGTTGATCTTTTACATGTGCAAAAGAGAAATCATTGAAGTTGCCAAAACATGTTGGTCAGGAACTCTGCCATGCTACTTTTCATGGACCTAACACACAGTTGCAAATGCCAAGCACCTCGTCAATTAGCCATGACAATTTACAAGATTCGTAAGAGGAGTTTGGCCACTGTTTATATGTGTATTCATGTTATTTTTGGGACTAAGCAGTATGCCATTAGACAAGACAAAGACCTTTTGATATAATTTTAATTATATCAAAATGTTACTTTATAATACAGCTTCCAATACATTTTGTGTTTTTCCTGTTTATCACAGACTGCCTACATTATTAACTTGTGTTAACTTCAGCTTATCTGGAGGAGTCCTGCTCCTCTTGACTCTTTCCAAAAACCCTTCCCATTGTGTTGCCTTAGTGTATATTGCTACTCTTTGTACAATTAATAATAGTGTATCTTTGTTTTACTTATTGTTCTACATTAAATTTATCTTCTTTATCAGTTTCATTCATAATTTTCATTTAATTATGCAGCATCTGTTCCCACTTTCTAATGGTTGCTATCTTTATGTTACACATGTTTATAATATATCTTCCCAGTTTTAATTTTCTCAGGTCTTTAGTTTTATGTCATGTGTATTACTATAGTTGTGAACTGTATATTTTTTATTTATATTGTGTTCTCTTTATAAGATACAAGTCCTTATGTAAACCATCTTTCTCTGTGAGAGTGGGTTAACTTTGCTTTATCAAACATTTGCTGCTTTAGCCAAAACAACCTAACATGCACATGTGTGTGCACACGCACAGATACACACAGAGACAGACACACACACAAGTCAGGTTTCAGCACATGTGGGAACCATGAGATTTGAAGAAAAGAAAGACTCTGCAAATCCTTTGCAGGATAAGAACACTGTATTGGTAAATATGACTGAAATCCTATTGGATGTGTACAAAGTCACAACTAGAACAGGTTCATTTAATCAGTGGCAATTTGGTGACACATTTCTTAGATTCAAAAGGGCCTACTCTAGTCATAGCTTGCTTTAGTGTACTAAGTATCAACTAAAGAAGGCTCATTTGAATCGATGAACTTTATAGAATAATTGACTCACCAAATTCCCACTGATTCAGTGGGCCTACTGTACTATGCTTAATAACAAATTGCATCTGTTGCATTACTGCCAGAATCTGACATTCAGGTACACTGCATGGAACTGTTATATGAACCATCAAAACAATTCAGACATGTCCCTGATGGAAATCAAGTCAACTCTGTAGTTCTAACAACCAGAAGAAGGAAAGCTGCCAGAGGAGAATTGTTCTTAAATGAAAGGCTTGTGAATAATCTTGGTGTGATGCTTGTGAGATTTCCAGACATAGTTATATAATTAATGCGACTTATTTTCTCATTGGTGAAGCAGAACCTACTTTTTGGGAAAAGATGTGCAGGACAATATAACATAGGCATCAAGATGACCAAAAGCCCTTAAATAATTAGTTGTCGAAAATACCATAACAAGCAGAGCATGGATTACACAAAGCTATTTTTGGATCTGTGTTATTATGCTGCACATGTTCACACTTTCATGCCAAGCCCTGTATAATTTCCTGTTTCCTCACTAAAATATCTCTGTTTTCCTCACCCCCAGGAATCTATAATATTCATTCAATGGCAAATAGTTTTCCTAAGTGTCTTATATCCCCTTCAAATGGATGCAGTTTCATTTCCCTCTTTCCTCAAGTGAAGTGTGCAGTCATTTTTTTAAATTAATAAGTTGCAACCTTAATGAAATGTGACATTTATTTTGTCCTTAGGCCAGTCACCTGTGCCAGCTGCCTCAGGGATTTGGCAATGTAGATGTGAAGTGCTGCATCAAAACCTCTATTCAATTCATCCTGACAGACCCTTCCTCAGCATACTCTTTTGGCAACCATAGCAAGCATGGCATCCCAAGACAGACTATCCATCCCAAGCAGAGGTACTAGTGCATTCTCGGAGACAGGTGGAGTGAGCACAGGCCAACCACAAATACCATTGAAGTGCATTATACAGTATATCCTCTATTGAAGATTTATTGGAGTTAATAGTGGCCATGTTATAGTCAAAAACCAAGTCATATGGACATATGGTACAGCTAACCAAATCATCTTTCTACTGTTAATGCCAAGAATTCATCAGCCTAGCCCTAGACTAAAATGGCCAATGGTGAAGGATGATGAGAGAAGCCACTCCCCAACATTTGAATGCTCACAGATTTTCCACTCCTTAATTAAAGCAAATAATTGCAATGCAATCCCATATGATCAGAAATGGAAAGAGTTTGATGCAGGTGTGTTTTCCTTGATGCCTTCAATCACAAGACAGGCCTCATTGAAAGACCTTGCAATTTTCATTAAGTTTGCGTTGAATCACATTTAATATGTTTCTGTTTTGTATATATTTTGATATGGTCGAAATGGCTAATCAATAAACTAAACTAAACTAAACTAATGTGTTGCTGTGGCCTCTTACTGCAATAAAAATGGACAGATTCTTCAACATCTCACATGAAACCAAGGGATGAATATGAAACAAATACAACTGTCTTTGTGACTCTGTTTAGGAAAACACTCCAGTTGAACACACAGCCATAATCTGATCATCACCTCAAGTGATCAGCAGTATTACAGGTAGGTGTCATCTGCCAGTGTGCCTCCCAACTGCAAGGTGTATTTCACCCATAGCATGTCATGAAACTCTACTTGAGTCTCTTCA
Organism: Phrynocephalus versicolor; assembly: GCA_023846285.1. Lineage (NCBI taxonomy): Eukaryota > Metazoa > Chordata > Lepidosauria > Squamata > Agamidae > Phrynocephalus > Phrynocephalus versicolor. The sequence goes on along the minus strand of JAHTLZ010000379.1, from coordinate 30,949,332 downwards.
TTGAAAGAGATCACTACAATACCTCCACCATTGGGACAATGTAATCTGAGGTCTAATGCTGAAAAATATAACAAAGTGCACCATTGTATGAGAATCTGAGAATGGACTACCTGGGTGATGTGTTAAGTGATCTGTTCATTGTGTGCTGAATGGATATGAACAGTTAAGAAGCTGAAAATGAAACATGATGTGTGCAAGCTAAATTTCAAAAACAGACCATTGTAAGGATGTATGGATAGGTTTATACAGATATCACTTTTATGATATTTAAGACTCTGGAAAACATTTTCTTTCAATCAAAAAAGCCACTTCCTTGTTTACTTGTCATCAGTAAAATTCAGGCATACAAGTGAAGTACTATTTTTTTTCAGTCATTTCAAATAGACATAATTCTTAGGAGGATAGTGCTCAATAAAGTACAGTTGCAAACCTATAAGGCTAATGTTTTTAAACAAAATATTGAAGTTTTATGACTCTTCATTCCTAATGAAGATACTCAAGACCATTCAAGTTAAAAAAAACATTAAAAAGTTATTAAACATGAAAAATATTAAAATCATCATCTCATAATTGATAAACAAGTACAAATGCATTGAAAAAACACATTTTGAAAGCTATAATAGCAGTAAGCAAGCATAAGGCCTCTTGTTATGTTAAAATTAAACCTAAAAAGCCTGCCTGAATTGAGGTCTTTTGAACTGTTGCTGAAAGGCAAGAAAGCAAAGTGTTCTGCTTACAGACCACCCCATAGTGTTTCAAGCACTCTCTGGGTGGTTTACAATTTAATTATGCAGAGTACACATTGTATCCTCCCCCAGCAAGCTGGGTACTCATTTCACCAACCTCGGAAAGATGGAAGGCTGAGTGAACCTTGAGCCGGCTACCTGGGATTGAACCCCAGGTTGTGAGCACAGTTTTAGCTGCAGTACAGGCATTTAACCACTGTGCCACGAGGGGAGGCAGAGAGTGGGGGGCAGCCTAGCATCATAAGGGAAGGGATTCAATAACCTGTGGCAACAACTGAAAAGGCTTTGTCCTGCATCCCTGCAAAACATGCCTGTAATGTTGAGATCATGACAAAGGCCTCTCCAGGAGATTTTATACCAGTGGAGGGTCTGTTGGAGATATATAATCTGTCACATAGGCTGGACCCAAGCTATAGAGAGCTTTATAGGTCACAATCAGCATTTTGAACTGGAATTGAGAATGGTCTGCTAGCCAGTGAAGAGGTTGCAATGCTCTGTGTTACCAGCCCTGCTCAAGAGTCTAGTGCTAACTAAGGAACAATCAGTATGATGAACTGAATGATGTGTGTAACAACATAAGTTAACCTATGGCCAGTGCCACTTAGCATGTGTCATACTGTAATAACCTGTGACAAAGTGCTAACCAAGCATATGATACTAGAGATGGGGGAAAAAACAAAAAACGAAATGCTGTTTCATTGTTTTGTCATGTAACAAACTGTTTCATTATGAAATGAAACGGTAGGACAAATTTTGTTATGAAATGGAATGGAGCATCATTCTCTGCCCCCCCCCTTTGGGGAACAAAATTTTTTCCCTAGGGGAACCAAAATCACAGGGAAGATTCTTTAGACTCTTCCCTGTACCCCCCACCCCCCAAGGCACAGGGGAGTCATTAACAAAACTTTTTGTTTGTTTCATTTCAAAAATTCTTAATTCATTATTATCTAAACAAAACAAAATGAGAGGAGAAACAAAAGAAAATGAAATGCTATATTTTTGTTTCCTTCCCATCTCTGTATGATACATGCATCTCATAAGAACACATGAAAGGGCCTTCTCTGCTGCTACTCCCAGACTTTGGAACTCCCTCCTGCTGGAGGCCAGGACTGCCCCAACGCTGCAGTCTTTCTGGAATCAGGCAAAGATCTTCCTCTTCGGGTAAGCATTCCCTCAATGAGGAACAACCTATTTTGCGACTTTTAGATGGATTACCATGCATGAACACCAGTGTTTTCCATGGTAGTTTCCATCCATCATAATGGAATTGTTTTTTCTTTTGTTTTCATGTGCTCTTTGTAGCTTTAATGTTACCTTCAAATGTTTTAAAGAGGTCACTTCTAATTCCCTGTTCCTAACCTGAGTATGCCCTAAATGTTCTGGGTTGTATATTGTCCCTCATTATTGTAAGCCACCTTGGGTCCTTTCCCAAGGAGAAAGGTGGGGTAAAAGTATTTTAAAAATAAATAAATAAACTGGACTTCTTTGCTTTGGAGACTGAAACATTTTGCTGATCATCCAAGCAGCTTCGTCATTCTGAGGAAGGTTAGTGGTGAGTCCTCCATTTTTAATTCACCTTCATTTCACATCACCCTGGTCTGAATAGGCTCATAAGTTGGACAAAGGCCTGAATAGGCTTGCTAGGATAGGTTCGTAGGTTGACCATGATCTGAATAGGATCCTTAGGTGGATAATAGCCTAGGGTGCATGAAAGTCCCACCTATGCAACCTTTCCAAACACCTATTAAGTATGGGATGTTAGCTATGGACTTGCTGTTGGAGGTGTGAAGTGGTTCTGTCTGGAAATTGATGAAAGTACTGCTTGATAAGTAGCAGACAGATTGTTTCTGAGTCCCTCACCTCTGTTGAGAAAGGGGTTTTCAATACACAATGAATGGCCTACCTGACCTCTCTCTCAAACCACCTTTCTTCTCTGTCTAATATGTGTGCATCCTCATCTTTGAAAGAGCGCCCTTTGTCCTTCAAATGGAGGTGCACTGCTGATTCCGGTCCTGAGCTGTTGCCCCTCCTATGATGGGCCACCCTTCTGTTTAATGGATGTTTAGTTTCTCCAATGTAGAAGTTTACACACTCTTCACTGCATTGAACCACATATACAATATTGCTCCTCTTGTGTTTTGGTGTCAGGTCCTTTGGGTGGACGAGTCTCTGCCTTAGTGTGTTTGTGGATTTGAGGTAAACAGTTTGTGGTGTTTGCCAAAAATCCCTTTAAGCTTTTCAGACACCCCAGCCATGTAAGGAATGACCAGGTTCTTCCATTGGCTATGGATCTCAGGCTGATCCATTGTTCTTCTGGGTCAAGACACTGGTTTGTTGAAGTCCCACTTTGGATATCCATTCATGTGTGTTTCAGGATGCTTCCCCTGTTTTATTTATGTTTTTAAAATTGCTGTTTAACTTATTACATAACTGTTAAGTTACAGGAACCTCCCTGATGGGGGATCCAGAGCTGAATAGGTCATGGGGGTACTCTGTAATTGTGCCAGTGCGAAACTATGATATGTGCATGGTTGTTTTTGGTGAGGGTTGGGCATTTTTCCCTGTGTGTAAAATGAAAGAACTGGGTTACAAACAAAAAAACACAAAAACAAAAGAGACACCTCCAAAATAACCTGAAGCAAATGAAAAACATGTTCACTGCACACATTTCTGTTCTGCCTCTTCTGAAAAACACTACACTGATAAGTCAAACTACATATGTAGTTCCCAGTCAAAATCAAATAAATGCTTGTAGAAAAAAATGTAGTGGCACATATGGTAGCAGCAGTGAGTAGACCTAGCCAACAAGGAAAGTTGATTACAACCTCATTCTATGAGATTGGCTCAAAAGTCAAGATGAAGGGACAGGCCCTTGTGATGTCACAGAGTTGTGTCAGGCAAGGGATTTTCTTCTTCTTCCTAGGGCTTGATTGCTGTTGCCAGGACTTCTGAGCCAAGGAGGCTCATGAGTCACCATAGTAACTCCCTGTCTTGCTCTAAGGAATATGATATTCTCAAAACTTGCATGGCAAAAAGCCTAGAGTGATGGAAGGAGACTGGGCGAAGAGCCAGGCAAGATATGAGCACAGGCCCTTTGTGTTATTTGGAGCAACATACATAAAAACACCTTCATGATAAGCCAATGAGTTCTGGTATCAATTGGAAACTAGGGACTTTAAAGATACCCCACATACAAATTAAATTATTCCTTCTTTTCATGCTGCTTTCACTGATAGAATGGTATGCCTACAGAACTAGAAAAGACAAATATTCTAAGTAACTTTAATTGATGCTGAGACCCCCTCGTCCCCCCAAAACCCACTACATTTTGGTTGTGAGGGTGTATTTATGCATAAATCTTCTTGTGACAAATAAGGAATAAATAAATTTTGTAGGAAATCTTATTGTTATTTATCAAGCATAAAACAAGCGTATTTTTCATTTGCTGGCTTTCTCTATCTTTATAGTATCAGCTATCTATGGACATCCTGAATGAATTTCATGTGCAGATTATTAAGGACATTAAGGAATACTTCAGAAGATTCAAAGGCATTCATTTGTTTTTTGTTCATAATACCCCACGGCTGCATGAAATCAGATGCCATTGTGCAACTTGTTGGAAAAAATATAATAAATTTATTAACAATGTCCTAAGTAATGTATAGATCAAAGCTTTCTTTGTGTATATTTTGGAGCATGCTTCACAAGCTACCAAGTTTTTTTTTTTTAAGCCCACACAGTAAAATATAATGTTTGTCTTAGGATTCATTTGTACTTGGTTGTAGGCTCAGTCACATGGTTGCAATAATGATGTGGAACTATGAATTTACTGTAATCATGTGAAGCCAGAAATCAGAAAGTATCAATGAAAATTCACATATAGGCTTGTTCAGAAATGTGGAAAGCAGTTAAATATTCTAGTTTGTGTTCTGGTACCGGCAGCTGTGACTGTGTGCATAGAGCTACACAATAAAGTCTTCCATGTGAATAATTTCTTACAAATCCAGTTTCCAGATGGGAAACTAGGCTAAAAGCCTCACCCCCATGCCAGAAAAGATGATTGGTGCAAACCTTTAGAGAGGGTGCCAAGTTGTGGTTTGTGCTCAGTTGTTCATAACAAGGATTCATTTCACTGTGTGTGTGTGTGTGTGTGTGTGTGTGTGTGTGTGTGTGTGTGTGTGTGTGTGTGTGTGTGTGTGTGTGTGAGAGAGAGAGAGAGAGAGAGAGAGAGAGAGAGAGAGAGAGAACAAATGAGGGAGCAAGCAAGAATTCACTCCATCCATATTGTTCATGCAAGCTGGACTTGAAAATGATGTGCATGAACAACTTGTAGTGCATACATCTTCCTGTCTGCAAGGGAGATTTACATGATAAATGCCTCCTGCCAGGCAATGTAGGGATGGGAGTTTGGAGCATCTGTAGTTATATGGTACACATGCTAGTACTTGCATTATAAAGTTAAGAGCTCCTGACTTTCCATTTGTGACTGTAAGCCTTTAAGTTAGCAAACCAATTTATTAATATAATATACAGTAATCTTCTATGCGTTCACTCAAAAGTAAGTTTGATACTGCCTTCCTAGGAAAAGTGATGTGCTTCTTCCACATATGTACTCATCATTTCAGAACTAGGGTGGTCTCCTGTTTTGGAAATTTAATTAATTGTCTGATTAACTGATACATATTATTAACTGCCTGATTCCCTCCTCTATATTTATGAAACTGAAATGTTTGCATTTTTAACATATTACCTTCTCAACAAGTTGGAAAGTAGGAAAGCTATTTCTTGAAATAAATTCATTATACAACTTGGCAAATACTTCCCCTGAATTTATGAATTTAACACTATGAGAAAAAACTTACACCACAACAGTAATTGTTTGGTTCATGTTACGTTCTTTTTCAAGAACAAAAAATAAATCGCTCATCCCTGCCCACTTCAGGTGGTGAGGTTAGATGATTGGCAATGTCCATTGTGCATTTATCCTTACCCCCCACATGATGTGGGTTGGAGGTGGTCTAGAGCATGGCCGTGGTCCCAGGCTGGAGACAATTCTAGACGTATTGAGCTGAGTACTCTGTTATTGGGCCTACTGGGCTGGGAAGATTTTACCTGTTCTGGCTCTTATACAAAGGGTTTGCCATTGTATTATGCTTGTCTTGTGTATGCTTTTATTGTTTTTATACACTTTTATTTTGGTTTTATGTGGAATGTATCTTGTATTTTATCTGGTCAGTGACCAAAATAAAGACCTTCAACCTATTAAAAAGAAAGAAAAATAAAAAAATTAAGGAAAAAATATCCTTCAAAAGCATTTTAGCTTTCCCCACCAAGTATGAATCCAATAGGTAAATGCTACTAATCAGATGACAAGGAGCAACAATGTTACCAGTTCTATAAACAACACTGGGGTATTAATTCATCTCAGCACTGTTAACAATGTTGCAAGTGTCTAGTAAGGATGCAACTGAAGGGGATAAGTGAGGCATGTGTCCTGGGATGCTGCACTGGGGTGTATGTGAGGTGCCATAGCTCTTCTAGTTCCCTAGAAGCAGGAGTGAGTGGGAATTTTTCTCCTGCCTTATTTTCCTTACTTGCCTTCTTTCCTCCACTCCTGGTAGAGTCTCTGTCTCCCCCCTCTCACCAAACAACTGCCCACACCCACTGCTGCCACAGCAGCTTTTACTCCCACCATGCCCCATAGCCACAGCCAAGGAGAGGTCGATGGCAGCTCTGACAGTTTGAAGAGCATGAAGGATGTGGAGCCCACATGGAGCAGGATGCTACTGAATTTGGCAATCCCATGAGAGGATGGCTTGCTCCTTTTGGACACTAGCCTTGGCTTGCAAGAGAGGTGGTGACAAAAGCAGGGAGGAGCCAAGATGAGCATGCTTGAAAATCCACTCTCCCACACCAGCAATCCAATTGCCTGGCAGAACACCAGTATAGGAATATGTCTGTGAAGATTCTGAGTAGAGATGGACACAAATAAAAAAAATGGCATTTCATTTGTCATTTGGAGGGTCCGTTTCGGTTTGTTTCCATTTTTTGCAAATTTTTGCAAAAAAATCGTTTTTGTTTTCGTTCATTTCATTACCATTTCGTTACCATTTATTTCAATTTTTGTGATTTTTTTAGGATTTTAAGCAATTCACTCATATTGCAGTAACGGAAACGAAACACATGACAAAATTTCCGGTGTTTCTGTTTGTGTCATTTCATTTTAGAGACAAAATTCGTTTGTCATTTCATTACGTAACAAAATGAAAAAACAAAAACAGAAACAAAGAATTGTTCATTTCGTGCCCATCTCTAATTCTGAGTCATCCAGGTGAGTTTATCTGGAAGTTGAGTCATGGCAACTGGTCATCTATTCTTGAGAGACTGAAACGTTTTGCGGCTGATCCAAACAGCTTCATTATTCTGAGGAAAGCTAGTTGTGAGTCCTCCTATATAAGTGAACTATAAAATGGAAGACTTGCAGCTAGCTTTCCTCGGAATGACGAATCTGTTTGGATGAGCAGTGAAATACTTCAATTAAGTATGGGCATAAAAGAAAAACAAAATGCTGATTTGTTGGTTTGTTATGTAATGTAACAAAACAAAACAAAACAAAATGAAGCAGCAGCATTTCATTACAGATGAAACAAAACTGTTTTTTTCATTAAAATGAAATGTTTAATTTGTCTGTAAAATGGCTCCCTTACCTGCTTGTGTCCCTCCTCTGCCGCTGCCACCAGAGATGCCAAGGCTGCCACTGGAGCCCCTGGAGCAACCACCACTGCTGGAGCCCCACCAGCCAACTGGAGAGGGTGAGCAGGCCTGGCAGGCCAGTCTAGGCCTGCCACCATTGCTGCTGTCAGCTGGCAAACAGGCCTAGCAGGCCAGCCTAGAACCACGGCCAGAGCCACCACTGCTGGAGCCGCCACCACTGGTGCAGCCATCATCCCAACCCTTCCAGCCAGCTGGCAAGCAGACCCAGCAGGCCAGCAGCTGGTGAGTGCTATAGAATTACAAAATAAAGAAGCAAAGGAAAAATCATCACAGTAATTAATTAATTGCTTTGTAGAACCATTCAATGTATAATAGAATAATAAAATTACTAGCACCTCCCTCACCAATCCACAGGGTGTTTGGAATCCATTTTTGTCTTGGGTGCCACAGACCCCAGTTGCTTGACTGGTGCCCCAGCCCTGCCCTACCTGTTACCAAATTCTTCACAGTGCTGCAACTATGGAGGAAAAGATTACTGAAGGCTCTCCCTTCAAGCCAGACTGATAGAGAACCAGAGTTTTTTGGCCCATGTAGTAGAGCTTCTATATAAAGCAAACCATCCTTCAGACCCATGAAGAACTTCAAGAGGAAGTGGCCAGATGTAGGCCTTTCTCTGTAAGGATCTTCATAGCATTAGGTTAAATATTGTCTCTACAGGTCTTTGGTTATATGCAAATGGAGCATGGCTATGTCCTTATTTCAAAAAGTATTATATTACAGGTTGAGTTGTTATGACTTTGTAACACAATACTTTCAAGTGCTAATACTGAGAGTTTACTGCTAATATTGTGTGATGTTCCTGCATGTAGGACATCAGTAATCTTCCTGACAGGATTTGAAGATTGAAATAAATGTTCTGTCCCCAGGGTCCATACACTTCATCATGGTATGTGCCAAGATACAGCCTATAAAATAAATGTTTCGCCATGATTATCTTTCTACTGTGACTCTTCATAGTTCTGCATTTATTGACTACTGAGGGGGCAGTTTAGTCTATTTGCTCCTTTTCACTGTGTATACAATTCTCATTAAATTTTGCCATTACACTGTCTCCCTGCTCTTATCTTATTTATTTCGCTAGCAATTGCAGTCTATCAAATGAAGAGATAAGATGAAAAGAAAATTGATATTGAAAATTGAAGCAAAGACAGATTATCACAAAGGTCTAGTCTTACACAAAGATAAGTAAGAAACACTTTATGAACATTCATGATATTTGTCCCTTTACTACATGAGGTCTGAAAATGTCATTTTAACCTCTTGTATGGCATGTTATGCCTTTATTCTCTTCTAAATGTTCTCTAGTGACTGGAAGATGGAACAACATAATTATTAGAGGTTGGCATGAAACAGAAAACTGATGGTTCAGGTTCTTCTGTTTTGGGCCCACCCTTGGTTCGGTTCGGTTCGGGTTCATATGAATTTTTTTTAAAAAAAATCATACGAACCTGCTCTGAGCCGAACTGGTTCAAGTCCAAAGACTTACCTTACTGGGTGGCAGCAGCAGTGGTGGCAGCAGCGACCCTGGTGGTGGGGGTGGTGGGGGTGGTAGGGGCTTTTTGAGGTGCTGGCTTGTGGCCAGCGCCTCAATTTTTTTAATAGGGCCGACCACGCGGGTCCTGAGGTAGGGTCAGCACTGGTTTTATTTATTTTATTTTATTTTAGAGCTTCTACCAGGAAGCCCCTGCGGCTGGGTCAGCACTGTTTGTTTTTCCATTTCATTTCCATTTTTGTTTTTCTTTGATGGGTTGGTTTGTTATTCATTTCGTTAGCTAACGAAATGAATAACGAATAACAAAACAAACTAAAAGTTTTGTGCCGAACTCTAATAATTATGCTAGATCCATTATAATGACACAGGGCCCATCTAGACTGAAGGAAGTTTAGAATTTTAACAATATGCTTCATGTGGTTAATGGTTTAATTAATTAGTAGTGCTGAGCTGAAACAGGGCATTGTAGTTTGTTAACTTTTTCATATGCAGAAATGCTTTTGTTTGCAATGCTTTGCTCCTGTCTGTGAAACTATACACAATATTGTAAAAGAAGGTGGTGCTTTTAGGGGAGCACCTATGCAATCTTTCCCAACACCCATTAAGTATGGGTCATTAGCTATGGCATTGGAGAACTGAAGTGCTTCTGATTTGTCTGGGGATTGAAGAAAGTACCACTTGATAAGTAGCATACAAACTGTGTCTGAGCCCCCCACCTCTGTTGAGAGGGGTTTTTAATACTCACATGAATGGCTTCCTCTCTCAAACCACCTCTCTTCTCTGTCTGATATGTGTGTGTCCTCATCTTTGAATGAGCGTCCTTTGTCCTTAAAATGGAGGTATACTGCTGATTCTGGGTCTGGGCTATTGCCCCTCCTATGTTGGACCATCCTTCTGTTTAATGGCTCTTGTGTTGGGCCATTGTCTTGTTTAGTTTCTCCAGTGTAAAGGTCTGCACACTCCTCACGGCATTGGACTGCATATACAATATTGCTCCTCTTGTTTTTCTGCTGTTGTGTCCTTTGGGTGGGCGAGTCTCTGCCTTAGCGCGTTTGTGGGTTTGAAGTAAACAGGGATGTGGTGTTTACCAAAAATCCTTATAAGCTTCTCAAATACTCCAGACATGTAAGGGATGACCAGGTTTTTACGTCAGCTCTGAATCTCAGGCTGATCCATTGTTCTTCTGGGTTGGGACACTGCTTTGTTGAAGGCCCAGTTTGGATATCCACAGGCATTAAGTGCTGTCTTTAGTTGCCTTTCTTCCTTCTATTTAGCTTCTATGGAGGTGGGGATACTCTGCTCTGTAGTTCAGGGTCCTGATGACTCCTAATTTGTGCTGTAATGAATGATGGCAAATTTCAAGTACTAATTTGTGTGGGTGGGTTTCCTGTAAACTTCTATTCCCAGACTACAGTCGGGTCTGATAATGACTGCACAATCCAGGAAAGCCAGCCTGTTGTCTTGGGTGTCTTCCCTAGTGAACTTAACATTTGACTCCACCACATTGATGTGGTCTGTAAAGGCCTGTTCTTCCTGAGTTTTGATTTTCACTCAGGTGTTATCAACATTCCTGAACCATAGGTGTTGAGTGCCTTCTTTTCCACTTCTTCCGTGTATAGGTTATCAACAATGGGTGACACCGGAGGAACCCATGGCAAGGCCATGCTTCTGTCTGAATAAGTCCCCTCTCTACATGAAATATGTTGTGTTCAGACACAGGCCCAGAAGCAGGCATACCTGGTCTGGGTTGAGGCTACTTCTGGTGTTGAGGGTGCTGTCTTCTCTTAGACTCTTGTTTACAATTGTTAGGACATCTGTGGTGGGAATTCTGGTAAAGAAAGAGGTAACAGCAACGGATATCATGGTTTCATCTGTGTCCAGTTTCAGCTCCCTCACTTTAGAAACAAACTCATCTGAATTGCACATATAGTGGTCTGTGAGTCCAACCAGTGGGGCTAGGATAGTTGCTAGGTATTTTGCAATGTTGTAAGTCAGGGAATGTATACTACTGATGATGGGTCTGAGTGGGATTCTTTACTTGTGGATTTTGGGAAGTCCATAAAAGCAGGGGACAGCCTCTCCAGGATATAACCAGTGGTAGGTTGCCCTGTCAATTGTGTTGTCCTTTTCCAAGTGTTTTAAGCATAAAACGTTATGCTGCGTTTTTAATTATATGTTTTTGATTGTCTTGTTGTTTGTTTTATTTACTGATTGTTGTGTATTTGCTGATTTGTTTCAGCTCTGTAAGCCGCCCAGAGTTCCCGTGGGAAGATGGGCGGGGTATAAATAAATAAATAAATAAATAAATAAATAAATAAATAAATAAATAAATAAATAAATAAATAAATACTATCACTTTTTTCTTGTAGTTACCTGTGTGGTCTTTCTTTTAGCTTTTCATAAGTGTGTTGGTAATCTTAAAGTGACATAACCTTTTCGTTGTAGCCAACAGTGTTAAGGACGACAGTGCAAATTCCTTTGTTAGCAGGCAGAATGGTGATGTTTTCTCATCACTAATGAGGGATGTCAAGGCACTTCTCTCCTGGCTGGTAAGGTTGGATAGTGCTGGTTAAACACTGGAGAGTGCTGCACAGACTTTTAGCCGGATTCTGTAGCTGTGATGAAATCCAGAACAGAATTCACTAGTTCATATCAATATTGCAACCCATAGCAAGAAAAGACTTATTTAATCATTAAATAACTGTAGAATAACCCCAATGTTAATGGTTAGTTACTGATATTAGCTTTACTTCACAACATCCAAACTTTTATATTATCTTTAATATAATTCTATGTTTAACCTTATAGCCTGCATTGTGTCTCTGCATGAAATGCCTAAAATGCAATACAGTGAACCCTTGTACAGTGGACCCTCGTTTAACGTACAGCTCGTATAACGGAAAATCTGTACAACGGAAAAATTTCCATCACCCCTCCCCCTCCCCCCTCCCTGTCCAACATGGGTGCAGGCAGTCTCTGGGGCTCTTTTTCGAAGATACTACCTGGCAATGGAGGAGGAGGAGAAGGGCTAGGTCAGCCCGTGACAGCGGTGGCTTTGGCGGGGGAGGAGGAGGAGGAGGAGGGCTCTGCTCGTCTTGGCTAGGAACCCACAGCAAAGCTTCCTCAGGAATGTCTGCTCTTCTCTTTTCCTTCCCCCTTTCCGTCTCTCTTTCTCTTCCCCCTCCCCACAACTGCACCTCATCCCCTCCCACACCACCCGTGCGCCCGGAGGAGGTGGTGGAATGCGCCCCGGGCAGGCGGCGCAGTTAGCCCATTTGCAGAGCCCGTGCCTCTCTCTGGCTGCTGCTGCCGTTGCTCAGTCCTGCTGTAGACTACAAGCGGTTTCGCTTTCTGTCTGAGCAGCAGCAGCAAAAATGCCTCTGCCGTTTGTCTCTCTCCCCGCCCCTCATTCATGAGTTGGAGCCTCCGCTCCCAGGCTTCAAGTCGTGCGTTCCTCTTCCTTGCTGGCCTCCAGAGCCCCGGTGCCACGCTCAGGCCAGGCGCTCTGTGTGTGGGGAGGGAGGAGGGGCCAGGCGCTGTGTGTGTTTGTGTGTGTGTGTGTGTGTGTGTGTGTGCGTGTGTGTGTGTGTAGGG
>JAHTLZ010000379.1:30901197-30936716 GCA_023846285.1 Phrynocephalus versicolor | reverse complement strand
GCGTGTGTGTGTGTGTAGGGAAGGAAGGGCCAGGCGCTCTGTGTGTGTGTGTGTGTGTGTGTGTGTGTGTAGGGAAGGAGGGGCCAGGCTCTCTCTCTCTCTCTCTCTCTCTCTCTGTGTGTGTGTGTGTGTGTAGGGAAGGAGGAGACGATAGAGGATGGTTCCTAGGCTCGACCTGGTTCCTGGCTGCTGTGCAACACCTCCTTGTGCTGCTTGTGCAGTGGTATGAGCCACAACATTTGGATGCTTTTCTTACATCCTCCTCCTCCTCCTCCTCTCTCTAGACCTAAGGAATTAACCCTTGTGCTGCTGCATTCCGCCCGAAATCAGTGTGGGTGGGTGGGTGCCTGTTTGCATTTTTGCAATTCTGTTCCCCAAAATTATACATGTACTGTAGTTTGTGTCATTTTTCTCTGCATTGGAACGGATTACTCCATTTTCAATGCATTCCTATGGGAAATTGCAATTTGTATAAAGGAAAATTTGCTTAACATAATTTCATTTGGAACGAATTAATTCCTTTATGCAAGGTACCACTGTAATCTCATTTCAGTCACTTTGACTAAATGCATATATTAGGCAAAAATGGACAGATTTTTGTATAATCTTATGCAAACATGATAAATTAATTGAATTAAATTAAAACTGACCATTGGTGCATCACAGAGCTCTGAAGTAACTAATTTAAGTTTCTTCTAGTTAGTTCCTTACTGGTCACTTTTGCAAGTAACATTTCAATTTCTATTCTATCCCTGGTACCCACTTGTTCAGATGGTGTGGCTCATGGGAGGTTTGAATCCTTACAGGAACAGAACTTGAATGTGTGGTTGTAGTCAAATAGTACAGCCAAAAAATTCTGTTTTAAAAAAAGATGCTGCTCTTTCTGTATTTTCCAAAAGCATATCTAATCTTTTTTTTAAAAAAAGTACAATACAAGGAATCACAAAAAAGCCTCCCCAAAACTGGTTTAATGCTAAGTGATCATTTTCACACAGGAGTGTGGCAGTAACAGTGCACATTAGAGGGGTTTGGAATGTGTTAAATTATTTTGGGCATAATGGAAAAATTTGTTGATGCAGTGCCTTTGTGGGAAAAAAAGGGCATTCAGTATCTTTCACATAAAGTTGCATGACCAAAAGAAAAATGAAAATATTCCAAATATCATAATAGGGCAATTAACATATTGGAAGTAGGAATGTTTTACATTTTCAGATGAGTAGAGATTTTGACTTAGGCATAATTGAAATCAGATTTCTCTTGCTGAGCCTGAAGCTACTAAATGAACACCTTTGGCACATTGGTTTCTTCCATATATTTCCAGTCCAGCTGGGATGCTCAGTAATCAGCACTTCTACATGTCCTGAAGATTCTAATTAGAATAGTGCAATGAAGCCAGAGTTTATACACCCATTTTTAAAAACCATACACCAGCCTGAATCCAAACCAGAAAGAGATGTTGAACATCGTGCATTTGAATGATCTACTATAGCCAATAGTTTTTTTGCCCAGTCAAAAAAAACATGTGTGCATGTTTCTTTTCTTGCCTCACCTCTGCATGGGTATCAGCATCACAGTAACAATGAGACTTGTAGAAGAGAGTTGGAAGAAGCTTCTCTGCAATGTTGATGTCTCTGGGTGCCCTGGGTACCCTTTCCTAGCAGTCCTTCTTTAGGCATGCATAACATGCACATCAGATATCTAATATATAGAGAGGCATGAAATGGAAAATTAGTGTTTTGTTTCATTTTGCTACTCATTTCATTTCATTTCATTAATAAACATTTTTAATAGAGATTTCATAATGAAACAAAATGAGTAACAAAGAGATTCGGAAGCTGCTGCCACCCAGGTGTTTGTTTTTTGACAGGTGGGGGACAGCCCAATCTGTTAAAAAAACCCACTTGTGTGGCAGCAGTTTCCAAATTATTTTCCCACATCCTGACCTGTCCAAAAAAACCAACAACAACCCAGCTGGGAGGCAGGCAGTAAAGCAGAACAAAGCAAGTAGCACTCCATTTGAATTTCAGGCTGCTTGCTCTGTTCTCCCTGGAGACTCCACCTTCCAGGTGGGGCTTTTTGACAAGTTGGCATGTGGGGAGTGGGCCCCCCTCCCCACACCCAAACTTTCAAAAGCCCCATCTGGGAGCTGGGGGAGGGGCAACAAGGCAAACGGGAGCAGGTTTTTTAACCACTGCCTGCTCCCTTTACCATGTTGCCCCTTGACTTCCACATGCTTGGTTTTTGTTTTTTTGACAGGTCAGGGTGTGAGGTGAGGGTGCCCCCTCCACACCCCAACATGTCAACCCCCCCACAAAAAAACCCCACAGTAGTTTGAGGAGGTGAGCGCTGACGTCAGCGCTCACCTTCTCAGACCACCCTCTCAGACCTGCTGTGAGCCGGAGAGCAGAGTAGGGAGGCTTTTGGGACAGGAAAAGCTTTCTTTCACCTAGATGGTTTTGACCGCTCAAGCTGTCAAAACCTGCTAGGTGGTGGTGGTGGTGGGAGCCACTGGATCTCGCTGCAGCGCCTTGCCTGAAACGAGATTTGGTGGTAGCTCCTTGGTTTGGTTCTTCCAAACCAAAAAAGGTCATTTCATTTTGGTTCTTGATGACACACTGTCTGGCATTTTGTTTTGTTTGGAAATGTTTCAAAACCTTACAAAATGACAAAAAGAGTGTCATTTTTTGTACGGTGCCCCTCCCTAATCTAATATTCACCAAACTCAGAGGGCTTAGAGAGAAGAGTCAGGGAAAGCTTGTTTGCACGTTAAGTTCTCTAGAGGCTTGGGGAAAGTTTTAGAGGTTTTAAAATTGATTCATCAATTAATGAGAAATAAATCACAAATCTGTTATTTGCAAATTATAAAACTGTTATTTGCTGATTCAATTTGTTATACACAAATAAAAATCAATCATCATTTTCCTGTTTTGTGCCAATCTTTAGTGACAACCAAGCCTTGCTTGCTGGACTTCTTTACTGCTTTCCCGTGAATAACCAGTAATGCATTTTATTGTGCCTTGTTTTTCTCCTGATTGGATTCTTGCTCCTATTTGTTGACTGAAGATCCTGAACTATGGAGTTTGGCTTGAAAACATTCTATTTGAAACTAATATTGACATGCAGAGCATGATCTTGATTGGCTGCTTCCTCATACCCTGCTTTTGTTGGCCTTTCAATATTGGCACTTCTAAAACACTGTCCAGCTACCCCTGTAAGGAACTTGTACCCTGAAGCAACAGTAAAAAGAACATTCCTGAGTATGAAAATTGCTTTTTCTCTAGGGGATGTTAGGGAAGTCGGCCATCTAGTGAACAAAAAAGGCACTGTATACTGCTAACTATTCCGAAATCTGAATAAATAAATGAAACAATGTATTTTTTTAAAATAAAATCAGAACTGGCATAACCTTGAGGTTGTTTTAGTGGTTATTGTTATGTCTTGTGAAGCTGGAACTGACTTCAAGGTAAGTGGTTTTACCAGTTCCACTATCCCCAATGAGTGGGTATTCAAACTTTGTTCTCCAGAGTCCTAGCCCATCACTCAAGCCACTACATCACACTGAGGACACTGTGGTTTAGTTGTACTTAATTCTAAATGTTTTGTTTCATGGTTCAGAGACTATATAGCAGAGATAAATACAAACACGCATTGTACATGGTTTTCACTCAGACACAGACCCAAACCCAATGGATTTTCCTCCCATATTTAGAATCATGAATGCACACACATACCCAAAAATATAAATCCAAAATATTAACACATAGTCCTGTATAGCACCACTGGTAGCCATTAAAGATATATTATGAGGCCGTACATTGTTTGTTTGTTTGTTTTTTTGTTATTATGGAACTTTTGAGGGAATCTCAATCTATAACCTACCATGTGCCTCAGCTGACATGCAGGGTGGGTGTGTGATATGCAGGGTTTTGCTGTCTTAATTATGCAAGATCATATTACCATACTAGTTTAGCATTCTCAAGAATTTTGGCAATCAAATTATTTGTGCCAATGTACTTCCTAATTGCAATAGAATTTAATCAAGACTAAATTATGTCCTTTAGCAAAATACTGAGGTGCCATACTGAGTTTGCATGCTATTATATTACAATTAATTAAGGCCCATGGGCCATGGGGTCCCCTTAATTAAACTGCATGCATAAAAACTGTTTTTTAAATAAAATGCAGGAACCTTCAATTAAACACAATAATTAAAAGTTTTTTTTTTCATCTGAATGTTTGCACTATGCTACATCAAACATGTCTGGAGCAGACTGTACCAATGACTAATGGGAAAACAGGAAAATAAAATAAAGATTGCTTAGAAAAAAAATCTGTAAGTTTAGTATATTGACCATACTGAAATAGCTCACTGAAATTCTATGTTCAATTGCCATTATGTCATGGCTCTTAAGAATATATCACACAATATGTATGTATAAGTGGTGGTGACATGAGTGTTTGTGCATTTGGAGACATTCTGCATATTGTTTTTAAGAGTAAACAGTAATTGTTGTTACGTGCTGTCAAATCACCCCCAGCCCTTTAAATGAGAGCTCTCCAAATTGTGGTGGTCCTCCACAATTTTGCTCAGCACTTGTAAACTCAAGCCTGTGGTTTCCTTTAGGGAACCAATCTATTTTTCATTTGGATTTTCATTTTCCCTGCTGCCTTCAATCTTTCCAAGCATCACTGTCTCTTCCATAGACTATTTCTTTCCCATTATGTGTCCAAAATATGACACCCTTAGTTTCCACATTTTTGCCTCCAGAGATAGACATAGTGGAACTGGAAAAGGTGCAGAAGAGAGCAACTAAAATGATTACTGGACTGGGGCACCTCCCTTATGAGGAAAGGATAAAATATTTGGGGTTCTTTCATCTGGAAAAAAGGCACCTGAGGGGGGTATGATTGAGATGTACAAAATTATGCAGGGCATGAGTAAAGTGGATAGAGGGACGCTCTTCTCCATCTCACAAAATACCAGAACTAGGGGACATACACTCAAAATGGGTGCTGGGACAGTAAGAACAGACAAAAGAAAATATTTTTTCACCCAATATGTTGTTAGTCTGTGGAATTCCCTGCCACAGGATGTGGTAATGGCATCTGGTCTGGATGCCTTCAAAAGGGGATTGGACAGATTCCTGGAAGAAAACTCCATCCCAGGTTACAAACCATGATGGTGATGAGTCATCTCCAGGCTTAAAACCAGGGTACTTCAAGGACCAGATGCAAGGAAGTGGTATGAGGAGACAGATATCTAGTCTTGTGTGCTCCCAGATGCATCTGGTGGGGCTACTGTGAGATACAGGAAGCTGGACTAGATGGGCCTTTGGCCTGATCCAGCATGGCTCTTCTTATGTTCTTATGTTCTTATGATAGTTCAGCATTGATTTGCTTTTGGATCCCATCTGTTAATCTTTCTGGCAGTCCAAGGTACAGTATTTTTTCATATATAATACTATATTTTTTGTCTAAAAATTTTAGACTAAAAATTGAAGGTTGTCATATACTTGGAAGTAAGGATGGGGGGTCATCTTATACTATCCATGGGGGTGTATGGAATGCTCTGCTCCAGCACCATAATTCAAAAGGATACATTTTTAAATATAGAGTGCATGAAGAAAAATATTATTCTGAATTTTGGAATTTTTGAAAGAAAGAAAAAACCCTCAATCATTCAAAGATGTTTCCTAAAATAACCTTAAATTTTTCAACAATGTGTTTGAAAAAGTTTCAGCTCTGTGTCATATAATGACTTCTTTTTGATAAAGAAAATATAATTACAGAATTGAGTGTAAAATATTGAGTGGCAAGATGGCCAGATGTGTGGGGAACAAAGACAACAACAACAACATTCAGTGATGTTGAGAGGCTGCATTTACCTAGAAAATTAGGTGGTAGAGCTCTTTTGCAAGTGAAGCAGACAGTTGAAGAAGAGAAGCATGTGTTGGCAGATTATGTAAAAACTAGTACAGAGCCAGCATTATTGGAGGTAAAGAAGAAGGAGGTGTTTAAAGCAAAGGAAACAAAGGATCAATACAGGAAACCAATGATGCAAATACAAGCTGATAGCTGGCATAATAAAGCACTGCATGGGCAGTTCCTTAAAAAAATCAAAGGAAAAGTAGATGAGGAAAAGACTTGGTTATGCCTCACCAATGGAACACTGAAAAAAGAGACAGAAACCCTGATTTTTGCAGCTCAAGCTGTTAGAACAAATGCAGTTAAGGCTAGAATAGAAAAATCACCTGAGTACCCCACATGTAGACTCTGTGAAGAGGCAGATGAAACTATAGAACATATATTTAGTTGTTGCAAGAAAATTGCTCAGACTGATTACGAACAGCGTCATAATGTAGGTGCTGAAATGGTCCTAAAGAGCTAAATTGGAGTTGACAAAGTCACCATCAGTCAGCTGCAGAAAGCCACCTTACTGGGATCTGCTTGCATAATTTGCTGATAAATCATGTAGTCCTAAGCACTTGAGAAGCGTTCAACTAGTGATTTGTAATACAAAATCCAGTGCAGTTATCTTGTCTGCTGTGTGATGATGATGATGATGATAGCTTTTCTCTTTTTTCAGTGTTCCATTGGTGAGACTTAAACAAGTATTTTGCTCATCTACTTTTCCTTTGATTTTTTTGAGGAACGGTCCATGCAATGCTTTATTATGCAGCTATCAGCTTGTATTTGCATCACTGTTTTCCTGTATTGACCCGTTGTTTGCTTTACTTTAAACACCCCTTTGTTCTTAACCTTCAATAATTCTGGCTCTATACTATGTTTTACATAATCTGCCAATGCATGCTTCTCTTCTTCAACTCTCTGCTTCACTTGCAAAAGACCTTTACCACCTAATTTTCTAGATAAGTACAGCCTGTCAACATCACTGCATGGATGTAATGTATGGTCATAAGTTTTCTTGTTTTCCTATCTGAACTATCTAGCATCATCTGAGTCCAGTTTATAACACCAGCGGTATACCTGATGACTGGTATGGCCCAGCTATTAATGGCTTTGATGGTGTTACCACCATTCAGCTTAGTTTTTAGTATTTTTCTTTACTTTAATATATTTTTTACTGACCACATTTTTACTTGCCCATGCTTGATATTATCTAATTGCAGTATGCCCAGATAGTTATAGGCTTCAAACAGATTATACTTAATGACTTGTCCATCTGGAATTTCATTTCCTTCACTCTCAGTGATTTTTTCCTTTTCTCAGTGCCACTGTGGCACATTGGTTTAGTCCAAACTCAATACTAACATTAGTACTGAAAATTCAGGCTGTGTTGGTCAGTGAGTGTATTTCAGTTTCTGATTTTCCATACAACTTTAAGTAATCCATATACAACAGATGATAAATTTTTAGAAGTTTAGTACCCTAAATTTGTCTTCTGCAAAATTATTGAGAGGGGAATCGGGGCAATAATAAATAGCAGAGGTGACAAAGGCCAAGGTCACACCTGGGTTTCGATCCTGATCTTCTGAAGGTCTGGCTTTTCTGTTTTCCAGTTCTTCATCGCATTTTCAATGAGGGCACCAATACTTTTACATATCCCAATGACATTGAGGCATTTAATAATCTATCTATGCAGTACTGAATCGAATGATTTTTTATGGTCAATCCAAGTCATATATAAATTAGTTTTCTGGGCTTTACAATTATCTAGGATCATTCTTTGGACTTTTTTTTAGAGAGAGAGAGCAAGAGAGATTGAGAAATTGAAATGTTTCACTGCTCATCCAAAGCTAGTTGCGAGTCCTCCATTTTATAGCTCAAGTTGACCTCTTGTCATCCTGGTCTGAAATAGGCTCATAAGATGAACAATGGCCTGAATAGGCTCATTAGGTAGGCAACAGACTCAATAGTCTTATGATGAATGGCCAAAAGTGCTGAAACCCATAAGATATGGGTGGTTAGCTATTGCCTTGGTGGTGAAGGCATGAAGTATTTTTGATTAGTCAGTCTAGGTATTTTTTTGAAATCACAGCCAGAGAAGTGGCAAATAGACTGTGCCTGAGTCCCCCACTTCTGTTGAGAGAGGTGTTTTCAATGCTCACATGAATGGTTTCCTTGACCCCTCTCTCAGACCACCTATCTTCTCTGTGTAATATGTGTACATCCTCATCTTTGAATGAGTGCTCTTTTTCCTTCAAGTGGAGGTGTGCTGCTGATTCTGGTCCTGTACTGCTACCCCTCCTATGTTGGACCATGGTTCTGTTTAATAGTTGTTTAGTTTCTCCAATGTAGAACACTCATCACTGCTTTGGACCGCATGTACTATAGTGCTCCTTTTGTGTTTTGGTATTGGGTCCTTTAGATGGATGAATCTTGAATTCTTGAACTTTGAGAGAGGAACATTCTTTACACATGGAGCATCTTCACATCTCTGAAGCCCAGGTTTCATGTCCTCTTTAGATCTAGTTCATAACAGCAAAAAGAAAGCAATTTGTTTGCTCCTTCTGCTGAAAGTTTAAATGGAGTTCCTTAGTGATTGCCTGATTGGGGCTATTATCTTCATTACAGCATGTATGAGTGTGGCATAGTCCCACATGACATTCTCTCCCATGGAAAGTCATAGAATGTGATGCTGTCCTTTCTATTGTCAAGTAATATGTTAGAGCTGGTAGTGAAAGACTCAGAGCTTAAATAAGTGTTCAAGATTTGAATCTGAGGCACCTTGCAGGCTAGGTTTGCTCAAATAACCTTTACTGGAAGTGCTGGCTTCACTTTTTATAGGTTTTAAGGTTTACAAAAATTAAAGCACATACAGCCCGTTTGTAGAAAACCAGACTGTTATGGTAAAGGCAGTTTATATTTAATGCTGTGAAGTTATGTGTAAAAGGATACGGGATCGACTGCAAACCTTTGCAGGTAACAAGGGTCAGTCTAAAAAAGAAATCTTGTTGCTAGGAAACTCCAGCCACAAAGTGCCATAAAATGTAATTGCTAACTTTCAATAGTAAATGGGTTAAGATATAAATGAACACTGATTAATGAACATACTTAGCAGATAAGGAACAAAGTGGCTAACGTACCTGTTTCAGCTGTGCTGAAACACTTAATTTATAGAATGTCAAACAGTGATAAGTGAAAATCTTCAAAGTGTTAGGTCAAATGATAAAAAGAAATCAGTATCTATTTAACTTCAGTAGCTATTGTATAGATTTCAGGTATCATGGATAAAATTCTGCTCTTTGTTTATATAGAACTCAAGAACTCCAAATAAAAATAATACTCTCAGAAATGCAGAGTAGGAAGGGATGGTATGGATCATTGAGTCCAGCCTTTGTCAAGGAGGCACAGCAGGAAATTGAAGTTCCATTCTCTGGTTCCACAGCTAGATACCTAGCCCACTGATCCAACAGTTCATGCTCATCAGCCTCCCAGCTTACAACCTGTTCATGGTACACAGAGTAGCAGCCCAAACTGTAGTTCAGTGCTTTGGCATGGTTAAGGGGATTGGGCCCACAGGGTAACTTGGTCACCCTGGATTCTCCACATTTCCTCTTCCCATGGATAACCACTCAAAGGTAGTGTCCTGGGCTTCACATCCTCTGAGTGGGCGCCTGTGGGGAGAGACGGGGCAGGGAATCCAGGATGCTATCGCAACACCTGTGAGCCTGAAGTGCACTGAAGTACCAAAACGCAATTCATGCTCATCTCTAGTCTATTGTACAGAAGTCTGCATAGACTTGGCTCCAGAGTTATGGAAATACAGTAGGGATGGGCACGAAACAGAAAAATACCACTTTATCATTCCTCATTCCATTTCATTTTGTTTCGCAAATAATTTAAAAAAATTGTTGCAAAACGAAATGAAAAACAAAATGAATCCTCCACTGCAATAGCAAGAGCGCTGTTGCGGCAGGGGATTCAAAGGCCTTCAATCCACCTCCCCTCTCTTGATCTTCAGAGCTGAGCTTTTTTGAATCTCCTGTTGCAACAGTTCTCTTCCTGTTGCAGTGGGGAATTCAAAGAAGTCTCCGGCCTTTTAAAAATGTCCCATCACCAGTGCTCTCACTGGGGCAGAGTGCTGGTGGAGGGACATTTTAAAAAAGATTTTTTTAAAAAAATATTTATTGATATTATCACAATACAGGAAATATGAAAAAACAACAATATACAGAATGTAAAAAAGACCCAACAAGGAAATCCAGCAAAAAAGATTTAGTCCACCAGCTAAAGCCTTTTTAAAATGTCCCACCAGCAGTGGTCTCGCACCAGGGAGAACGCTAGTGGTGGGACATTTTTAAAAGCTTTAGTTGGTGGATTAAAGCCTTTTAAAAATGTCCCGCCACCAGCACTCTCACCCCAGGGAGAGTGATAGTGGCAGGACAATTTAAACAAGGCTTTAGTCCACTGCTGGTGGCATGACAATTTAAAAAAGCTTTAATCCAATGACTAAAGGCTTTTTAAAATGCCCTGCCACTAGTGCTCTCCAGGGTGATGAGAGCACTAGTGGTGGGACATTTTAAAAAGGCTTAGTCCACTGACTAGAGCCTTTCGTAAAGTAACCCACCACCTGCATTCTTGCCCCAGGGAGAGTGCTGGTGCTGGGACATTTAAAAAGGGCTCCAGCCACAAGGGTGGTGTACTGGAGGGTTTTTAAAATTCTCTGGGCATTAAAAAGCCAGTAACTCAGCATCCCACTCCTTTCTCCTATGCCCCCCTCCTCCCAGGGGTGTGTGTTGGACAGGGAGTGCTGTGGGAAGTGCTGACTGCCCCAACTGCTCACAGCACTCCCTATCCAAAACACACCCCTGGGAGTTGTGGGTGGCATGGGAGAAAGGAGCAGTCAGGCTGTGAATTTACTGCTGCCTGGCTGCTTCCTAGCCACCCACCTCCCAGCTGAGATTTTTTGACAGCTCGAGCTATCAAAACCAGCTGGGAGACAGTGGCAGCAAGAACCGGGCAGGGAAACTGCTGGTGGATCTTGCTGCTGATGTAAGATCTGGCGGCGGCTCCCTGGTTTGGTTCCTGCCAAACCAAATACATCATTTTGTTTCACTGTCAAAATGTTACAAAACAAAAACACAGCATATTGTTTTTTTGGAAGGTTTCCATCCCTAAACTACAGTGCTACTATTAAGTATATATATAATCCACCATTAAGCTTCAGAGCACTTGTGTTGCATTTGCTGGTGTAATTTCAAGTTATCAGTTACTGATGAATAGTTACCATCTTTGGATGGTTTGGATGTTGGGAGTGTGTGAATATAAGCATGGGTGGAAAGAGAAGGAGCCACTGAGACCAATTTCATTACAATGTAAAGAAGATCAAGGATACTCTCCATTTTTTTACCTGCCAGCTAAGCAGATAAGCTCAAGACAAGGCACCTGCTGACCCTTGCTAATGTGTAGGAACAGAAGATTAACAGCAGACAGGTACCAGAATGGACTTGAATAAATCTTCTAGTTCTTGCTTACTGAGTGTGAGCACAGCTACTGCAAACATTTGTCAAATGGCCTACATGTTTTTACCTAGAAAACGCCTGATGCAGTGTATTAGAAACTTAAGCTTATGAATTTTATGAAATAGACTCTGGTCCACAAACTTTCCTGCTAGGATATGTTAGTTAGGCTAGAAACCTGAATCTTGATTCTCTGTTCTTAATTTGAATATGTCTTAAATGTTCTGAGCTGTATATTGTCCCTCATAATTTTAAGCCACATTGGGTCTTTTCCCAAGGAGAAAGGTGGGATAAATATATTCTAAATAAATAAATAAATAAATAAATAAATAAATAAGATTGTCCTATACCTACTTCTACAAAAGAAGCTTGGTGAAATGCAATTATTGTGCCATGGTAATACTTATGCAAAGGGGTCCCACCTTGCTGTTTTTACATTCTGTTAGTGCCAATCAATGACTACAGTCATTACCTGAACAATTTACTCTGAACCTTTACCATTGCAATAAACTTGCTTTTAATGATTCCACAATAATAGCTATTCCCCTTGAAATGGGTCTTGAAAACTTACCTTGGAATAAATTGAAACATTATTCTGTTCAGGTGGAAGAGAACTGGCATAACCAGTTCACACATACTACTGTGTAGAGATGAGCACGAAGTGAACTTTTGGTTCGTTTTGTTATTTGTTATTTGTTTTGTTATGTAACAAAATGAATAATGAACTTCCCCCTCTAAGAGAAACAAAATGAAATGAAAAAAACAAAACTAAAAAAAGCCTACAGGCCCGTGCTACAGCTGTTAGCAGGCCATGTGGTTGGCAGTTAAAATAAAATAAAATAAAAATAAATAAAATAAAATAAAAATAAAAAACGAACCGGCCTGAGAGCCGGCCAAAAAAAAAAAAAAAAAAAGGTGACTGGCCGGGTCGGCACTCTAAAATGAAAATAAAATAAAATAATATAAAACAAGCACCAACCCGGCCCCAAGGGCCTCGTGGTCAGCGCTTGAAAAAAATAAAATAAAATATTTTTTTTTAAAAAGTGCCAACCCAGCCGCAGGGGCCACACAGTTGGTACTTGGGGGGAAAAAAGTGAAGTGCTGGGCCCAAGCCAGCACCTCAAAAAGCCCCTGCCACAGGGGCCAGGATTGGCCGCTGCCACCAACACCGTCGCCATCCGGTAAGGACTCAAACTGGTTCGGATTGGTTCAGTTTCATACATTTTTTTTAATTTGTACGAACCCAAACCAAACCAAGGGTGGGCCTGAAACAGATGAACCTGAACCATGGGTTTTCTGTTTCGTGCCCACCTCTACTACTGTGGTTTTATATCAGTAAGCCAAAACATGAAAATTATGCCCAAAATTGCTCTAGAAAGGCCCTAAAAAGTAGCAAACAGCCAATGAAAAACATACACATTTATTGCACCCACTCTTACATGCACTACATTATTTTCTAAGGGTAGCATTGCTATGCCATCATTATAGCACACTACAAGTGCATGATGCCACATCCAGCCTTGGGAACTATATGCCTTCCCTAGAATGTGAATTACCACATACAGCTCTGCCTGCAAAATGGTATGGCCCAACCATTGGCATTAAATTTTCTCTCAGTTATGACAGTCCTCCTAATCAAAATAACCTCCTACTTGTTCTATTTCTTTCACCTTTTGCTTTGCTCTTAAGTTTGGCCCAATCAGTCATTGTTACTTCCCTGCTTAAACCCAGTGGTTTACTTTCGTAGCTAATAGCCGATTGGCATTGAGCAGCAGCATCTCTTCTATTTACTGTCAGTAACTACCAGGCAGGTTTTTCTCCTAAATACTTAGATTCTACAAAATGGGAAACATCATTTTAGATGATGGTTGCATACAAATAAAATAAAATAAGAAAAAGGAAGACTTCAGAAAGATAAAAAAGGTGTCAAGTCATGTTGAACTAAGAAAACTTTCTTAAGACAAATGAGAGAGGCAAGTTGCTGAAGATCAATCTACAGATTGAAATATGTGTAACTTGCAGACAGTCTAGGAGACGTAATAAAATCTCAGGTTTCTATGACTTGATATAATCCATAAGAAAGGCTTATATCAATTCATGCTATTTTAATATGTATGCAAATCCCTAAATCTTGCAAGATTATCGGCCTTGTGCAAAGAAATAGACCATGAAGGCATTTCTCACAAATAGCACAAATTCAAGTCAGATATGTGAACTCAGCAGTGTTTACAGAAGGAAGGGGGAGGATGATGACTGAAAAAAATTGTGACTCTTACTCAGGTTAATGGTTGGTCAAAAAGAGGACAGTGCAAAAAAGTTGGACATAAGGCAGAGACAGTCCATTCATCTAGTTTAAAGGGTGTCAGTGGGAGCAGGAAAACGTTGATGGATTTGCATGTGGGAAAAAGCATCTACTTGGACTTCCTAATTTTTTCAGCTGACCTCAGGTGATCAGTTTGTCATATGTCTTCAATATGATAGATATGTTTAAATAGTTGAAAGGATGTCATATTGAAGAGGGAACATGTTTGCTTTCCATGGCTTCAGAGACTAGGACTCAATGGTTTCAAACTACAGGAAAAGAGATTCCATTTGAACGTTAGGAAGAACTTCATGACAGTTAGAGCTGTTCGGCAGTGGAATATGCTGCCACGGAGGGTGGTGGAGTCTCCTTCTTTGGAGGTTTTTAAGCAGAGGCTTGATGGCCATCTGTCAGAAATAGTGTGATGGGGGTTCCTGTATGGCAAGGGGGTTGGACTGGATTGCCCTTGAGGTCTCTTCCAACTCTATGATTCTATGATTCGGTAATTCTATGATTCTATGATTCAGCACCATTTCATTCTTTTACATATATAGTATCTCTATATGTATTCTGTAAATCTCTCTCTCTCTCTCTCTCTCTCTCTCACACACACACACACACACACACACACACAGAGAGAGAGAGAGAGAGAGAGAGAGATTTAAGGGTGGAGACTAGACATGGGCACGACAAGAAAAAAATGACGTTTCGAGTTTTCTTTTGTCGGAACGGGTCCGTTTCGGGTCATTTCCGTTTGCCGCAAAATTTTTCAAAAATTTGTCATTTCGTTGTTTCGTTTGTCATTTGTCGTTTCCACCGCGACAGAAACCACCCCTCTGGTAGGTGGCAAAGCCTCAGGCAGGCATATTTTCTCCTGTTTTTTTGGCCGGGAGTCGGGTTTTTTAAAAAAAAACTTATAATTTTTTTTCTGTGCTTCGCATTGCACAATCGCCACGATGCCACAAATGAAAACGAAAAACCCGACCAAATTTTTCTTTTTTCGGTTCAAGTTCGAGTTCTGAGGGCTTAATTATCGTTACTGTTTCCATTACGTAACGGAAACGAAAACAAAAATTTCGCCGAGTCGTGCCCATGTCTAGTGGAGACTTGAAAAGAAATGCTTAAGTCCCCTAAAAATACATAAATATTCTGAACTGATGAAGAGGCATGAATTTTTATTTCAATGGCTCATACTCCAGGCATAACGGTACATCTGAAAAACCACACACACAACACACACACCAGACTTTTAAAACCTTTTCTCCTCCCCTAAGCCCTGGGCTCCATCTGACTGGTGCTGGGGTGAGAAAAACCTTTTTTTTCCACCCCAGTGCTGATCAGCTGGTGCACAGGGCTTGGGGTGGTAAACAAGTTACACAAGCAAAAGTTACACACAAGTTACACACAAAAGATGCACTGAGGTGAGGGGGAAAAAGGTTTTTCTCCTGTACTCCAGGGCTGATTAGCTGGATCCCTGGACTTGTGGGAAGGAAAAAAGCCCCTCCCCCAAGCACCACACTCCAGCTGACTGGCTCGCTCCCAAGCCCCAGGTGATTGGCAGCAGTGGCTTCGGTGGTGGTGGGGGGAGGTTGTGGTTTCCCTGCGCCAATTGAGCATGTTGGAGGAGAACTACTGGCTTTTCTCCTTAGGAATGTATTGAAACAATGCATTCCTATGGGAAAACAAAAAACGAAGTGAACAAAACAGAAATTTCTGTTTCGTTTCATTTCATTTTTCTTTGATTGGTCTGTTTGTCATTTGTTTCGTTCCATAAGGAAATGAATAATGAATAACAAAACAAATAAAAATTAATCCCATGCCTATCTCTATGCAGGAGGAATGTCAGCTAGAAAAGGTAGGTTTCTATTCAGGAGCTGTACTTTGTTACTCAAGCATAAGGATTTCATTTCAGCAATGCACACTTTAACATAAAAAGAAGCCTCTGTTTTTATAGCTTTGCACTAAATTCAGAGGACAGAGAAGAACTACACTGATTTAACAATGACAGTGAAGAAATTAAAGTGGCTAGAACTACCTCATCTATCCAAATGGAGACTGCAACCAAGTAATCAGAAGACCTATTTATTTATTTTATTTATTTAATTTGAATATTTTTACTCAACCTTTTTCCTTGGAAAAGGATCCAAGGTGGCTTACAATAATGAGAGACAATATACAGCCCAGAACATTTAAGACATATTCAAGTTAAGAACTGGGAATTTGAGAGGCATCTTAGAACATTAAAAGGTAACATTTGAGTTATAAAGGGCACACAAGAGGGAATTGAAAAATCCATTATGAGGAGTGAAAAGCATCATGGAGAACACTAGTGTTCTTATGAAATCAGTCAATGCAATCATGTATGGTAATCCATATAAAGTCATATAGTTGGTAGTCCCTCATTCAGGGAAAGCTTGCCTGGCTGTGGTTACACAAGTTTTAATTGCATTTCTGTCATTCTTTGCAGTCAAGTGTTACTTATTCCAGGATGTGTGTCCCAATGTGTTTTGGGGCTACAGAGTTATTTGCTTCCAATTCAATAAGAGCCTAGACATTCTTGTGCACATTTGACAGATGTTAACTAATGCATTGACACAAACATAACAGAAAAATAATAAAAATGTAGATAACAGTTTAAAAAGACATTTGCAATGACAGCAGTTCAAAAAAAAAGTTGTGCTATAACCACTCACACACTTAGCAACATTTAAAAAAGATCTACAACAATAACAAAAAGCAAAAGCTTCTGGCTGAAAGAGAAGTTGTCTGTAGTTAACATGCTTGCCAGGTAAATTATTAATTAATTGCCATGCATCATGTGACTGCATTTATCTTACAAAGACATGGAGGATAGGAAGGCAACTGGAAAAGATCATCAAGTATAAAGATGTAAACCAATACCAAAGTCATTTGGCTGCACCTGGAGTATTGTGTACAGTTCTGGTCACCGCATCTTAAAAAAGACATAGTGGAACTGGAAAAGTTGCAGAAGAGAGAGACTAAAACGATTACTGGGCTGGTGGACCTCCCTTATGAGGAAAGGCTAAAACATTTGGGGCTCTCTAGTCTGGAAAAAAGGCACCTGAGGGGGGTTATGATTGAGACATACAAAATAATGCAGGAAATGAGTCAGGTGGATAGAGGGACACTCTTCTCCCTCTCACAAAATACCAAAACTAGGGGATATCTACTCAAACTCTGGGTTGGGAGAGTGAGAACAGACAAAAGAAAATCTTTTTTTACCCAGTGTGTTGTTAGTCTGTGGAACTCCCTGCCACGAGATGTGGTGATGGCATCTAGCCTGGATGTCTTCAAAAGGGGATTGGATAGATTCTTGGAAGAGAATTCCATCACAGGTTACAAACCATGACGGAGATGTGTAATCTCCAGGCTTAAAACCAGGGTACTTCAAGGGCCAGATGTAGGGGAGTGGTAGCAAGAGTCAGATATCTAGTCTCATGCGCTCCCAGAGGCATTTGGTGGGGCCACTGTGAGATGGACTAGATGGGCCTTTGGCCTGATCCAGCATGGCTCTTCTTATGTTCTCACTTTCTGTGTTCATCTCATGCTTGTATCACCATGTGTGGATGTGAAAGTTGGACAGTTAAGAAACAAGTTGAATATATGTGTGTGTTTCATTTGAAATGAGGTGTTGGAGGAGAGTTTTGTGGTTACACTTGACTGCCAGAAAGACAAACAACAGGGTCCTAGATAAAACCAACCACAAAGTATCTCTGGAAGAAAATATGGTGAAATTATTGCTGAGGTTTGAAAATCAGGTAAAATTCATTCTTAAGCAGAATTACAGAGACTTTAAGAAGATATTAGCTACAATAACTCCAACATGAACTGCAACTGTTCCACTTTTGGCACAGAATGAGAAGGTAGGATTCACTAGAAAAGACAATAATGTTGGGAAAGGTTGAACCCAGCAGGAAAAGAGGAGGATTAAATAAAAGATGGATTGGCTTCCTAAAGGAAGACACCAGTTTGAATTTGCAGGAGATCTGCAGGACTGCTGAGGATTGGCCATTTTGGAGATCATTTATCTGTGAGCTGAAAGTGACTTGACATAGCAACAATAATA
This sequence comes from Phrynocephalus versicolor, assembly GCA_023846285.1. Lineage (NCBI taxonomy): Eukaryota > Metazoa > Chordata > Lepidosauria > Squamata > Agamidae > Phrynocephalus > Phrynocephalus versicolor. The sequence continues at coordinate 30,918,904 of JAHTLZ010000379.1, read as the reverse complement.
TATGCATCTGATAGTTGAAGCACAAAGTCTGGAATGAAATGAGAGAGAACCTCCAACTAGGACACAAGGAAATGTGTTATAATTCAGAGGACTATGGGACTTTCTGGATACATGGGTAGGTATCAGTAGTATGCAGGCCAAACCAAGGCTGCTTCCAACCTAAGTCATACCCACACACCCTCATACTGTAACCTGCAGAAAAATATTCTATCTATATATTGAAAATTATGATTCCCTTATGAACCATATCTTAATTTGATCTCTTTCTTTGATAGAATTACAGGCCTGGTGGATGAGGGGAATGCTGTGAATATTGCTTATCTGGACTTTAGTAAGGCCTTTGATAAGGTTCTCCATGGTATTCTTGCAAAGAAGTTAGTAGAAAGTGGGATAGATAGTGCTACTGTTAGGTGGATTTGTAATTGGTTGACTGATTGCACGCAAAGGGTGACCATAAATGGCCTCGCTTCAGCTTGGAGAGACATGACCAGTGGGGTGCCCCAGGGTTCTGTTCTGGGTCCAGTGCTGTTCAATATCTTTATTAATGACTTGGAGGAAGGAATAGAGAGTATGCTAATTTATTTGAAGATTATACCAAATTGGGAGGGGTGGCTAATTCCCTAGAGGATAGGATGACAATCCAAAAAGACCTTGACAGATTCTAGTGCTGGTCCAAAGCTAACGGAATAGATTTCAACAGAGGGAAAGGTAGGGTGCTACATCTAGGTAAAAAGAATGAATTGCACAGATATAGGATGGGGGATACTTGGCTGGAGAATAGTACCTGTGAAAGGGATCTGGGAGTCTTGGTGGACCACAAATTGAACATGAGTCAGCAGTGTGATGTGGCAGCCAGAAAAGCCAATGTGATTCTTGGTTGCATCAACAACCATAGTGTCTAGATCAAGGGAAGTGATAGTACCACTCTATTCTGCTCTGGTCAGACCCCACCTGGAGTGCTGTGTCCAGTTCTGTGTGCCTCAATTTAAAAAAAGATGTTGACAACCTTGAGCGGGTGCATAGGAGGGCGACCAGGATGGTTGAGGGTCTCCTTCATTCTCAGCCTGATTTTTAACCCTTGGTTGTAAGGACAGCAGTATGCATCAACATTATCTTATGGGAAGAAAAGTGGAATAAATGTAAGAAATAAATATACAAACAAACAAATAAACAGCTAAGTAGTATGGGAAACAAAGCTGTAATGTCAATAAGTCAAGATGGGCTTTGAAAGAGAGGACTTCCACAGTACATTCAGACCCAGACTCAAGCAAATCAAGAGGAGTCCTTATTGCTATATCAGCCGATACATCTTTTGAACCACTGGAAGAACCCAAAGATACTAAAGGGTGATTTTTGCTAAAGGCACCAGAAAGGCAGGAATAAATTCACTCTTGGATCCAACTACAGCCCAAATAACAGCCAATCAACCTTCCTGAAGGAAACATTAATCCAACTGGAGACTCACTTGGTTAGTTGACTTACAGGATGTTGGTGAGACTGAAGGTGAGAAGGAGAGAAAAAAATGAGAGAGAGAGAGAGAGAGAGAGAGAGAGACTCAAATGTTGCAGCACTTCAAAGACTGGCAGACTTACTTCAGAGCAAGCTTTCGTAGATCAAAATCCACTTCTCTGTACATGAGCTATATCCATGTTTCTATAACTGAGGCACAGAAAACCCCATAACTCAACCAGAGGGCTGGTTGTTTTCAGGAATTTCACGTGCTCCCACTCAAAGGCCAGATGATTCAGTGAAGCATCATCTAATAACTAACAGCATTATCTAATATCTAATAACATTCTGTGTAGATGGATGGTTTCTCTATGAAAGCTGCCTTAGACCAGGGAAAGACTGGTAGATTTAGATTTAAGTCCAACTCAGAAAGGAGATAGTACTGTGGTAATTGGGTTTTCATTCATAGATCCCTTGCTGCACAACTATCAAATAAGAGGTTGACAACTGTGATCAGAAGGATGAGCACAAATGAAAGCTGCCTTCCAGAATTTCCAAATTAATAAAATTACACTAGCAAAGATGAACTAGTGGCCCCATCATCAGCCATGGATTTAATACATCAAGGGAAGCAGCTGTCCTCATGTAACATACATGTTGTCTCTTGCAGACATTGGATGACTTTTTTGGAAAGGGTTTGGGGTATTAAAGGACCTATAATCCAAAAAGTAACATTTGCAAGCTCTGGTCCTTTCTATCATTCTGTTGTGTCCACCAACGTCAGAACCCCTAAAAATTGTTTTTTCTGCTATCTAGTCTCCTGTTCCAGTTATTAGAAATTTCAGAAACAAGTCTTTAATAAATTAATCAAGTCAGCTTTGGCAAAAGCATTATTTTGTTTCACCAGATGTCACTTTGCTATATTGATTGTGTCAGCAAAGCTAAGCTTCATTCTTTTGCATTCATTAGCCTGCTAAGCAGGATACATCTTAATGCATTTTGTTACTGTCGCTGCTGAGGTATATTTTACATCTCCAGCTAAACTGCAACATATTTTGCTTTCTGTAGGGATTCAGGAAAACCTGCAGGGGGGGAAATTAGCAGCTTTTATTGACACGTTTTTATAACATAAGCTGACAGTCAAAGGGTAAATTCCTCTCACTGAACCATGTTTTCGTGGGTTGTATCTTTCCCACCTTATCACAGCAGTTCTCATTCTCACGACAGGGGAGAGCCGGAGGGGGAAACGCAAAAAGCTTTCAAATCATTCATGATAAATAGCGAACACATGCAGTAAAAGGGCAGACCTTACTCCACCAATCCAGAACTTAAAACCCACACCATGTGGTTTCATGGGGAAACTAAGAGGGAGAGGGTGCATAAGGGGAAGAAAGAAGAAGAAGAAGCCATATTCAAGTATCTAAAGTTTAAATATCACCATAGCAAAAGAACAGCAGGCAGCTAAGCTAGAGACGCTAAAGGCTTTTTCCAAATCGCAAATGCAAATGTAAGCAGTATGAATGGAAAAGATGGCAGCCTCAGTTTAAGAAGGGGGGAGGGACCGAAAAGCTACAATTTGCTTCTCTTTTGGGGAAAAATGTACAGTTCTTAATGTTCTGGGAAACATTTAGTAAGAAGCTTGGTGATAAAGCCTCATATCTGTCATTGCTTGAAAACCTCAATAAAAGAAATATATATACGGAAATCTAAGTTTTCTTCCTGACCTATATTTACCCCATTACTTCTGTCACACTTACTACCCCCTCATCTCTGCTGAAAACAAAGCCAGTGAAACTAGGTCAGGTATTTTAATGTCTGTTATATCCATTCCAATCACATTCCCAAATGCATACTAAAAAGGCACTGAGATATATTTTACAGGCCCTCTTATGATCCTGATGGGACAAGAAAATGGAGTAGATTTCTTTGGCACCTTGGCTATAAGTTGAGACAATGCCGTTTCTTAAGATGATTCTGTTTCCCAGGGCAGAAGACAAATGCAATTGTGTCTACAGTTTGGGTCGGAATTGGACCTTGGCTCGTACAGGGAATTTTGCTTTTCTTCTTCCTCAAGTGGAGGAGAGGAGTCCATGTGCAGTTGTCCTGCTTTCTACAGTGTCTGAAGTCTGATCACACACAATCCCTTGGGCTTCAGCATCTGTCTCCCCACCTTTAGCTACTTGCCTCATAACACAATAACAGGTGAGAAGGTTAGCTCCGAGTCCAGTGCTTTCTGGGCAAGGGGGTGCTTTGCCTCTCCCACCCAAAGAGGCATAAAATGGCGGCACCGGGGCCATTTTGTGGGGCAGTCTATATAAGAGACTGCCCCAAGCAGCCCTTTGTCTTCTTCCCGGTGCTGTGGAGACCGCACCTGTCCCCCACCCTCAGGTTGATAATGAGATTAGCTGGTTGCTTCGGGGCTCGATGGGAATTTTTGAATGCCACCCTGATTGGCCGTGAGTAGTAGTGTGTTTTCGCCCATCCTGTTATCAACATAGAGGTTAGGTTATCCCCCCCTTAAATTTGGTCAGTGCGTAGGTCAATAGAGTCATCTTGAGATCCCAGGCTGGCATCCAATGGGTGCTTGGTAGCCCTCTGGATGTAAATAGGTTTTGGGCTAGAACACAGGCTAAGAAATAAATAAATTAGGTTCAGTAACTGGCCAAGGGCAGCCTGGACACAGTTTGACGTGGAACACGGGTCTCTTATTAGGGACTGAGGCCAACATATAGGGTCTCTTATTAGGGACTGATCCCAACATAGGCTCCCTTATATATTTTAATAGTTTAAGAAGTTAATAAAGTTATGGTCCTTGTTTAACCCAAAACTGTTGTCTCACCTTTTTATTTTGGGCTGGGGGGCAAAGACTCTTTCCTTGCCCATTTATAATTTTGCAAGAACCTAAGTTAAGGAGATGACTGAGTAAGCAGGTGTAAATTAATCCATCACATATTTCAAGTGTACCTAGATATGTAAATTGAGTATGAGTAATTTATGCCTTTCATGTTGTCATTCCTCTTTTTTCCTTCTACCAACTTAGGCTTTTGAGGGCATTCTTACCAGTTACTTCAGCCTTTTCTTGTGTTTGTTGCTGGACTTACATTTGCTTTCTTCATAAATCTCTGGACTCAGATCTTTTTTGTCTAAATAAAAAATGTTCTTCTGTTGTTTTTTGGCTGTCTTTCATGAGACTTGTGTTCTTTCTGCTGTTGATAGAAGACAGACTCTGAAATAGAAATAATCTATGCATATGAAAGGCAGACAAATGTTTCATACCCTTTTAGCTTAACCTTTCATCACCCCTTTAACCTTTGTCCACCAAATTGCCTGATAAATTTTTCATCCAGTATCACCATGTATATTGCCAACTAGTCAGAAGATCTGTGGGAGTAGGAATTGTGAAACTGCAAAGGGGCCTGGAATCCACTATTCATTGTTTCAATTCTTTCTGGGATTACTCGTTGCTGAGCAAATAGTGCCCTATATTTTGGATGCTGCCTGGCTGGCTGCCTGCTGTGCCTCCATCTTGGATTCCCCCCCCCTCTCTCCTGCCTTTTCTCCACTTAATTTCCATCAGAATTTTCCTTCTCCTTACTTTATTATATTATTTTTTTTTTTTGCTGAAGCCAGGTAGCCTTCCTTGATCAGCATGCATCCTCAGAATTATATAAACCCCCCACATTAATTTCCAATTCCCCCTTTTTGTTTTTTTTTGGGGGGTCTGTCTTTTCTTGAATTATTTTTACTGCTGAGTAGTCTCCCTCCTGCTGTCTTCTGGACTAAAAGTAGAGACAAAAAGCTAACAAGTAGTAGCAGAGAGAGAAACCTGTTTTGCCTTTAGTTACTTTCTTGTCTTGTATTTTTTTTTCTTTTTGGTAAATGGGACGGTGTGTGTGTGTGTGTGTTGATAATGATGATTCTTTTTTTTCCCATTTGTATTGCTGCCTGATGATGATCATGATAGTGATGGTGATTAATATGAGATAAATATAAGCCAGTTCCTACATAAGTCTGATGGTATTTTTTTATTTCTCATGCACTATTGCCTACATTTGGAGTAGACGGAGTCTCTGTTGCCTTCTCTTTTGGAGTAGTTTTGGCAGGTGCTTTAGGGTTTTTGTGTGTTGTGTTGTGTCGTTACAGTCGTGACCGACTCTTCGTGACCCCATGCCCATGGAGTTTTCTTGGCAGGAATACTGGAGTGGCTTGCTTTAGGGTTTTTACCAGTACCCTAAAACACAACTGTTGAACTTGAATGGAAAACTTTAAAAAGTCTGTCCCTTTCATATTAAATTGAAAAACCAATACATAAACCAGAAAAAAAGCTACTCACAGCTCTAGCAAATATCAATAAATGTTTACATTTCAATGAATCAATTAAGCAGTTATTTATGGTTGGGTGCTTAGTCCATTTTGTTACTTCTGATTAGAATTGAGAATAGATTTCCAACCATTGTCAACCAACAAGATCAATATCTTGTGTAATGAGGTTTTCTATTTCCACCAACCAAAATCTTAGTGTTTAGTAGAGTAGGCCCAATAAATCAATATGGATTTGGTAAGTCAACACTTCCAAAAGCTTCATTGATTCAAATGAGCCTATTCTAGCTGAAGCTTATTTTAGCAAAGTAAACAACGTTTATAGTGAAGCCATTTAAATCAATATATCTTATGGACAAATTGACTCACAATATCTCCATTGATTCATTGGGGCTACTGTCATGCAAATTCCTATGCTAAGGAACAAGATTTGCCTATTATGTCTGATTTTCTTAGAACCAGAAATCTTCCAAGTGTCTCTTACTCATCTGTGTTCAAGGCAAGGACTTTTCTTTAGTAACAACAACCCTCTCTTTCCAAAATAACCAAAATAACAAAATTTTATTAAAGATGTTGAAAGGGAAAAAAAGCAAAAGGGTAAATTTTCCAGATGACCTCCAAACAATTTCAAATGCCACAAAAGCAAGTAAAAAAGCTGTGGAGCAAGGAGGCATTCAAAAATGTTTGGGAGTGTACCATCCACCCTGCTTCTTACCAGCAGTCTCCTTGCTTGAGCTGATGGAGCTGATATCAGACCTGGTGGTGAGGACCCCCAGACTATTGGTACTGAGGGACCTCAACATCCATGCTGAGGCCACCTTGACAGGGGTGGCTCAGGACTTCATGGCTGCCATGACAACCATGGGGATTTCTCAATATGTCATCAGCCTGGCTCATGAGAATGGCCATACTCTTGACCTAGTATTCTCAACAGGATGAGGGGATGGTGATCCAGATGTGGAGGGATTAACCTTGACCCCATTGTCATGTTCAGACTATTTCCTAGTAAATGAAATGCCACTGCTGTCTTCTGCAGGGTGGGGGATCACTTAAAATGATCCACCCCTGGAGACTTATGGATCCTGAAGAATTCCTGAATGTTCTGGGGGAGTTTCCAGCTGATATGGTTGGCGCTCCTGTCAAAGCCCAGGTTGTCTTATGGAATAAGGAGACAGCCCGAGCAGTTGACACGATTGCACCTAAGCATCCTCTTCTGGTTCGCAGGGCCTATGAGGCTTCATGGTATACAGAGGAGCTTCTGGCAATGAAATAGGTGGGGATACGGTTTGAGCACAGGTGGGAAAAATATGTATGCGACTCTAACCAAACACAGCTTAGAGCCCATTATCGGGCCTATTTTGTGGCAATATGGCTGGTGAAATGGCAGTATTTCTCCAGTTGTATTGCTTCCTCAGAGTGCTGCCCAACAGAGCTATTTTGAATGATCCGGGATCTTATTCAACCAGGTAATCCCGTGGAGGTCCTGAACCACTCAGTGGTTCACTGTGACAAATTTGCCAACCACATCGAGGGAAAAATTGCTCAGATTTGCAGGGAATTAGACTCCACTATTGATATTGACTCCACTGTTGTGTCCAGTGCTCTGGGACACAACCATAACCATTATGACACAACCATATCAAAATTTATTGGATGAGTTTTAGTTGTCACAACCTGAAGATGTGGTCAGGCTGCTTGGATCTGTCTGTGTCACCACTACACAACTCAACCCTTGCCCATCACGGCTAATAAATGAATCTCCGAGGGGGGGGCTTACACCTGGGTCCAGGAGGCCATCAACTGCTCATTAAGAGAGGGAGTGGTCCTTACCCCATTAAAGGAGGTGGTGATTCGGACACTCCTAAAGAACCTAACCTGGACCCAGGGCTTGTTGTTAATTACTGACCAGTGGCAAACTCCCTTATTTGGGCAACATGCTGTAGTGGCTGAGCAGCTCCAGGCTCTCCTAGATGAAACAGATTATCTAGATCAATTTCAATTGGGATTTTAGAGTTTTGAAATGGAGACTGCCTTGGTCACCCTGTATAACAACCTCTGCTGGGAGAGAGACAGGGGAGTGTGTTGATCCTCCTGGACCTCTCAGTGCCTTTAGACACCATTGACCATGATGTCCTTCTGGACACACTGGCTGGGATAGCTGACTGGGTCCACAAGGTGGTGGTGGGGGACAGGTGCTCTGGTTCATGGTGGTTACATCATGGGATTCCCCAGGACTCTATATTGTCTGCCATGCTATTTAATATATACATGAAACCACCTGTAGAGGTCATTAGGAGATTTGGGCAGAGGAGTCGGCAATATGCTGATGATACTCAGTTCTACTTCTCATTCTCCACCACTCCAGGTGTGGCGGTCTGTGTTCTGAACTCATGCTTGGACTCAAAAATGGACTGGATGAGGGTCAATAAACTGAAGCTCAATCCAAACAAGTCAGTAGTACTGTTTGTGAGTGTTCTGCTTGACAGGTTAGAAGGCCATTCCCCTGCCCTGGATGGGGTTGCACTCCTCCTAAGGGATAGGGTCCACAGCTTGGATACTTCTGGACGTGGGTCTTACCCTGGAAGCCCAGATGGACTCAGTGGCCAGAGGTGCCTTCTTACAGCTGTGGAAAATATATCAACTTCACCCTTACCTGGATGAGCAGAGCCTGGCAACATTCACACATACACTGGTAACAACCAGATTGGACTCTTCTAAGGCAGTTTATGTGGGTCTGCCTTTGAAGAAGGTCTGACAATTGCATCTGGTACAGAACCAGGCTGCATGGCTAGTGAGTGGTGCTGCTGTGTGGACTCATATTATGTTGGTTCTAAAAAATTTACACTGGCTGCCAGTTGCTGTCCAGGCCCAATTCAAAGTGCTTATGCTTACATATAAGGTCCTAAATGGCTTAGGACCTGTTATCTAAAGGACCGTCTTCTTCCATATGAGCTTGCCTGTACCTTAAGATCTGTCGAGGAGTCCCTGTTGAAGGTGCCATCCCTCAAAGAGGTGAGGGGAATGGCATGGCAAAACAGGGTCTTCTCGTCAGTCCCCCCCCCCCCAATCTTTGGAATGCCTTCCCAACAGATATCTTCCTGGTACCGACACATTTGGCTTTTTGTTGCCAGGCAAAGACCTTCCTGTTTTGCCAGCATTTTAATTAGATAGTTTTTAGTTGGGCTCATGAGTAGCAGGGTTTTATTATTTGTTTTGTATATTGATTGTTTTAAATTGATTTGTATTTTATGGTTTTAATCATTGTGGTCTTCTATACTTTTAATACATTGTTGTAAGCCGCCTAGAGACCACTTGGTAGTGGGGTGGCTAATTTTTTTGTAAATAAATAATAAATGAATAAAAAGTGTAAGGCTTGAGGCAAGAACACTTCTGGAACAGTTCCTACAAAACAAAACAAGAAAGCTAGTAATCCTAAGCTAATAGTTACTTATTGATAAGATGTCAGCAAGGTTTGAAGCATACACACTATATGTCAGGCAGCAAGACAACAGATGAGCACAGCAGTCTCCTTAGAGATACTTGGTTAAAACTAAGTAACTTCTCTCACACTTTTATATCAACTGTTCCTCTTTCTAGACTCTTTGAGGAGATGCTCCAATCAGACATAACATTGTCCTGAACGTTCTTGAAGAAGACAGTAACATTTCAAAAATAACTTTTCTCCCCCCTTCTTTGTCTTCAGCTGAAACCTGAGTGGTGATCTTAGACATTTCTTTTTCACAGAGCTAAGGCACAAATGGTATGGCCTCTCCCAATTAATGGGAATTTTCTCCCCATTCCCCTTGCAGGTTCATTCCAAGCATGAATTTAAAGATCTCTCTTTCAAAAGAGCAACCAAAACCATGCCAGATTATTGACAACACAGAATTAATTTTAATGGGCACATGTAAATTAGATACATTAAGAAGGCAACATGCTTGCAAATATGTTGTCTTGTCCTAGGGTGGACCTATTACTATCACACAACTTTACATGATTTATGGTAACAATTCTGTTGAGAAAGCTTCACTTTTAGCATCAGAATTTTATTATCAGTGTACTTGAACTATGAAGTCTTCCTCAGTGTCAAATAAGGTGAATAGGCAGCTGTACTTGAGCAGTTGGAGCAAAATAAGGGAATTTTTAGGAATAAAAGCAAAGTGTTCTGCTTATATACTGCCCCATGGCACTTCAAGCACTCGCTGGGTAGTTTGCAATTTAATTATGCAGCCTAAAAAGTGTGCATATGCATCTGTAAATTTAGTAATGTAAGAAAAGGATAAATACAAGTAAATGAGTTGTTCATCTACAGTCATTTTGTCAAGTGAAAGCCTAACAATCATTCCCTACATCTCCTCTGAGCAGGCTGTTAAAAGATCAAGACATTCTGACACATGCAGAATTGCTGATGAGTGAACAAATGGTGTGTCAGTAAATGTAGGTGGCACCATCTGTGTCCATTTGGTGTCATCCTGTATGCCTTGTCATCCAACTGCACAAAAGAAGGATTTGATTACTCAGAATCCTGTGTTGGAATCTAGCCTGCTGACAATCTTGCCTGATTTGAAAGGACTCATTTTAAAATCATTAGTCTTTTGGGGGAAAATGCATTGATTTTCTTCTTGTTTTGGGGAGTGTCCCATTATTTTTACATACCCTCTGGACTCTGGGAAATACTGTGCCAATAATGCCAAATAAGTATATCTGCACATATTTTCTAGTGAGCAAATTCTGTTTTTAAAAAACATCACTTCCGTGTGACTTAAATATACAGTGGACCCTCATATAACAAATGGTTTATATAACATAAAATCTGTACAACATAAAAAATCCAGAGATAGGGAAAATTTGCTTAACAGAATTGCCTATGGGGTGAATCCATACAACATAAAATGGTCGTGATTAGGGATTACTCTGTTTTCAATGCATTCCTATGGGAAATTTGTATAAAGGAACATTTGCTTAACATAATTTCATTTGGAATGAATTAATTCCTTTATACAAGATACTACTGTATATTGTAATTTCAGCCTCACTGGTAGCTACACATGTACTGTCACTGCTGGGTAAGGAAAGGATAATGTAACATATGTGTTTGTGCATTTGAGAAAATGGTTTGTATTAAATCACCTTTTAAAGCTAATACAAATTCTAACTAGGAAAAATTTGATTGTTTTCTGCAGTTGTTTATAGAGCTCAGAAACATGGAAAGATGTATCAATTCTTTTTCCAGAGCTTGAAAAAAATTGCCTTTTTTGGCTACTTCTCACATGAACATATGAATATAAGAAGAGCCATACTGGATCAGGCCAAAAGCCCATCTAGTCCAGCTTCCTGTATCTCACAGTGATCCCACCAGATGCCTCTGGGAGCGCATGTGGCAACTAGATACCTGTCTCCTGATGGCAATTCCCTGTGTCTGCTACTTTAAGGTATCCTCCTTTTAAGCCTGGAGGTAACACATACCCCTGTCATGGCTTTTAACATGTGACAGACTTTTCCTCCAGAAATCTGTCCAATTACCTTTTAAAGGCATCTAAGCCAAATGCCATCACCACATCTTCTGGCAAGGAGTTCCACAGAGTACCCATATGCAAGGGAAATAAATATTTCCTTTTGCCTGTTCTCACTCTCCCACCCAGGGCCAGTGTTAGGTTTTTTTGTACCCTAGGCGAGGGGTGGTGGGGGGCAGGTGGTGGTGGGGGGGCAAGCAGTGGGCGGAGGTGGGCAGGTGGCGGGCAGGTGGTGGGGCAGGGGGACAGGGCAGCAGGTGGCGGCGGCAGGGGGCAGGGTGGCAGGGGGCAGTGGATGACAGGGGATGGCGACGGGCATGGGGGCGGATGGCGACGGGCACAGGGGGTGGCGGGTGGACGGCGAGGGGCGGTGGGGGATGGACGGTGGTGGCCAGCGGCGTGGAGCAGGGGGTCAGCAGGCTGGCCAGTGCCCCCTCTCCATTTTGGCGCCCTAGGTAACTGCCTAGTTCGCCTTAATGGACGCACTGGCCCTGCTCCCACCCCTTAATTTGAGTGGATGTCCCCTGCTTTTGGTATTGTGTAATAGGGAAAAGAGCTCCCGTTGCTCCATTTTATCCCTTCCCAGAATAATTTTGTACATTTCAATCATGACTCCTCTTAGGCACCATTTTTCTAAACTAAAAATCCCACACACGGTAGCCTTTACTACTAAGGGAGTGGCCCCAGCCCAGTATTCACTTTAGTTACTCTCTTCTGCAACTTCTCCAGTATTCTCTTGGATTCCCTGATCAGAATGGTCACTTTTCCCTTGCTGGTGGGCTTGGTAGCTCTAGGAGTTGGAGGCCAAAAATGAACTTTTCCAAGCTGAGGTCTATTTCTAATCCACCTCATTTTTGCCTGTGACCATTTCTCTGTTCTATTCCTTCCTGTATTCATGCAAAACTTCTCTCTATAGGAGACTTTGAAATAAAGGGTAAAATCCAGTAGTAAATTATAACTTGAGTAGGTCTCACTCCTGTAATATGACCTGAAAAAACAACAAAGTCTTAGTTTGGTTAAAGCAGCATAAAATCTTGGCTAGACTAGTACTTAACCTTGTGGCAGTGTCATATTTACATGTTAGCTGCACTAGTATCAATGTTGGACTCTGCGGCGTGGATATGCCAAGCAGTGCCACTTTGCCCTCCTCCAACTGAAAGCCCACAAGACTAACCAGTAGTCTCACAAAACAAGACTTGGGAGAGCCCTTAAGAGGCTCTCACACGTGGCAGCTTTCCCCACCCACCTGCCACTTTAATGCACTAGTATGAGTCTAACTGGTCACCATGGAGCTGGATAGAAATTTTTGACCCGGGCACAGATTGGTCCGGTGCCCAGGAATTTTTCACCTATCCCATACTGGTGTTGGGCAGTGGGCTAGTGATAGGTCTAAGAAACGGCCACACAGGGCAGTAGTGTGGAGAATGGCAAGGCAGTAGGTGAGTCAGATCCCAAATTCTCTTTCGGTCCATCCAACCCTGCGGCATTGAGGATCCAGAGATTACAACACCGCGGGGAAGGCTGCACCTGGAGGGCCTACTGGGTTGGCAGGCACAAATGGTGGGCCTGGCCAACCTGGGATGGGAAAAGAGGACTTGCCGGCTGAGTTTGTCCTGTCCCTGGACAGGGCACACTTGGGGCTATTGAATCGCCCTAACAGGCTGCCAGTTGGAGGGGTCCTGGGAGACCCCAAGGTACCAATTTTGAAGCCGCACTAGAACAGGCCCCTATTTGAAATTGTGTTTGATGTTTGCAGTTAAAGTTAATAAAGTGTGGTCCAGAGTTTGTACCAAAAGCTGTGTCTCGCATAGGGGCAAAGGGGGTTATGAGTGTGCAGGTGCTTTAGCATCATAATGATTCAAACTTCCATTTTTCCTTGGCAGGACACTTGTGTTTCCAGTTCATTTGGAAGCTTTACTATTTGACAAAACGGAACAAAATGAAGCACAGTTTTTCTGTTTCATGCCCATCCCTAGTTATGATAATAAAGTAGGTAGGAAAGGCTGGTGTATCTGTAACAGACAAACAAATGCAGTCAACTCTGGCTATCAGATAGCTATTATATTTAGTAGCACTTTGTAGCCTTGTCCTCCTTCACCAAAATTTTGTTGGGGAAATATATACAAAGCAAAGTGTGCTGCTTATATACCGCCCCATAGTTCTTAAAGCACTCTCTGGGTGGTTTACAATTTAATTATGCAGGCTACACATTCCCCACCCCCAGCAAGCTGGGTACTCATTTTACCCACTTCGGAAGGATGGTAGGCTAAGTCAACCATGAGGTGGCAACCTGGGATTGAACCCCAGGTCATAAGCACAGATTTTTAGCCACAAGTACAGGCATTTTGCTACTGCACCATGAGGCCCCTGTATGGAATTTCTTTTGCAGGCTCCCTTCCCAGTGAGGTTCTCATTTTACCAACCTTAGAAGGAAAGCAGGCTGAGTCAACTACAACTCACCTACCTGGGATTGAATCCCGGGTCGTGAGTACAGTTTTGGCAACAGTACAACAGTTTAACCACAGCACCACAAGACAAGGGTAGACATTGCCCCTCCATGCAAGCTTCCTTCACCTAAGCAGTTTGTATAACTAGTAATGCACCCAGTTTTGCAGCACTACATAACTAGTTATGTGCTGGACAACCGATGAAAGGAGGAAATGCATTTTTGCATCTTCCCTTTCACTTCACATTTCCCCAACAGGATTCTTTTCTATGATCATTAATATATCTTTTGCCTGTGTGGCGGGCAAAAGTGCTTCATTTTCCTTTGTCTAAATATCTTGTTCAGCGTCTGTGGATGATCTTGACTGGAAAAGCCTTAATTGGTCTGACTCTGCATCATAAATCTCTGCTTCTCTTCTTGCCATCAAAGAGGAGCCATTTGTAGATGTCCAGTAAAAGACAAACACCTGAAGAACAGTTCTGGAGACATGTGGACTGAGAGCTATACAAGGTCTGCTACCATTGGCAGAATTGTTTGTATGTCTAATAACATGAGATGGATTGATTCAATAAAAGAAGCCAGGATTTTGAGTTTGCAAGAGCTGAGCAGAGATATTAATGAAAGGACTTTTTAGAGGTCAGTAGGGTTGAAGAAGTTGGAAATGGCAGCATGCAATTTTGTGTCTATACATACTGTCCCCTGCTACAAACACTGGAACTGGACAGAAGTTTCAGAAAGGGGAGCTGTGTTAGTCTTTTCAAGAACTGCAGACAAAAATCCAAGAAAAAAGAAAGAAAAAAGAGACACAAAATGATGGACATACACAAGAATGCATTAAGCATAAGTATGGGCTTCTTGAGTCATTATCAAATTTAATATTTCTATATTGCCACTTTTTTCATGGAAGTTTATCTCCCACCTGGACCCTAAAGTAAAACCTCCCACTCTCTCACCCCTCTCTTGCACCCACCTCATCCCACTCTATCTGGTTCTGGTTTCTGACTCTTGAGGAATTTACATTAAAACCACACTTAAAATATCTGCAGACCCTGGCCACAGAGCCATTAGCAATATTAACATCTATGACCCCTGGCCCTTCCTTCCCACCATTTCTACAACTAATTATCTCTCCCTCTTCCACAGACCCATTAACAATGCTTAACATATCAACCACCCCTGGCCAAATCCTCCTTCCCTCCATTTCTACAGCTAATCATCTTCTCTCCTATTCCCCTTCCCTATCCACCAAAGAACATCTGGTATGAAATGTATATCTTATCACATATTATATTACACACCTCATTCTGCTGCTATATGTCTGAAGATGTGGATGCGTCCACAAAACATTACATTAAAATATGAAAGTTAGTCTTTAAGGTACCACATATTCTGTGTCTTTTCTTTTGTTTTTCTTTGATTTTTGCCTGGAACTGGACAATGATTACATGATAGCAAAATCCTTTAAAATATGTAGCATTTCCACATCTCTCAAACATCTAATACAAGGTAGGCAATTTCAGTGGGTCCAGAGACCAGTTTTTCTCTCTAGGTGAGCTGAGGGCACCACTGGTTTTGAACTTGGTGTCTTTAGTAAGGGGGCATTAACTGCTTAAAAGGCAAATTGCTGTTTGTAGAGGAAATTTACTTTTCTTTCATCGGGAAAAATTGTTTTGGTCAGGCAGGGAATAGGGGTCACAAACACACTTTTGGAGTATGACAGTTTGTCCACCCTTGCTCTAGTGAGTTGTCCAGAACCAACCTTACTATTGTCCTTTCTGCTATAACTTATTTAGAGGAAAGCAAGTCAGTATGCATGTATCAGTATCATCATACCTAATGCCTGGATTATATTGCTTTCATTCACAAAGAAAAAGAAACACACTTAAGATCATAACCAGGAAATGTTTCATAATAAAGCTATTAGTATAAAAAGATGTTATTACTTACCTGGGGAGAAATGTAGTTAGGAGATACAGACATCAGGTAAAGAACAGCAGGAGCCAAATCTATTATAGACACGGAAGTAACCAAAGCAATTGAAATAAGTGATTCACTACATTGTATGAATTTCCTTTCTTGTCTGATCTTATAAAACAGACCAGTAGTTTAATATTCTTCCTAAATAATCACTGAATTGTATTGCATTTTATTTATATTTTACCATCTGTCCTGCACTGTTCTTTTTTCAGTCCAGTGCTTGTTAAACAGTTCCTTGTTTATATAACTCTTGCTACGGATAGAGGCAATCAATTCTAATTTGGCTTATAGGGCAAAATAAAAACATCACATTCCATTCCTGATATTTCATATATGTGCATGGCATAAACAAAAAAGTAAATAATAATTTCAAGGGTGTTAGTAAGAAATGAGGTATTGATCATTGCACAACTAGGAGTAGGAATGCATAATTTCATATACTAACTTAGGTAGAAGTTGCAGGAAGTGGTGGTTTTTAAATTTCTAGAACTCTTTTAAAGACTTTCCTATGAACAGCTATTTCTAATCTTAGCAGGCTTTGATTCAAATGTTATTGTTCCTGTTTGCATAATAATCTCAAAACTATTAGGATGCAGTTTCTCTGCATTCAAAGAAAACGGATCAGCAACACTCTTTGTTCCTAGGGTCCTTTTTTTAAGAAAAAGGAAAATCATACTTTTCATCTATTGTCATGCCTTTATAAATAACATGAAACAGAAATATCATCATGCTCAAATCACCAGGTACTTTTTTTTAACTTTCTGAGTTTGTCTGAAGGCAAACATGAGCAACCCATTTCATATCAAGAGAATAAGTGATCAAGGGTTTTGTCCTTATCTGCTTTAATAGTTTTCAAATGTGGAATGCAGGTGACCAATCTATGGCAGTAGGAAGTTGGTAGCACTAGCTCCAACCTTGACTCTTGTACGAAAGAAGTCTCCTTCAATGCTATATTGCTGCCTGAATTCCAAATATATTAGTATAATTTCAAATTATAGAAGGAAAGAATTCTTGCCTATGTGCTTGAGCTTAGCCGAAGACATATGACTGCTTGAGGCAGAGTACCCTTTTTTTCTAAGCATCATGTCCGCTCGCCAATTTTGGCACATACAGTAAGACAGAAAGCAACGTCTTCTGCTTATATACTGCCCCATACTACTTCAAGTAGTCTCTGGGCAGTTTAGAGTTTTTTTAATTACAGTATGCAGGCTACTCATTGCCCCCCAGGAAGCTGGGTACTCAGTTTACCTACCTCGGAAGGATAGAAGGCTGAGTCAACCATGAGCCTGCTACCTGGGATTGAACCCCAGGTCATGAGCACGGTTTTACCTGCAGTACAGGCATTTAACCTTTGGCAGACACTCTTTTGTGTACCATAGTCTTGCAGTTTTTTTCCCCCACAGCCACTCTTGCACTTGTTGCAAAAAAGTTAATTGCAACACTAATTCTGTGCTGAAGGAGCCTTAAGAAGGGGAAGTACTGTACAATTAACTGTGTGAGATAGAGATGGGCACGACTTAGCGGAATTCCCATTTCCGTTTCCGTTACTCGTTTCCGTTACTCAACGGAAACGGTAATGGGAATTACTCCGCCAGAACTCGAACTCGAACCAACAAACAAATAAATGGGTCTGATTTGTCGTGGTCATTCCTGACATCGCAGCGATCCCGCGATGGCAAGCGGCACAGAAAAAAAGTTTTTAAAAGTAAAAAAAAAAACGGTTCCCGGCCAAAAAGCAGGCGGAAATATGCCTGCCTGAGAGCACCTACCAGAGAGAGGGGTGGTTTCTGGGGGGGGTCCCCGGCCTCCCCCCTCTCCTCCTGTCCCTCTGGCCCTGGGATGCACTGGGGGCGGGCATCCTTGTCGTCCCGTCAAAGTCGCTGGCTTGCTTGCTGCAATTAAAGCGGAAGTGGCACAGAAAAAAAGTTTTAAAACTCCCCCCCATCCCGGGCCAAAAAGCCGGCGAAAATATGCCTGCCTGAGTGAGGGCTCAGGGCACCTA
>JAHTLZ010000379.1:30826167-30901187 GCA_023846285.1 Phrynocephalus versicolor | reverse complement strand
AAAATATGCCTGCCTGAGTGAGGGCTCAGGGCACCTACCAGAGGGGTGGTTTCTGGAGGGGGGTCCCCGCGGCCTCCCCCCCTCTCCTGTCCTGGGCAGGCAGACTCGAGTCGCCATGCCATGCGGTGCGGGCGGGGGATCCAAAATAGGGCGACGACTGCAATATTTTTTTTGAAATCGTGGTCCAAAAACACACAACAAGCACCACAGAAACATGCGAAAATTGCTATTATAAAACTGCCAGAATTTTTACAGTAGCAGTGGGTTTTTCTTGCAACAAAATGTCTCCTCCCCTGTCCTCTCTCACTCTCAGTCTCCATTGGTTTTATTTTATTTTATTTTATTTACACCTGCGCAATGATGGGCTGGCCAAGTGGCCATGTGGGAGTGACCATGCAAATTTTTGGAGCCATCATGGCCACTTGGCCACTGAGACTTCTGGGATGTGCCAAGAAGCCCACTAAACCCTGCCCTAGCCCCCTAACCCTAACCCTAATCCTTGATTCCTTACCCATACGCCACAGTACACTGTCCTCTTAGTGGGTCAGAGAGGCACCCAGAGGTGCACCCCAATAGTCACCCTAACCTCACCAGTAACTAGCCTAACCCTAGCCCTTGCGCTAAGCTGCTGTCCCCTAAGCCAGATCTACTTGCATTGCACTACACGCAAGTACGATTCCCTTCTTTGTGAGACACAGCAGGTGCGACCCAGTCTTGACTCAGGGTTCTCCTGGACGGATGGTCGTCATGCACCAGTGCACTGGTCTCACTAGTCTGCAACTGGTATGCATATCCATATGGATGTACATGCCTTTTTGCAGCAGCAGGTGAGGAGAGGAGACCCCCATGCCATGAGGGGTCTCCAGGAGCCTGCTTTCCCCTCCTACCGGGTGAGGATAGGAGGCACCCACGGGTGCCTCCAGAAGCCTGCTTCCCTTTATAGCGGGCCAGCAGAGGCACCCACCCCCCAAAAAAGAGGTGCCTCCAGGAGCCCGCTACCCCCCCAAACCAGTTTAATGACAGATGAAAAAACGAAAAACGAAACGACTATTTTTTGTGAATTTTCACGAAAAATGGAAACGATCCGACACGGGCCGCCTCCGACACACGACAACTCGAAAACGTCATTTTCCCTAGTCGTGCCCATCTCTAGTGTGAGAGTATCTTTTTTTTATTAATAAGATGTTGTTCTTAATAATTAACTATTCCCTGCACTTTCATGAGCCACAAAATATCCTGCCAGAAGCAGCAGCTTGTCATTCATAATGGAACACCATTACATGTTTTAGGTGTCTGGCTACACAGGCAGAGACTGTAAGTTAAATTCTCCACAGGGGCTGGATTTAATGATTCATAAGTTCCCTTCCAGCTTTGGAGATCTAAGATTGTATGTATGGGCAGAGTGTGGACCTAGGATCTCATGTATGCACTGTGCTGTTTTTGTGGATCTAGAATTCATCTCTTGTTTCCCTCAAAATACTGCTGTTGTGGAAACCTCCAAAAGTTGTGAATCACTTTTTAAAAAATCCACAGGGAGCCCCTGGACCATTTAATTTGGTAAAATATCATTTGTTCAAAATGAAAAGTAGACATGAACCACTTCTCTAGCCTGACGGGTTGGGCTCTGTGCTATCCATGATGGATCAGGAAAGAGATCTTGGTGTGTTGGTGGAGAGTTCCATGAAGATATCTACCCAATGTGTGGCAGCGGTGAAGAAGGCCAACTCCATGCTAGGGATTATCAAAAAGGGGATTGAAAATAGATCAGTCAACATTATAATGCCATTGTACAAAATGATAGTAAGGCAACACCTGGACTATTGTGCACAGTTCTGGTCACCGCATCTCAAAAAAGATGTAGTGGAACTGGAAAAGGTACAGAAGAGAGCGACTAAAATGATTACTGGGCTGGGGCACCTCCCTTATGAGGAAAGGCTAAAACATTTGAGGTTCTTTAGTCTGGGAAAAAGGTGCCTGAGGGGGGATACGATTGAGACATATAAGATAATGCAGGGCATGAGTCAAGCGGCTAGAGGGACACTCTTCTCCCTCTCACAAAATACCAAAACCGGTTGTGAGAGTGAGAACAGACAAGAGAAAATATTTTTACCCAGCGTGTTGTTAGTCTGTGGAACTCCTGCCACAAGATGATGGTATCTAACCTGGATGCCTTCAAAAGGGGATTGTTGGACAGATTCCTGGAGTAAAAGTCCATCACAGGTTACAAACCATGATGGAGATGTGTAATCTCCAGGCTTAAAACTGGGGTACTTCAAGGACCAGATGCAGGCGAGTGGTATCAGGAGACAGATATCTAGTCTCATGCACTCCCAGAGGCATCTGGTGGGGCCACTGTGAGATATAGGAAGCTGGACTAGATGGGCCTTTGGCCTGATCCAGCATGGCTCTTCTTATGTTCTTATGTTCTTATGGGTGTGCTTGGTCCCTGGAAAGACCCAAGGGCAGAAAATTGGCCCCTGGATTTGCTGGAGTCATCCACCTTGTTCTAGTTGGTAGAAATGACTCTGTACAACTATTTGTGGGTGCCTGCATTGAATGTTCAGAATTTAATGCTGGTGCACTTTCCCCCAAACCAGGCAGCTACTTATGGCACACAATGGAAACCATCATATTGGCTCCTGCAGATAGAAATTTCCTCTGTAGTCTGGTGGTTTTACAGTTTCTATGAAATATATTCCAAGAGTATTTCTCTCTGATATCATACTCACAATAAAATCCATTGTGGGTGGTGCAGAGCCCTATAAGCCCTGCCAGATTGATCATGAGTCTAGCCAGTTGTGGGAAGCAAGATGATGCTAGATCACTTGCCAATACCTTAAAATCTGTCTCAAGCCAGATGATGCCAATGCATTGGGCCAAATCATTGGCCTAGGTCTGGCTTGGTCATTCCAAAAGCTCAGGGTGGAGAGGAAGACTGTGCAGTTCCTGCCAAGAGGTAACTGCTGCCAGATTCCTGCTTCATGTGGCAGGGCAAGGAAAGAATATTTCAGCTATTGCAAATCAGAAAATTGTTTGTGGTCTGTATCATAAAGCCTTGCAATTAAAAGCTTGTGGAAGAGCTCAAACCAACCCTCAGGAAGCCAGATAGTTCCATAAGGAATGAAGAAGGACTCTCTTTCCAAAGCCATAGAGACAGTTCAAAGCCCATTGCAAATTCCTTTAAAGGAGGAAGCAATCCCCCTTTTCTCTTTACGGATGTGTCAAAAGGTGAAAACACATCCTGTTAAAATTTTGGTAAAAGCATAATGACAGAAGGCTTCTCATATCCTACCCTAGAAACATGACATAAAGACACATTATCAAAGCCAGCTTAATTATCTCTAGAGAGTCCCTTTACTAGATCTTCCCCTTTGGAAGATCTATTTGCAGTTCTCTTGTGTAATAAACTTTGTGAGCAGATGCTGGAAAATTAAAAATATATGTATATTTTCAATATTTTAGTATATATATATTTTCAATATTTTTCAATAGTTTAGTAATGGTTATCTAAATAAATCTTGTGGTGGTAAAACTGAATTGCAATTTTCTACTGTTGGTTTGTTGAAGCCACTAGTCCTATCGATACCCATATCAAGATGCATAATGAAGAAAGCTTCTAGCATTCTTCATTGGTTCATGTCTACTTTTCATTTTGAACAATTGATATTTTACCAAATTAAATATCAAGATGCATAATGAGCAAGCTTCCAGCATTCTCGTGCTCTTCTTGTAGGCCTATGGTTTATTTATTTATTTATTTTTGCATTTGTATACTGTGGCCAATTTTCCCCAGAGGGAACTCTCGGCAGTTCTTAAACTCATCAAAATAGGACAGCAGAATATTTCTTGAGTCATGACACTCAGTTTAATGCTCTATCTCTGGTCCTGGGATGGGCACAAAATGCGAAAATGGAGTTTCATTTCATTTTTCATTCCCCCCCCCATTTTGTTTTGTTTATTACAAAAGGATTTTTTAAAAAATCCATTTTGTTTCATTTTGCATTTTTTATATTTTTATATTTTTATACTGTTGGGGCCATGGTAATGGGTTTTCTCCCTCCTGCTGACCAGCTGACCCATGGAGAGCCTGGTGGGCATGGCTTTTTTGTTTTTGTTTTTGTTTTTTGTACTCTAGTGCCAATTAGCTGGCCCGCAGGCCAGGTCAGCATGTTTTTTTATTTTATGTTTTAGTCTCCTGCCAACCAGCTGGCCCACGGGCTGGGTCAGCGCTTTTAAAAAATATCTCCTGCTGACCAGCTGGCCCCCGGGCCATCAGTACTTTTTTTTCTAACCCATGACAGCAAGCCATTTTATAGAGGAAATGAAATGGTGTGTTTTAATGAAAAAATGACCATTTTGTTTCGTCTGTAACGAAATGCTGCTTCATCGTTTTGTTTCATTTCATTATGTAATGAAACAACAAAACAGTGTTTCGTTTTTCATTTTGTGCCCATTCCTACTCTGGTCTCTAAGGGCTCTGAAATCCTTCTACCTCTTAAGAAAACTGTTGTTGCAAATGCAGAAGCCACCAGCAAATTGTAGTGGTGTTGGCAGCACTGACAGAAAATTTAATGATGGTGCAGCAGTCTTGAGGTTTTAGGAAGTTTGCCATCCCAACCATTCAGTATATGCAGAATGAAAGAAAATAATCCTATATGGTCTTTCATTCTGTGATAGGGAAACATACTAGTTGTGCCCATCCTGGCTTCACTTCTCTTGCCATTTTTCACATACAAGACTGTGTATATTTTGCAGGTATATTTATGATTCTAACATGTGAAATGGATAATAGAAGCTCTGACATTTAGATATCATTCCTCCACATGTACAAAGGTGAAAGAATTAAAGGCAGTGAAGAATGAGGGCACCGTCCTCCTTACATATTCATTATGCAGAATGAATGACAGAAGAGGGTGATTGCCTTTCATGAGTTCTTCTCCAGTGGATGAGTGGAACCTCCCAGCACCACTGCTGCCAATCTCATCTTCTGCTTTCTTTTGCAACTATGCATGAAGAACAACTGCTGCAGTGCCCTCCTCCAGGACACTGGAACCAGGCCTTCTGTCTCTAAAGATGACAATGGTGGAGGAGGAAGAAGAGGAGGAGGTAGCAACACAAGGTAGGAATGCAATGGGGCAGTGGAATGCTCAGTCTCAAAAGCAGAGGGCGGAAAGAGGAAGGGAAGGCAACATGGATTTTGGCCAGGTTCTTCCCTCCCTCCAGGAAGGAAACATGCCCAGTTAGTGTGTGTTGGGAGGCAGCATAGCCGCAGGGTCAGCATCCAGGCCAGGTGTTGGGGCCGGGGTGCCGCTATCCACT
This sequence comes from Phrynocephalus versicolor, assembly GCA_023846285.1. Classification (NCBI taxonomy): domain Eukaryota; kingdom Metazoa; phylum Chordata; class Lepidosauria; order Squamata; family Agamidae; genus Phrynocephalus; species Phrynocephalus versicolor. The sequence continues at coordinate 30,895,868 of JAHTLZ010000379.1, read as the reverse complement.
GCCGCTGCCACCCCACAATGTCACCTCCTCTCCTGTGGCTGCCCAGAGCTAACAGGCCATTGGGGGTGAGTCTTTTGGCAGCTCAGGATCTCCAGCTGCTGCTGTTGGCACCCCCATTTTGTCTCCTTCACACCAGCCATGAAGGTTTTCAAAGGTGAATGGTTTTGTTTTATTTTTCTATTTATTTTGTTTTATTTTTATATTTTGTATTTTCTTTATTATTCTGTATTTGTTATAGTATTGTAATCATTTCATATAATTTTTGGGCTGTAGAATGAATCATTTGAGTTTCCATTATTTCTAATGAGGAAATTGGCTTTGATATACAAATGTTTTGGATTACAAACATGTTTCCAGAATGAATTATGCTCATAAACGAAGGTTTTATCGTACTCTTTTGCTTACATTACAGATAATTTGATTCCTGTAGTTGGAAATATGAAAATTAGAGATATGCAGTATCTTTGGACAAATTTGTAAAAATAAAGTACTGTATATACTCGAGTATAAGCCTAGTTTTTCAGCCCTAATTTTGGGCTGAAAAAAGGGGTCCTCGGATTATATGCGGGTCAATACTTTTAGCCACTGAGGCAAGTTTGGGTCAGTGGCTAAAAGTCATTTTAAACATTGTGTGCCACTTCTCCTGACCACCCCCATATTTAAAATGACTTTTTAAAAGGTCATTTTAAAACAATGTTTAAAATGACTTTTAGCCACCAACTCAAGCACTTGCCTCGGTGGCTAAAAGTCATTTTAAACGTCACACACACATCCAGCTCACAAAGGAGGAGTTGCCAGGCCCTGTGCATTTTCCACCCTAGGCTTATACTTGAGTCAATAAATTTTCCCAGTTTGGGGGATTTAAATTAGGGGCCCTGGCTTATACTCGGGTTGACATATACTCGAGTATATACGGTAAATCAGGAGTATTTGTGCATTTTACAAATACTCCCTGGGCAGCCACAGGGCAGGAATAAAAGGTCACATTTGCAGGGAAAAATGGAATCCCAACAGATCCATGATGTTAAATCTGGCATGCATGTGCCCCAATTTTATGTAGGAAAAGATAAAAACTAAGGAAGATGCAGAACAACTCCGCCTTGTCAGGAGTCAACCTTAGCCTATTAGCCCTCATCCAGCTCAAAACCAGTTGGCACTATATGTTCTGCAGAGCTTCCCCCACAAATGATGAAACAGTGTGATACAGCTGCTTTCAGCAGTATCTAGATGTTGGATTTATTTATTTATTTATTTATTTATTTATTTATTTATTTATTTATTTATTTATTTATTTATTTATTTTATTGTATTTATATCCCGCTTATCTTCCTTATGGAACTCTAAGCGGCGCACAGAGGGCGTCAAGCGCCAGTCAAACATTCGGAAGATGATTGACCTTTGTGGGCCTGCACAGTGTAGAATTCACAGAGTTGAAACAGCATCTCCCAGCTGTACCAGCTGGAGACAGCCCTCGAGAAATGACCTGAACTAGCATAAAGCTTAACTCCTGATCTCCAAGTTCAATAGTGGTCCAGGAGTATACTGTAGTTGATGATATCTAAGGCTGCTGAGAAATCCAAGAAAACAAACAGGGTTATGCTTCTCTGGTTGGCCTCCCTTAATGGGTCATAAACCAGTGTGACCAGAACTGTTTCAGTCCCGTGGCATGGCCTAAATCCCAATTAAAATGGTTCTTCAAGATCATCCCATGATTGGTGTATTGACAATGGGTCAAAAGTTCTCTAAGTCATCTGTCATCAAACTGAACTTTTAAAGAATTACTTTTTAAAAATTGGTTGGACTATTGTCTCCTTTAGACAGGAGGTCATAGATCCCTTCCATAAGGCATTCATGCAATCTGAAAGATGAGTCATTATTTGAATTGAGGAAAAGGATGCAGATACCAAAGAAGACAAGTGAGAGCTGATGCAAAATAAAGCTTAAGCTATCCCCTAAACACCAGGGAGGGCAGAGACTGAGTTCACTGCTTGCTACATATCATTGTACAGCCCTTCCACTCTGCTTGCCATTTTTCAGAACTGCAAAGGAAACATAAAGACTTGGGTTGCTGTTTAGATAGCCTTTTCTCATTCTATACTAGTCAACTTTGTTCTTTTGGCTTACTTTATTAAATTGTACTGAAATGCTATTCCATTGTTAGTGTGAATGTTTGTACAAGGACCTATGCTGCATGGATTTTGATTTGATTGATCAAATGTTGTGGCACCTTAAAGACTATTATATTTTAATGTAAGCTTTCATGGAATGTTTTTGCCTACTACTTGACATATATGAGGTAGGATATGGAGATCACACAGTGAAACATTCATGTCAGGTTCTAAGGGACAGGGGTACATGTTTCATTCAACATCCTCAATGATTTATGACCATTTAGCATCCTAGAATGGAGGTGTTTGAGATGTCCGATCACACAAAAAGCATTCTGTGATTCATCTTCAAAATATGTACCACCCTGGATTTACACAGGGTGTAAATAAGTAAATTAATTAATTAGTGTGAGATTTCTTTCATTTAAAAAAGAAAGAAAAAAACCCAACATTTTGTTTGAATGAGAATATTTGATGGTACCCTTTCTTACTTCTTACTAGTCCACACAAAGGACATGTGGAACGATGCAGTGAGAAGTGTGAAGACCTCTATATTGGAGAAACTAAACAGCCACTAAACAGAAGGATGGCCCAACATAGGAGGGGTAATGGCTCAGGACCAGAATCAGCAATACACCACCATTTGAAGGACAAAGGGAACTCATTCAAAGATGAGGATGTACACATATTACACAGAGATAGGTGATTTGAGAGAGGAGTAAGAGAAGCCATTCATGTGAGCATTGAAACCCCCTCATAAGAACATAAGAAGAGCCATGCTGGAGGTCCATCTAGTCCAGCTTCCTGTATCTCACAGTGGCCCCACCAAATGCCTATGGGAATGCGTGAGACTAGATATCTGTCTCCTGCAAGCACTCCCCTGCATCTGGCCCTTCAAGTACCCTGGTTTTAAGCCTGGAGATTACACATCTCCATCATGGTTTGTAACCTGTGATGGACTTCTCCTCCAGGAATCTGTCCAATCCTCTTTTGAAAGCATCCAGGTTAGATGCCATCACCACCTCTTGTGGCATGGAGTTCCACAGACTAACAACACACTGGGTAAAAAAATATTTTCTTTTGTCTGTTCTCACTCTCCCAACTAGAGATGGGCACGAATTAAAAAAATGGTGTTTCATTTGTCGTTTGTCGTTTAGGGGGTCCGTTTCGGTTCATTTCCGTTTTTTGCAAATTTTTGCAAAAAATTCATTTTCATTTTCATTCGTTTTGTTACCGTTTTGTTACCATTTATTTCAATTTTTGTGATTTTTTTAGCATTTAAAGCAGTTCAATGTATTGCCGTAACGAAAACGAAATGGACAACAAAATTTCTGGTGTTTCTGTTCGTTTCATTTCATTTTAGAGACAAAATTCGTTTGTCATTTCGTTACGTAACCAAATAAAAAAACAAAAACGGAAACGAAAAATTGTTCATTTCGTGCCCATCTCTACTCCCAACCCACAGTTTGAGTGATGTCCCCTAGTTTTTGGTATTTTGTGAGAGGGGGAAGAGTTTCCCTCTATCCACTTGACTCATGCCCTGCATTATTTTGTACATCTCAATCATATCCCCCCTCAGGTGCCTTTTTTTCCAGAGTAAAGAGCCCCAAATGTTTTAGCCTTTCCTCATAAGGGAGGTGCCCCAGGTGAGTAATCATTTTAGTCACTCTCCTCTGCACCTTTCCCAGTTCCACTATGACTTTTTTGAGATGCAGTGACCAGAATTGTACACAATATTCCAGGTGGGGCCTTACTATTGTTTTGTATAATGGCATTATAATGTTCCCTGTTTTATTTTCAATCCCCTTTTTAATAATCCCTAGCATGGAATTGGCATTCTTCACCGCTGCCGTACATTGGGGAGACACCTCCATTGAGCTGTTCACCAGCACACCAAGATCTCTTTCCTGATTCATCATGGATAACTCAGAGCCCATGAGTTGATAGCTAACGTTTAGATTTTTTTGCCCCTATATGCATTACTTTACATTTGGCTAGATTGAAACGCATTTGCCATTTGGCAGCCCATTCCCCCAGTTTGGATAGATCATTCTGGAGCTCTTCACAATCTTTTCTGGTTTTTTCCACATGGAAAAGTTTCATGTCATCCTCAAACTTGGCCACCTCACTGCTTATCCCTGTCTCTAGATCATTAATGAACAGATTGAAAAGCACCAGTCCCAGGGCAGATCCCTGGGGCATATCGCTTTTCACCACTCTCCATTGTGAAAATTGCCCATTGACACCTACTCTTTGTTTCCTGGATTTCAACCTGTTCTCAATCCATAAGAGGACCTACCCTCTTATCCCTTGACTGTTCAATTTTCTCAGCAGCCTTTGGTGAGGGACTGTGTCAAAAGCCTTCTGAAAATCAAGATAGATAATATCCACCGGTTCACCCAAATCTACATGCCTGTTGACCTTTTCAAAGAATTCTAAAAGGTTTGTCAGGCAAGACTTACCCTTACAGAAGCCATGCTGATTTTCTCTCAGCAAAGTTTGTTCTTCTATGTGTTTTAAGATTTTCTCTTGGATGAGGCTTTCCACCATCTTCCCTGGGACAGACGTAAGGCTAACCAACCTGTAGTTTCCTGGGTCCCTCCCTCAACAGAGGTGGGGCCCTCAGTCATAGTCTATCTGCTATTTATCAGGGTGAACTTTCAACAATACCCAGACAAATCAAAAAGCCTTCACCAGGAAGGTCATAGCTAATGACCCATACTTTATAGGTTTCAGCACCTTAGGCCATTGTTAACCTTGAGGCTATGGATACTATTGACTACCTAACAAGCCTATTCAGGCCATTGTTCATCTTAAGAGCCTATTTCAGTCCAGGGTGACAAGTGGTCAAAGCTGACTATAAGATGAAGGAGTCGCACTAGCTGTATTCAGACTGATGAAGCTGTTTGGATGAGCAGCGAAACGTTTCTATCTCTCAAGAAAAAGAAGTCCAGTAGCCATGACTCAACTTCCAGATAAACTCATTTGGATGACTGAGAATCTTCACAGACCTTTCTTACTTGTCTCTCCTGGGATTAACAGATGAGTTCTGCTTCTTGCATCTTTCTTTTTTTTCATAAAACATGCTTGCATTTTTAAAAAAATATTACTTCAGTATTCTGCCTAGGGGGCTTAATTTAAAGGAATAAACTTTGTTTAGAGCTGAAAGCTTTTAAGTGGAACCCAGCCTAATTAAGTACAGTTTGTAGACTAAAAACATGAGCAGCAAAACATAATGGATGACACTAACATGACAGATTATATATATTTACATGTAACATCAACATCATAATACAAATTTTTGTATTGTGCAAATCTTATTGAGTGCTGTATTTTGTGTGAACATTTTGATACTGAAGTTGTAAGCTGCTTTAGAAAGAAAAATACATAACCACAAAAGTCCACAGAGTTCTATTCACTGTTGCTGTCACAACCCTATGAGTGAAAGACCATCAAAAATGGTCATTAACAGTACCATTGAGCTCCTGCAGATACAAGGTTGTGGCTTCCATCTTATATTTCCTACTCAGTTTCTTCACTGTCCAGCTTTCCCAACTTTATGTAGTAATTATATAATAATATGGAAGATGGGGCCTTGGTCTCCAGTTAACATGATACTTGATGAAATATTCTAGTTCATTCATAGCAACCATTCCAAGTCTCAGACTTCTAATATCAAAACTTTTGATTTCTTCATCTGGATTGATGCCTGAATCCAGTTCTGTGCGTACAATCTGCAAATGATTTGCATTTACATGACAATGAATCCAAATGATCGCAATAGAGCTGATGTGCCTAGGATTGCACCTGATGAAGACACCATTTTCAGATTCTTTTACTGATGTATTATATTGAGAGGAGTCAGCTTTATCTTAACTAAGCACATCTGGAGACAAAATGGAACAATATGGTTTGCTTCAGAATGTAAATAATTTTGTACTGACTTTTTTTCATGGCCTGGGGTTTGTTCTTAATGCATTGAGAGAGAGGATGAGAACTTGAATCTATCAAAAACAGATAGAAAACCGTCTACTAAAGGAACAGTATTGCCCCAAATGACAGCCTTTAAATTAGTTCATAGTGCTGACTTTCATAGAATGTATGCAATTCCGGTTTTTGATCTAGGAAAACTTGTGTTCAATAAACCAGTCTCAACAACCTTAAAAAGCTGATAAAATAAACTTAGAATTGCACCAAAAAAAAAAAAAAAAAGAAATTTTCTTGTATATATGGATAGAGTCTAACATACCTTTATCTCTTCTGTGTAGATGTACTACAGCTATAACTGTGCTCATGATCTTGGGTTCAGTCCCGGGTAGACCGATCACTCAGCCTTCTATCCTTTTAAGGTGAATAAAATGAGTACCCAGGTCACTGAGGAGGGGGGAGACAATATGCAGCCTGCACAAATAAATTGTAAACCACCCAGAGAGTGCTTTAAGCATTATGGGGAGGTATATAAAGAGGACGTTTGCTCTCTGTATATGCCTTTAGTATACTGTTCTCACTTTCTCATTATTTTCTCCTGGGCACATCGAGTGCTTCCCTGTAGGTCATTCAGCATTTATAATCAAACCCTCAATTTTCCTTTGATTTTTTTTTAATGTCCGGAAGACTTCTGTTGATTTCCCCCTTTTGTTGTGTTCCTGTAGGTCTTTGTTTTGGTTATTGTAATACAGGAGGACACCACCCTGCATCCACTGGAGCAGCACCTGTGGACTCACTTATCTGCTGTCTAGAAATATTACTGTATATACTCGAGCCCTTGTTTTTGGCTGGAAAAAAAAACCTCTCTCGGCTTATACTCAAGTCAATAAGTTTTCCCAGGTTTTTTTTTTTTGGGGGGGGGTAAAATTAGGCCCTTGGCTTATACTCATTTCAGCTTATTCTCGAGTATATACAGTAAATTTATAAAACACAGAGAGATATGTGTAAATACATATTTCCATTCTGTATTGACTAGAACTCGCCACTAGAGGAAGCTAGAGACAACTCTATGTATAACATTTACACTTCTGTGGGTTTTGGTGGGTATGGGCTATGGAACTGTAGTTATTTTGGTCTTTTCTTGACAGTTGCTGAAATACTGCATTCAGGGTTCTGACATCTGTCACCTTTTGTTACACACCTGCCATTTACAGTTTTGAGTGTTTCTTTCATTATTCATTTAGGTGTTTCTTTTCTTTTTGTTAGACTCACCAGATTTGTTGTGAGCTACACAAATTTAACATTAACAATAAGAAATGAAATAGTGAAATATTTTGTATCTCTCAGATCCATCATCAGTCCAAATAGAGATTGCAACCAAGAAATCAAAAGAAGCCTGAGATTCAGAAGGACAGCAAGGAAGGATGCAGAAAATATCAATACAGTGGTACCTTGTATAAAGGAATTGATTTGTTCCAAATGAAATTATGTTAAGCAAATTTTCCTTTATACAGATTCCCATAGGAATGCATTGAAAGTGGAGTAAACCCATTTTTATGTTGTACAGATTTTCCCCAAATGTGATTATGTTAAGCAAATTTTCCACTATCTCTGGAATTGTTTATGTTGTACAGATTTTATGTTATACAATCTGTTTGTTATACAAGGGTCCACTGTAAATGGAAGGATCTATCACGAGAGACCAAGATCACCCATGCTCTTGTGTTTCCAGTTACCATGTAGGAGTGTGAAAGCTGGGCCGTAAAGAAAGCTCATGGGGTTTGTGTGTGTGTGTGTGTGTGTGTGTGTGTGTGTGTGTGTGTGATTAATTTGAAATAAGGCATGAACAAATGAATGGGTAATGAGAGGAAAAGAAACAGGTTGTTACATGTTGTTGGCTACCTCTAAATTGCCTCCCAATGTGAACAGCCTGTATAGCCTTGGTGACAGTCCCCCTGGGTAGCAAGGTCTGCTATTCAATGCCATGTTGGTGAAAAGAAAAAAAAACATATATGACCCAGGGCTTGCTTCTAGATGAGCATGCTGATCTGGCTTGTATTGCAAAAGAGCTGGCTGGATAATGCTGCTGGAGTCAATGTCTCTCAGCTATACCCACCTGGGTTTGCTATGTAGAAACAACCCAAACTGGTTTGGGGTGAGAAGGTTAATGGTACTACTCTACTGTGATTTCATTCTCTTCATCGGGTGCTAAATGACTACTGGGTTTGCGTAGCTGGGGCTACACTGGAATTCTGTTGATGTACCTGCTACTTTACTACTCTACAAACTCCCTTCCTGAGCTGGCCATGTTGTTCTCTTTTCATCATCCATGCTGAAACCATACTATGAGTTGTGTCCTCCATGATAACCAAGGGTGAGTCCCAATTGATGTCCCCTCTCATGTAGAAGGGACACATTGGACTTAGGTTTTCTTGCTAGGAAGGGTGAGAATGATAAGAGTTTGTGTGTTTGGGGGGTTCTAATAAGATCTATTTTCATAGATTGCTATCTTTTGGGGTTTAGACTTACTGGAAATCAGAAACTCTGAAAGGGGCTGATTCTGATGATTAACCCTAGCAGGCTGGTGGATCTGAATGGTTTCCTGATGTCCTGTTGCCTTGACAGGTGATTCTCTCAAAGCACTAGTTAACTTTTGGAATGAACAAATGCTAGAGCCATTCCGCCCTACCGAATGCAGCCCAACAAGCCCCTGCTTTACCGAGGAGCTGACAGTGAAGAAATGAATAGGACAGAAACTGGAACAACAATTGTGGAAAACTCAGAGCAAATCCAACCAAACATGAACTTTGAGGGCTCTGTTAAAGTAGCAACAAAGACAGAGCAACACACCAACTGGAAATGGACTAAGACTAGTGTTCAATTTAGATTCCATATGAACTCTCCTTACCACTGACAGATTTGCACCCACTTTTCAGGTGTATATATTTTATGCAGGCAGGCATTTCTGCAGGCCAGAACCAAATTGTGTGTAGTTCACTTGGAATTTTTATTTCAAATGTGCATGTTGTTAGGAAAAAAATCTTGCACAGAGCTCACAAATGTATAATTTTCTGAACACAAGTAGCACTGAATTCTGCATTTGCTTCTAGGAGGTACAATTTGAAAAATCTTTTTTAAGATGAGACAGAGGCGGAGTACTTTTCAAAACAAATTTATCACTCATCCCTTTATTGGGGGCACATAATCAGTATATTCTACTTTGATCTTTTCCTGACTTTCTTCTTCTTTAAAACTAATTGCTTAGGTATAAGAATTTTATGGAATCACATGCAGTAGCAGATGATATAATATTTCCATAGAAATATGAATATGCACAATGGACATTCACAGAGTCTACCATCTTTAGATTCAAAGTCAAACTTCTGACTGAGTGACTGAGTGACTGTCTGTCTGATGTAATTCATGCTGACGAATCTGACATTTAGTTAAGATAATGCCAGGCAAAGAGTGGGAGAACAATCGGAGAAACATTTGCTGAACATCCTTGGCTGCAACAGACATAAAGGCATTGGAATTTTGTAGTGGGAGCTGAGGGCATCTGGCTTAAACTTTCAAAATGCCACAAGCCTGAAATCATTAGCTTTCATAAGCATTCTGTTTCAAAACACACACACACACACACACACACACACACACACAACTCCATGAAAGCTGATTATCTTTGAATGTGAATATTGTAGGAACTGACTCCTGATGCATATAGCAACTGTATTGAAGAAAGGGAAGCAGTTAAATAACTCTCTGTGTTTTTACCTCATGTACTTCTCAGATCTACACACAGATTGTTATTTTTAAGGTACTTTCTTTCTTGACAATAATTAATGCTTCTTTTTCTTTACTTCAGGTAGCAGAAAATAACAGCTGCTACTACTGGGGGCATGTCTTTCTAATTTGGGGTTCCTTAATCTCCAGCACTAAATTTAAATTAATTTCCTAGTATAAAAACAATGGGACATTTTTTCCTTTCTCTTGACTGTAATTATTCTTTCTCATTACTCGAACATACAGTATTAGGCTGAGCATTCGTTCAATAAAATTAGCAAATAATGCTAGCAAAGAAACCATGGCAAATCCAAGGATAAATCTAGGGTGATGTTTATATTGAAAATGATAATGGCTTCTACATAATATCCTGGTGACCTCTCATTCTTCTCACGAAAATCCAGAGTATCTGATTGTGAGCAACTTGTATTGTTCATTTTTTCCCATTGGTCACACCTTTCCTTCAGTTAGCACACATTCAATTTACTAATTACTCTTTAGGATGAATATAAATTTTCTTCAGTACTGGAGACAGTACTTTTGCTCCTCATGGCTGGAACATATTAATTGGGGGTGGGGGTGGGGTCCAGGAGCATATAGATATACTCTGTAGTGATGCTACAGATGTTCCTGGATTAAAACTCCCAGAAGCTTTCACTACTGCCTATTTTAGCCAGGATTTTGGGGAGCTGTAGTCTAAGAACATCAGGATACCCAACTCTGAGAACCACTTGTTCTGTGAGGAAAGAATGTTGGACTAACTGAAGTGTGGTAAACGTTTGGCACTTCAGATGTCTTGGACTTCCCAGTCTGTATATGATAAAGGACTGTTTGCTGCATAGCCCCTTGGTTTGATTCTACAGGCTTGTTATGTTTTCTATTTGTCCATTTCCAGTTCTGAACTACTACAGTTATTTTTCTTTTTAATGATGGATTTTATGTTTTGACCTAGTGCATCTTTATAGCTGTAAAATGGGAATTCTAACTCTAATCCCCCCCCCTGTATTTTATGTTACCTATAACACACTTCTGTGGATTGCAATCTTGTCTCACAAAACTGAAGCAGTAGATCAATACAGTGAGGAAAAAATCAATTAACTCATGTATTACATATTGCTTATTATGTTTAACAACTGAATGAATTACATATGTGGTGTTTATAACGTTGGATGGAGTCAAACTTTCTATTTTGTGCAATTTACGAAGATTTCATAATCAATGCAGATTTTAAAAAGATTACCGTATTTCATGGATTTGCCATTTGTGGTCCTTTCCCAATTTTTAAAATTGTTAGTATTATTTCTGATTGGCTGTTTGAAATAGCAACTCAGGAACTGTAATGAAATGCAAAGTTGTTTTATGAATATTTACTATTATGAAGTAATAGTATATTTACTATACAGTATAGTATATAGTATATTTACTATACAGAAGAAAGATAAGTGAAATTTTGTTTGTTTTGTATTCCCACATTCATATAATTTTCTTTTATCCATTATCTGTCGAATCACCTAAGAAATGTTTCATCCACAGCATTAAAAGGGCTGCTGTCAGTAGCCAATCAGAATGTCTTGGGGGGGGGCACAAAGCATGAATTCTAGAAACCAATGAGGTCTCCTCTTTTTGCTTCAGTCATTTCTTGGGTGAGATTACTATGTGCTGAACTCTGGTTACCGTACTCATTGAATTTGTTTTGCTACCTACCTGTCAGCCTTTCATGCCTCAATTCTACATCCATTCCCTCTCTCGTTCCCTTTTCTCCTTGATTTCCACCCCTGACATTCTCTTTTCACTCTCAATCAGCCTGCCTGTGTCACTGAGCCTCTTGTGATTATTTTTTGGATTCCCCTATCTCTCTCCCAAATTTCTCTCTTTTCACTCCTTTGTTTTGATTTTTTTTCCTCCTTTCCTTCTCAGATTATTTTTACTGCTGCTTCAACTGTCTGCAGCCCTCCAGCTGACTCAGAGAGATGAAATCAAAGAGTAGCAGGCAGAGAAATTGGCCCATATTCTAATACTTTTGTTTGAGAATGGGGGTTGAATTTGATTATTTACTTTCATTTGTTTGTATGATTTTATCAGTTTTTGGGAGATATACATGTTCCTATATTTTGACATGCATTTTGAATTTATTTCAAAATAAATGTACTTTATCGGTAATGTTCCCCACTTTATGGAACAAATGGCCAGCTGAGGTGTACCTGTCTCTTTCCCTCAAAATATTCAATAGCTTACGCAAAACAGAAATATATATGGCAGACCTAATAACATCCTACCCTTAAATGCTGTTAATTTCATTGTTTGAACTTCAGGTTTTCTGTAGACTACTGCACTCAAGTCAATTATAGCACCATTTTGATAACACTGTTATGTCATTATGCGAATGAAGTGGATGGTGATTATGGGGTTCTGCTAGTTATATTTCCCAGGGTTATAGTTACATTTCCCAGGGTGAATTCAATAATCATACAGTATATAAATAAAATAAAATAAAATAAAATAAAACAAGCAAATAGATAAATCAGCTTCCCCTTAAAAAGGTGAAATTGCTCCAGTAAAAATGAAATTGCTCCAGTTTTGTTCAACCCCAATTAATCCTCATGTTGGCTTTCTACAGTGCTTGGTCTCATGCTTCTGTACATTTTCTCTCGTTGCATATTAATAAATCTTCTGCATTCTCAATCAAAAACAAACCCTTTCCCTAGATAATTGAAATTAAATATTCCTCTCTGTTCTGGCTTAGACTTTGTGCTCTGTTTCCCAGTTATTCTTTTTCAGTTCATTTTATAATAAACAAACTGGGTTAACAAAGGATGAACTAACTTCCTGTAATTAGTGGTTTGCTTACATTGTCGTTCATTTACAAAACACAAATGTATTCAAAATAATTTCAAGGAATGTCACATTTTCTTCCTTGATCTTCAGTTAATCAATAACCATGGCACAAAGGCATTCTTGGATTTACTAATTTAATTTTTCTTTCCTATTCTCACAAGACACATGTTTTTGCTCGTTCTTGATTTCCTTCAAAAAGGCTTCTGAGTAATCCTTATTAATCTTCAGTTTTGGGAAATGAAATATAAACCATTTAGGCAACAATTCTGAACACTTTTACTAAGCAGTAAGTTCAGTTCACTGTGGTGAGATTTACTTCTGAGTGAACCTGCATAGGTTTGTTTGTACTGCACATAGGTCAAATGATTCTTTTAAAATTACTACTTTCTGAAGGAAAACTGGCATATAGATATAATTAATGGAAGGAAGGGAGGGAGGGAGGAAAGAAGGAAGGAAGGAAGGAAGGAAGATTACAATTTAATTATGCATTCTACAGATTCCCCCCACCCCAGAAGCTGAGTACTCATTTTATCAACCTCAGGAGGATAGAAGGCTGAGTGAACCTTGAGCTAGCTACTTGGGATTGAACCCCGGGTCGTGAGCACAGGTTTGGCTGCAGTTGTGCCTGTGCCTAGAGATAGGCATGAAACGGAAAAATTGTGTTCCGTTTCCATTCTGTACGTGGCCCATCTCCCTCTGTTTCCGTTTTTTGGACCAATTTTTTTTTTAAAATTCGTTCTGTTTTTCTTTTTTCGGAAATGGTGTCGCACCGGATGACAGTGCCCTGTCATCCAGCATGGGGAAGATCCCTCTCCCTGCCCTCCGCCTTGATGCATGGTAGCCCGGCTGGCTGTCATTTCCAGGGCGGAGATTGCTGGACAGGGGGCTCCGATCTGGGCTCCGTGTGTGGAGACCGGATCAGACCCCCTTCCTTCCCGACTCCACCAGGGAAGGAAGGGGGAGTCGGGAAGGAAGTGTGGAGACCGGATCAGACCACCTTCCTTCCCGACTCCACCAGGGAGGCTCTGTAGTGGAGGAGGGCAACGAGGGGGGTGGGGGCTCTGATCCAGCCTCCACATGCGAGGAGACTGGATAGGAGCCCCCTTCCTTCCCTCCTCCACCACGGAGGCTGACAGCCCACCGGGCTGTCAGGGTCCGTGGTGGAGGAGGGCGGCGAGGGGGCGGGGGCTCCGATCTGGCCTCCGTGTGCGAGGAGGGTGGATCGGAGCCCCCTTCCTTCCCTCCTCCACCAGGGAGGCTGATAGCCCACCGGGCTGTCAGCCTCCATGGTGGAGGAGGGCGAGGGATGCTCCCATCTGGCCTCCGCGCGCAGAGACTGGATGGCAGCCCCTTCTTGACTCCACCCCCGAAGCCGGAAGCCAGAAGACTGGACCAGGAAGGTCAGCAGCAGCACCGGCAGGCCAGCAGATAGGAGGACTTATCGGGCGGCCAGGCCAGTAAAGGAAACGAACAGAACAAAGAAAATTTTCTTGGTTCTGTTCGGTTCGATCCTGGCCCATCCAAATTGTCGTTCTTCGTTCCGTTATGTAACAGAACGACTAATGACTAACGGAAATGGAAAATTTGTCGTTTTGTGCCCATCTCTACCTGTGCCAGGAGGCTCCTACTCCTTGCCTTCACTTCCAGGTAAAGAAAAATCATGCAATTTCATTGCTATGTGGGAAGCTCTTTCTTCTTCAATCCTCTCAGTCTGTGGCATGACTATCCTCCCTCTCTATAGGCAACCAGTGGATGAAAATGCAACCTTGTGGAATTCCATCATGGGGAGGAGAATGAAATTGAGTGAAATAAAAATTATAAATAATCTTTCTATTTTTTTAAAAAATGTTTAAAATATATTTACCCCATCTTTCTCCTAAAAAAAAAAAAAAGAATCAGGGCAGCTATCACTAAAAACAGTCTTCTCGGGAGCTTCCTTGCTCAGCAAGGTGAGTAGGTGGCCTCAACCTCACACATTTTAATACTGGAAATATAAAATCTATTCCATTGACAGGTAGATAAGAAAGTAAAATTTTACATAGGTTCTGCCCACTAACAGTGATTAGAATGGTGAACTAAAAACTGAAGGACTTGTGTTCAAATTTCCACTTGCAGGTTGAATTTCACTGAATGATCATGGGTAAGCTACTCTCTCATGACCTGACTTCTTTTACAGGGATCTCATGAAGATTTAATTAGCACATTTTACCCCACTTTTCTCCTTAAAGTGGAGAAGTTGTGTAGGTTGCTTTGAACACTTTATGGACAGGATATAAATAACAGAAATAAATAGCTAACTAAATGTCACAGTATGAAGAGGGCTCTGTGAAGTTCCTAGGAAAGACAATTTCTCAGGGTCCCTGTCATTGGAGCTTTGCAACTGAGTGAAGGCAAAACTTTGTTATATCTTGCAGTTTTTGACAGCCTGTGTTGTATTCTCATGTCTAACTTGAGATTTAGTTTAATATACCAGTGAGAAAAAGAATTCTGCTGTCCCACAAGATATTTGCGTATTCAGACCAGAGTGGTGTGAAACCAAGGTAAACTATACACCCATCCACTGTTAGCACATTAAGGCACACATATTCAAGGAAGCAATGACTTACCCACTACAGTAACAGTCACTGTAAATCTATTTAAATTATAAAAATAATTTCTAATTCTACACTTTAGGATCAACAGTTTTATGCAGATGAATGTCCCTTTTGGTGATGCATGTAAATGGTGCAACTCTACCGGATGGTTTTAATGGAGGGGGAGATGTCTATGCCATATCTGTCCTCATGTGGATAAGGAGCTGGTCCTAAGATCTCTCAGGGCAATGAAACTTATATGCCTATCTAAAAATGCCCCATTTTCAGATCAACCCCCAGTGGAAAATTTTAGAAGTAGGTTTATACTACTTTTATTTGAATACAGATGTTTCTGGATGTTGGAGTAGGTGTTCTCCACACCACCACCAGGTGTGCTGCTCATTTTAGATGGAGGGCTTCTCTGCTCTACCTCAGGGCGACAAAGATAAGATTGATGTTTTATTATCTACATTACAACATGGGCTATGTCATGGATAAATTGACTTTGATATTATGGATTTGGAATTCTAAGTGCTTGCAGTCTGCTCTCTTAAAACTCAGCATTTTCATGAACTGAAGTTAGAATACCTCTCTTCCAATTTTGTTTCAGAACCAAAAAGAAACATAATTTCTGACTGCACTAAACACCATCTAGTGACTGTTCTTTATTAGCCTTGACCCACAATTGTACTTCATTCTGAGAGGAAATTGAGAAATGTTAGATTTATTAGCAGATGAGCAGCATAGGCGTAGTGGCTGGAAATCCTTCAGCATTCAATTCCATTTGCAGTAACCACAAATTCCTCTCCTTAGTTTTGTAAAATAGCATGTATTCCCTTAGAACAAATATATCTTGATTCACTGGCCAAATGTACACATACAGAACACTTCAGCTAGCCTAGATGTCAAAGATGAATTTTGCACAGTGAGGTTTAGCAATGGTTCAGATTAGGAAAATGTGTCACACTAATGTGGCCAATATTACTGGGGTTTGGAAGGTTTATTTCTTTTGCAAATCTATAGTCTAGTTTTTAATTCACGAGGTTTTAAATTCATGGTTTTGTGTTTTTGCTTCCTTAGTCATGCCCACAAATGATCACTATCCATTTTGGAAAAGAAAATAAATTATGAAATGCTTATAGCAAAAAAACAGAGTCTTGCCAAAAAATCAGCATCAAAATCCACTCAAGTCAAATCTGTACAAAACGTACAAATATTTGAAACTGTACTTTGAGAAGGCACAGAACGCCTTTGTTTTGAAGGTGTTCCATACAGAAAAAATCATTTGCAAACCATTGCATTTGCCCTCATTACGTCATTCCAATTGAGCAATTTTCTACAGGGTTTTCCCCCAGCTTTTTTTTTTTTTTTGAAAAAGAGCCAACCTTTAATTCTAGACTGCACCATGCTATCCGTTCAACCACAGACAATCTCCTTGCTCTATTATTTGGTCATTCCCTCATATGATTTAAAATTACATGGGAAGAAGGGGAATTTGAAACATTATTTTGTAGACTACGGCTTCCAGAATTCCCCTGCACATAGTGATTGTTCTGACTGGGATGTTCTGGGAAATATAGGCAGTTACTTCACATCCTTCTTTGTTCCGCGACTAGTTTTATTGGTTGTGATCATGTGGTTTTGTTCCTGTTTAAGTGTTCCCATGGTTGTGGTAACTTGTCCCGTGACAAGTGCTACCTCACGGTCTTGTACTGTAACTTGTTTCCTTTTGGGGGGGGGGCTTAAAAATTCTTTTTCAATATTTTGCTTCTGAAAAGTCAAAATTAAAAAAAAACCTGGACACAGTTTTCTGAGAGAAATGAATGTTTTGTTGGGTGACAGTCATTACAACATGGTGTCTTGTCTTGGAACAGAAAGCGGGAACAAAGAGTGACAAGGGAAAACCCTACCCCAGCACCAGGTACAGTATTGTTGCGCTTGGTACCTGTTCCAGGGGCGTGGTCGAGAAAAAGTTCAGTAGTTGCGCGATGGACGTGAAATAACGTTTTTTGTACTGCTCCTAAGCGCAACACTAACAGAGACAAAACGGATGTGAAGTAACTGCCATAGTCTCAAAAATAACATTCCCCAGCTGTTGAAGAGAATTTTGGGCTATTCCAACTATCCCCTTTTATATCATTAATTATACTTTATGAGAGTAAATGTCTGATCACGGCTAGTGCTGGGTTCACCTGGTAACCTCAAAGAGAATTATAGGGCAAGTAACAGATAGAATGTCATCTTTATTAGTGAAGTTTCTACTAGCATTACATTTATCTATATGAAGGCAGAAAACAGAGTATTATTGTTCAGTCAAGTAAGTTACTGTTTCCCTTTTGTTCCTCTGATTTCCTTTAAAAACAAGGGAGACAAGGAAAGAACAACATGATGAGGGACAAAGCCAACAGTTCCTTTATCTTCAGTGGCTGTGAAAGCAGACATTATTTTAATAGGTTTAACCCTTTTAAAAAAATCTCTATATGAATGTTGCTACTTGTCATTTTGGAGTACAGGAGAAGAGTTATTCAACAAATTGAAAATCGTCTTCTGGTCAAAGCCTCATTGAATTGGAGTTTTGGAAGAAGTAACAGTTTTTTCATACAATTGTTCTTCCTTTCCTTTCCATTAATCTTTCCTTTCAGTATATTCTCAGCCTCATTCCTTAGCTCACAGTACACATCCTTAGAAAACCAAACCAACTTTTCCGAACAAAGGACTTCTGCTTCCGATCAGAGTAGTATCTGTCAACTATCTGAATAAATATGCATGGATAACCTGCCTTTTTAAATTTATTCCAGTTGCAAAGAAATGCTTGCAGAATTCTGAACACTTTAATGTAGAATTCACAGGCAATGAATATCACATAAAGGACGAGCAGTTAATAGAAGAAACCAAGACCACTTACAAAGATGTCTGAACTGATTCTAGTTTACAGTGATCTAGTTGCTTCTTAATGGGGACTTTCTTTCAGCTAATAAACCTTTCTGTTGAGGTCTGTTTTGGATTGGGTCTTTCAGATAGTTTTCTTAATCTTTTATGCCTGGAACAAGGATTTAATAGGTCTTTCCTTTTCAAGGCATTATGTGACATTAGAAATAGATGCTCACCAGGCTGATCTATGATCTCGTATTTTATCAGCTTGCAGTTAGGAGAGACAGTTAATTTTCATTTTTTCCCCATACTGGA
Organism: Phrynocephalus versicolor; assembly: GCA_023846285.1. Taxonomy (NCBI): domain Eukaryota; kingdom Metazoa; phylum Chordata; class Lepidosauria; order Squamata; family Agamidae; genus Phrynocephalus; species Phrynocephalus versicolor. The sequence goes on along the minus strand of JAHTLZ010000379.1, from coordinate 30,877,456 downwards.
ATATCTGAGCTAAAAGGATTTGTCTGTTTTGTTAAGTATGCTTTATACCATGATTCACCTTGAATCTTTTTTAAAAACAGACCATAAGTTTGAACTTCAAATATATAAATATGCCATGGATCTGTATACTGCATATACTAGAATATAAACCTTGTTTTTCAGCCCTAATTTTGGGCTGAAAAAAGGGGTCCTCAGCTTATATGCAGGTCAATACTTTTAGCCATTGAGGCAAGTTTGGGTCAGTGGCTAAAAGTCATTTTAAACATTGTGCACCACTTCTCTTGACCCCCTGGTGTTTAAAATGACTTTTTAAAAGGTTATTATAAAACAATGTTTAAAATGACTTTTAGCCACCAACTCAAGCACTTGTCTAGGTGGCTAAGAGTCATTTTAAACATCACACACACACCCAGCTCACAAAGGAGGAGTTGCCAGGCCCTGCTGAATTTCCCACCCTAGGCTTATACTTGAGTCAATAAATTTTCCCAGTTTTGGGGGTTTAAATTAGGGCCCCCGGCTTATGCTCGGGTTGACTTATACTCGAGTATATACAGTATGTTGAACATCTAGGCAAATATGACACTTGGCAAAGTTTTATGTGTTTACTGGTTCCTTCAAAAATAGCCATGGTCATTGACCTCCACTTTGCCCTTGATACACAAAATTGTATCTTGAAAGTGCTCAGCAATGCTCATTTCAAAGTCTCAGCATTCAAAGCAGCTAATTATATTGGGATGTGGTTCACATCTCACTTTGAAAATCAGCATGTGAGACTGAACATAGAACTAGTCACTAGAGATGGGCACGACTAGGGAAAATGACGTTTTCGAGTTGTCGTGTGTCGGAGGCAGCCCGTTTCGGCTCGTTTCAGTTTCGCAAAAATTAGTCAGTTCGTTTTTTTGTTTTTTCGTTGTCATTAGTACTGGTTTGGGGGGGTAGCGGGCTCCTGGAGGCAGCTGCAGGAGTCAGCCAGAGCCACAAGTGACGGACTGGCAGACTCTTTGCACCTGCTGCATCTCACGTACTTGCATGTAGTGCAATGCAAGTAGATCTGGCTTAGGGTTAAGACGGGTTAGCGCAAGGGCTAGGGTTAGGCTAGTTACGGGTGAGGTTAGGGTGAGTATTGGGGTGCACCTCTGGGTGCCTCTCTGACCCACTTAGAAGGACAGTGTACTGGCGTATGGGTTAGGCTTAGGCTTAGGGTTCGGGTTTGGGCTACGATTAGTGGGCTGTTTATGCCCGATTGGCACATCCCAGAAGTCTCTGTGGTCAACCTGGCCAACTGGCCATGCGATTGCTGGAAAATTTGCATGGTCCACTCCCATGGGCGAGCCCATCATTGCGAATGTGCAGGTGTAAAAAAATAAAATAAAATCAATGGAGACGTTTTTTTTTTTTTTCAAGAAAAACCCACTGTGCTACTGTAAAAATTCAAGCATTTAAAATAGCTAATTTTCGCATGTTTCTGTGGTGCTTTGGTGGGGTTTTGGGCAACGATTTCAAAAAAAATATTGCGGTCACCATTTTGGATCCCCCCGCACTGCATGGCAAATGGATGCGCCCTCCCAGCCTGGTACCAACAGTGCAGCAGTAGCAATAGCCAAGGAGAGGGGGGGCGGGGAAACCCCCCCCAAATAAAACACCCTTCTGGCCTGGTTGGTGCCCTCAGACAGTTTTTGCCTGCTTTTAGGGCTGGGAATCGGGTTTTTTTAAAAACTTTTAAAAACTTTTTTTCTGTGCCTCTTGGCATCACGCGATCGCGTGATGCCAGGAACAACCACGACAAAGCAGACCAAATTATTCGTTCGTTGGTTCGAGTTTGAGTTCTGGCAGAGTAATTCCCGTTACCGTTTCCATTGAGTAACGGAAACGAGTAACGGAAACGGAAATGGGAATACCGCTAAGTCGTGCCCATCTCTACTAGTCACTTAAAATGTAGACTTTTGTTCATAACATGTTTTCCCACTCAGCAACCCTGTTCAATCATTAAGGAGGCACACAAGGGCACTGTGGGAAGTATACTAACCTGGCCTGTGAGTGCCAGATGAATGCAGAAATGTGACTGTTAGACGAGGGAGAAGTAACTTTACCTAGGCAGCATCCCCATGTGAGCAAAAACCCTTGGTTCTGTCTTATGCAGAGAAGATATCTGAGAAAAACAAACTATCTTCAGAGAGTTGGTTTTAATAATACATTTGGATCGCCATATCTATGGAATCACTACCCACTATTTCAGTCATATTTTTTGAAAAAACACAAACATGTGTTTCCTTTGTCTATTACCAGAATTGCCTGCTAGAGGGAACCAGGGACTATGCTATATATAGGATTTCTGTATCAGTGCTTTCTGGAATCTGCAATGAGGAGGCCTTAGAGCAGATATTCCACTGATACCACAGTCCTACTGTGATAACCACAGGATAGAAACAAACATGAATTACAGATTTTTTTTCCAATACAAACAAAACACAGATGCTAAGGAACAGGGTCTAGCTATTTAGAAAAGAAGAAATCTTTTCTAATCCAAAATCCAACCCAAAATGATCAGAGGGACTCTGTCATCAACAATGAACAGGACACCAAGTGGCTAAAGACCAGCCACTCCAGGTTCCAGGACCCTTTAAAGATCCAAACTCCATCCCCATCCTATCTCCAGAACTTCTGGCAAATTCTCTAAATTCTAATTTGCAGGTGACAGCCCTGCTTGTGAGACTTGTGGCACTATTTGCTCAGGTATCAATGAGGCAATTTCGCATACAAAGTCAAATGGAAGTAACCTGAAGGAAATAAGAAAGAAATACAATATGTTCCTTAATCTTCCTTTTAGAACCCTGAATATCTTCTGTTTCAGAAGCTGTTTATCATTAAATCCACAAAAGATTTTTAAATGGAAAGAAAAAAACCCTTAAACTTAACCCAAATTCGGGTTAAGTTTAAAGACTCATTCCACCGGGTCACATATTAAAGCCACTTTGCAGTCCCAGACCCAAAGACGACAACACAAGATATTGGGTTTTAAATTGGTCCACAACTTTATTTATTTATTAATCATTCTTATTCCTTGGAATTCAAGGGGGCCTGCAGTAGTGCAAGAGAACCTGTCACTTGGAGCCTATTTACCTTCAGGACCAAATAACCTAGGTGAGTATCTACCTGGCAACATGCTGGCCTTATTTCACAATTGCCAAGATTAGGAGACTAACTTTCTCCGTGGCAGCCATAAACAATATCAACCAAAAACTAATACCATATTAATTCTCAACTTATCCTAGCCTGGACTGATGACATTTTATTAAAGGCTGCCCAGTCCTGTTACAAGAACTTGTACGGTGTACTCATCTCCTTGCACTACCGACTGTTGTATGAGGTCCCTACCTATGTATATCAGCAATAAAAATGGGATGGGCAAAAATGTACCAATACTGAAGGCCAATCAGATTATTGGTCAAAAAGTCCCATCCGGCCATGAGGTGGCCAGCTAACCTCATTCTCATGAGGAGCAGTGGCTCATTGAAGCTGCAAAGGAGGGCAATTAAGCTGCAGGGAGCCCTTTTAAAGGCTGATAAACCCGCACTTGCCTGGGTTCATGTGTGTGTGATTTTTAAACTGAATTTGCCTCAGATGAGGCTGCAAAGCACCCCAGCCCCGGACTTGCAGAAATGAACCTCCATTGCAGCATTTTGTTAAAGATGAAATGAAACTTTCATTTTTTTTCCCATTGAAACAAACTGTTCCATTCCATCTGTAAAAGAGGTCCTTTACCTGCTGGGCTTGCAAGAGCGCCTCTGCCACCACTGCTGGAGCCCAGGAGAGGGATGAGGAGGAGGTGGATTCCTGTATCCACTCAGTTGCTCCCCACCTTCTCCTCTCAGCCCAGGCTCCCGGTCTCCTATCAGCTGGGAAGAAGGTGGAGGTGACTCCTCTGGCAACTGGAGGCACCAGATTTGGTTCTGGGGAGCAATTTTCAGAGGGGTCCAGCTGATAACAGCTTGGCTGGACCCCTCTGAACATGACTGGGTTTCCACTGCAGGAGCCATGCACTGGCAACTGGGCCATTTTAAGGGGTCCAGTTGATAAAAGCTCAGCTGCCATTGGCTGTACCATTTTAAAAATGGCTCCCAGGCATCAAATCTGGTGCCTCTAGTACCCAGGGGAGATGTTTCGTTTCATTTCATTTCATTTTGTATGATTTTTTTTTAAAAAAATCATAAGAAACAAAATGAAATGAGACAGGCGTGGGCATGAAACGAAACAAAATGAAATGAAACATTTTTCCGTTTTGTGCCAATCTCTAAATAAGAGTCATAAGGAAACAATTGATTACTGATGAATATACTGACAGTTAATCCAGCTGAAGAACAGGCTGGTTTTCAAAAAGGAAAATCTACAGTGGACCAATGCTTTGTACTTCACCAACTGATACAGAAGTATGCTTGTCAGGGAAGGAAGGAACTTTATGTGACCTTTGTAGATTTCTGTTCTGCCTTTGATCTTATAGATAGGGGTCGTTTGTGGCAAATACTTTCTTTAACAAACACAGATAGAAGACTTTTAGCTTTAATCCAGCAGCTACACTCCAATACTCACCTCAGGGTAAGACTGGGGGCAAACGGGCTCTTGTCAGAATCTATACCCACGGACAGAGGGGTCAGGCAAGGATGTCTTCTTGCCCCTTTTCTATTTAATTTTTATATTAATGACATTGTTCAAGAACTGAGTGGCCCAGTATTTTCCCCCCTTCTATAGCAGATGCTAAGATCTCTGTCCTTCTTTACGCAGATGACACTGCAATTATTTGTACAGCACAAGTCGGCATGCAAAGATTTTGGGTTAAGTTGAATAACTTTTGTACCAGAGAACATTTGTCCATTAACTACTCTAAAACCAAAGTAGTCGTCTTTGGGAGGAAAAGAACTAGACATAGGTGGACACTTGACAACAAACCCATTGAGCAGCTAAGAAATTTTAGATACCTTGGTCTTTGCTTTAATGCCCTGCTCTCTTGGAAATATCATCTGAAAGCAACAGTTTTGAAAGCCTCCCACTCCACTCAATCCCTTTTGAGATTCTTTTCAACCCAAGGTGGTAAACTGGTTGCTCCTGCAGTTGAGGTGTTTTCAAGAAAGATAGTCCCCCAATTAACATATGAGGCCAAAATCTGGGGGTATACTAAAATACCACACCTCAAGGTGGTTCAAAATTCTTTTATCCGATTCGTCCTTGCTGTATCCCGTGGCACACCCTCTGCATATTTAAGAGCTGATGTAGGGCTAACTCCTATTGAAACTCATGTACACATTGCATTGGCAATGTATTGGTTGAAGCTGGCCGGCATGAGCGACTCCCGCTTGCCAAAGAAGTGCTATATAGAACAACTCCAGCACTCCTTGCGGGAGTCCTGGGCAAAGCTAGTCAAACCCATATTACATCATTATGGGATCAATACTGAATCTATCCCCTCTCTTGTCTCCCCCTGTATCAAAAAATTGGTCAAAGACAAGATTTATTTATGTTCCAAATGGAAGGAATTGGCTGCGGTCTCATTATCGCCATTCTCCCTTTATTATCCTTTGTATAAAACATCTTTTGGGCTGGAAAGCTATTTCCACAATTTAACCTCAGCTCCCTTGAGAACAGCTTTCACAGCCCTGCGCTTTCAGACTATGCCTTCTGCTTTTTTAGAGGGGAGACGTGATAATATCCCCGTTCCGGATAGGCTTTGCCCCTGTGGCTCAGGTGAAGTCGAAGATGTGCCCCACTACTTGCTCAGGTGCCCCCTTCACGACCAACGTAGATGCAAATTCCTTGGTGGGATTATTAGTTAACTGGTCGATAGGTCCCCTGGAGCCCAACTTAGTATGCTACTTGTCGGTACAGACAGGTTTGTTACACAGCAAGTAGCAAAGTTTGCACTGGCAGCTATGAAAATCCGGGTCAATCTCTAACCTTGGGAGGACTATATTGCACTGCAAATGTCACACGGTATTTTAAAGTTTTAATTATATTTGTCGTTGATGTAATTTTATAAGTTTTTTTTAATCAAGATTGCGATGACCAATGGTTTTTAGCAATAAACTACTACCTACCTACCATTTTGTGCCAATCTCTAAATAAGAGTCATAAGGAAACAACTGATTATTGATGAATATACTGACAGTTAATCCAGCCTATAAAGGTCCCTCTCGGGCATAGTAGAGGCAGTAATTTCAAAGTAATAGCAGTGAAGAGAATATTTGTATCAATGTGACCCTTTCAAACTAATCTTTTATGCTCTCTCTCTCTCTCTCTCTCTCTCTCTCTCTCTCCCTCTCTGTGTGTGTGTGTATGTGTGTTTATCTGTCTGTGCTCAGATTTACAGATATAATAGCTATTTCTTTTTTCTAAAGACATAATGGGATCTTTGTAATTCCAATTTAATATTTTACTTTTTTACATATTACTTCGGGATAGCTTGTGCCATGAGATACAAAACAGGTTATGTGATCAGTACAATCAGTTCTGACTATATAAAGAGCTACATACATTTGTTACAGTAGAAGTTGATTAACTAAAATAAGATTACTCCACCAGTTTTGTTTGTTGCACATTATTCTCAAAGAATTTAATGGAAAGAAAACAGCCTCCTGTTCTTTCAGGTGCAATTAGCATAAAAGCTTCCTACCTGTTTCCAATAAAACCAATATTATGTTTTCGGAGAACCAATTTCACTTTGTACAATAGTGGAAGAACAATAATTTTCCACCTCCAACTCCCACCTGAGCACATACAGGGATGTAAACAAAAGTAAAATAGAAAAGTTGGCACTGATTAAAACTTATGAAAATTTCTGTTTTGGCCAAGGCCCAAATTATAATAGCTGAAAATCTAGAAAACAGGTTTGCAAAGATCCATAGAAAATTCTGCTGATTTATTGCATTTTTCTTCCCCAGTGAACATGTCAAAAACAAAACAACTTGGAAGAAGATAAGCCATGGTGACACAAAGTTCACATGAAAAGCATATTGATATCATGTATTGATTTCTTCAGTGTCTTTTAAGTTCACACTGGGTGGCATGTTTTAAATTTAGGACAAATTTAGCACTAGAGGTCAGGTTTTTACTTTCATATCACTGTGCCATGTGATGCTCACTTGGCCTTATTACACAAACTTCTGCTAACATCACTATGCTATTCCTGTTTAAAAATGCATTCCTTATGGATATGTATACTGCCCAGAATCCCTGTGTAAGTGTCTCTGTAGCTTGAGGTGTTGAAAATGTGGCCCGGTTTATCAAAAACACAGCTGCCTTCCTTGGGGTTCCAGAATGCTCATAACAAATAGATTTCTTTACGAACTTGTGAGAATACCCTGAGGAAAACAGCTGCGTTATTGCAAAACCCATGAAATCTCAGGCGAGTCTGAACTATTGTGATTTTAAACACAGAGATATTTTTCTTTGGCTTTAATTTTTCCTTCAGAAATATTATTGCATAGCAGAAGCCTATGATTTTTTTCAATATTGTCAGGCCAAATTATGACCCTTTCAACATTTTTGATTGATAAAAAAAAAATGACGAATCATCTCATGTCATCATTGCAGTGCTATTAAAATCCGAGGGATTATTTAAGAGAATGGAAGAGGAAGGATTTGCTAATTGCATTGAAAGCCTGTAGATAATAATTAAATGAAAATATATTGAATGTTATCAGACAAAGTGCAAAATAATTTCATTAGAGGAGAAATACAAGCGAAATGCAAGAAAATGTAGAAATGGCCAATGCAATTTATCCCAAATTCCTTAGATAATTGGAATGAGCCAACTCATCATCACCAAACCGTACAAACCATTCATAGATACCTTTGCCATGTAACAAGCCACTCAGATCAGTTTTTAAATTATTATTTTTATTAAGGTTCTCCAAATGTAGGTGAAAAGGGAGAGGTAATAGTCATGGGTAAAGGATAAATAAAAGGTTACACAGAGAGAGGAGTCATCATAGTCATTATTTCTTCGTACATCTTTCAAACAGTTCTATATGTTAGCATATTATTTTCTATATAATGTGTTCCCATATTTTCATTATATCACATTATTTGGTATTAGTGTTTAATTAACAACCTACCTTGTCTGTTAACCACTCAGATAAGCTTTTGATGGCCCACATATTTTTTTAGAATGTAAGTGTAACACCTTTAAGATTCAGAGAGAGTAGCCATGTTAGTCTTTTCAAGAATTTCAGGCAAAAATCAAAGAAAAGCAAAACAAAACAAAAGACTCAAAACATGTGGCACCTTAAAGACTTTCATATTTTAATGTAATGTTTCATGGACATGTCCACTTCTTCAGACATATAGCAGCAGAATGAGTTGTGTAATATGACATGTGATGGGATATAATTATACATTTTGTACCAAATATTAATTGACTGTAGTATTTGCATGTAAGCCCAGTTTTCAGGTTCCCACATAGACAGTTGGGTGAGGCTTTAAGATTCAGTGGGCATTTATTTTGTGAGCTTTATTATGAGATTTTTTTTTTAATCTTTCTTTTAAAAAAATAAATAAATCCTCACTTCCCTTTATTATTTCAAAAAAAAAAAAACAAAACCCAAGAGCTGTTCAAAGACATTCATCATCGTGCTTCCCTGACTGACTAGCCAGCGCCAGGGAGAGAGAAAGATGAGGCATCAGAGGCTGCTTCCTGGTTGAAATGTTGCTCAGCATGAATTAGAGCAAGGTAAGACAGTGATTGATTTTGTTCCAGGGGGTGGGACTAGATTCCAAGTGCCAGCTGTGCTGATGTGTTTCATTTCAGAAGCATCCCATTTCGGAAATGAAACTCCTGTCTCTATTAGCAACACCCAGGTGAAGGGTACTCCTCAGTCCCAAAGGGAAAGAGGCCACAACCAAAGTCCTGTAAACTCAGGTTCCGTCTAGGTAGCCTTCCCTCAATCTTCAGGCAGGCTCAGCTCTCTCTGCAGCCATCTTGCCTGTGTTGCAGTAAGAAGGTAGTCCCTTGCTGGCTGAGAGTTACTTCACTCTCAGCTAGCCTTGATGGAATGTCCACCAAGGAATCCTGTTTGTGGGGAGCCAGCTGCAATCCCTTCTACCCTTCTTCTGGCCCAGTGAAATAGTTTCCATAAGCTACTGGTAAAGGGAGGGAACCAGAACCAAGGTTTCTCTTTCTCATTTCCTTTGCTTACCAGCTCAGAGTCAGGACACCAAAATTCCAGTCTTTCTGAGCTATCACTGGGCTGGGGATCCTTGTCAGCTCCTTCCTCCCACTGTGAGGCTTTTTATTTTTTTATTTTCAAGCAGGATTCCTTGGTCTCCTGCCAAGTGCCAGCATTCTCTTCCCTCCCCCCACCCCCAGCCTTCCATACCCTCCTCCATATCTAGCCCAGGCAAATCCTGTTTCACCGCAAAGGGTTCTGTCCTGTCTCTCCTCCTCTCTCTGGCCCAGGTGTTCCAAGTTGGGAGAGCTTTCCTCCTGCCGTGGGAGGCTGACCAGCCATCCATAGCTGGCTCACGTCAAGCTTTCTCTTGAATGCTTCCAGTGTTAGAGGAATCACCACCTCCTGAGGTAATTGGTTCCACTGTTGTACTGCTCTAACAATTTTGAAGTTTTTTCCTGAAATTCATCTTAAATCAGGCTTCCCGTTGCTAGAGCGCATTGTTATGTGTCCTACGCTTTGGGATGATCGAAAACAGATCCCCCCCTCTGCTCTACATGACTACTTTGTAAGAGTTCACTTACTACACCCCCACTGTGCAGACTGCTTATTATTAGTCCAAAATGTCCATGTTTTTCATCCTTTTACCTCATTACAAATGATGGGGGTCATCCTTTTCACAAGCACTAGGTTTTAGGCACCTACAATAGGTATATCTTGACTATGGTCTATGAGATGGTAGAATCTTTTGGAGAAAAGGATTATTATTATTATGGCATTTCAGGCAGGAACCAAAGCTAAAGTGACGAAGAGCTCAGGTTATGTCTGCTCTCTTGAAGCCTTCTGGTCCCCTTTTGCCCTATGAAAGCCAGACAGCTCAAAGACAAGAATAGTCACCTTTGAACTCAGCCCTTCCTGAGTTGCATGACCACTTCTTTACTACAGAGAGGTTTCAGAGCCCAACTATTTCATGCACAACACTGTGGCTAATTTAATTTGCAGAAATAATACTGTGCTCTTTTAATGCACTCTTTTGCTGGTATATCAAGTTCTTTACCAATATTAACTTAATCCCACAGCTACTCTGGCAGATGCTACAATGGAGGGGAAAATGTTCCTCCCTTTGAGGAAGGAATTGTTGTTCAGTTGTAAGAAAAGTGATTCAATGGAGTGAGGATTAACTTGGTACAGGGTTAGTCAAATCCCTAAATGTAGTTCACTTGCCATAGGAAAAATCCTAAATAGAAGAGATTTAGGTTTAGCTAGGCATAGATCCACCCAACCTGCCTGTTCCTGCCCACCACTAACTGGGAGCTTGGAACTTTCTGAACAGAAAGTTTGGTAGAACTAGGTCTAAGTATGCCTGAAAGTCTTCCAGTTTAGGCATTTTATCCCAGCTGGTTCATATTTAGGTGTGTGTGAATCAGGTAGAACTCCAAGAATAAGTTGTTATGGGGCTTGTAATCCAAAAAGAAGAAGAAGAAGAAGAAGAAGAAGAAGAAGAAGAAGAAAGAAAGAAAGAAAGAAAGAAAGAAAGAAAGAAAGAAAGAAAGAAAAAAGAAAAAGAAAAGAAAAGAAAAAAAAGAAAAAAAGATTCTCATCCCTCATGGACAATTATTTAAACATACACCTCCAGTGCTTCTCATCTATGCAAGTCCACACAACAAAGCATGTTTTTTATGAAAAAAATGCCATTATTTCACATCACTAAAATGTTATTTTTGATAACTGCATGTGTTTTTAACAGATTCTCATTCTCTTCTGATATCAAGAATGCTATAAAATGCTCCATTTTGCCAAGGATTAAGGAAAATAATATTGCAATTTGATATTCTTGTATGTGACGATCATGAGTTTCCTCATCATCCTGCGTAAAGACAAGGGAAGTGAGAATTTACATCCCTAGAAAATGCAAAGTAAATTAGACTGGAAGTGCAGACAATGGAATCCAGACATAGATAATGGAAGCTGCAGTGAGGCACAATGAGCAGAAGCCTCTTGCAGTGACATGACTATTTTTGAGTGGGTAACCTCAGACAGGGGCATGGTGGCTCAGTGGACTAAGGCTCCGAAAACTGTTGACTGCAAAGTCGGCAGCTCAGCGGTTTGAATCCCAGGTGCCACACAGCAGAGTGAGCTCCCGCTGTTAACCCCAGCTCCTGCCAACCTAGCAGTTTGAAAGCATGTAAATACAAGTAGATAAATAGATACAACCGTAAAAAGTGGGAAGGTAAAACAGTATTTTCTTGCAGCCATGCTGGCCATGTGGATACGGAGATGAGCACAGCCCCTAAAGTTGGACACGACTAGTACGCATGTGCAGGGGGAACCTTTACCATTACCTTAACCTCAGACAAACTGACACAAGTGGTTCTCCCAACATAACTGCTGTACTGGCTGAGATCTGCTAGAGAAGGCTAAAGAGGAGAATGTGTGGTGAATTTGGTGGACTTGGAGACCTCTCCACCAGATTGCCATCTGCCATCTCTCTGAGTGCTCTGTAGGCCTGAGACTACCTAAGGAGGAGAGAAGGGAAATTGGAGGTGCCAAATGGGCAGTAAAAGAGGATCCTAGTATGATGCACCCGAAGTGGATACAATGGGAAGGCAATTGGAGGAAATGCAGAAGAAGGGGAGGGGGAAGGAGTAAGAAAAAGAGAGGGAAAATATTGGTGGTGTCTGGACAGGAAAAGAGGGAGATGGAGGAATATAAGGAGATAGCAGAAGCTGGGGACTTTGGGAAGCCGAGAATATAGCCAACAGGCTGGAAATGGGTTGGCTAGAAATCTTGTGGACCCACAAGTAGGAGAGAATGATAATGCCCCAAGAAGAGGCTCACAGCAGGATATGTAGAGCTGACAGGGACAGAACATCAATCATACTGAGGTGAGAAAGAAACTCAGGAATAGAAGCAAAATATCTGGGAAGAAAGAGCCTGTGTTGTGATGGACTAAATAGAAGAGAGCTCAAAGGTTTTTGGCTCATGAGGATGAGAGAAGAGGGAGAGAATGGACTGGGAAGAAGGATACTTCAACCCGAGATCTTTATGGACAGCAAGGATCCCCAAAGATCAGCTGCCCTCACTGCCAGCATCATCCGGGTCAGGTTTAAGAGAACTTGAAAGGTACTGGAAACTTGTATTGGAATTGGACTTTTCAGTAGAGGCAGGAACTTTCAAAGACTCTAATGATCCATTCAGTTCCCCTTTGTTGTTAAATGAAGTTTGAAATATTAAATTGCACCTTCCTACTTTTTGGGATGTTCCTCCAATAAATGTTACCTGTTTTGAAGTTAAAAAAGAATCTTTACTGAATTCATCTGGCGAAGAGAAAAATCATCATATGTCATGATAGGACACACACCCTCACAGGCAGAGAAACGGAAGAGCTGAAGTATGACAGAGCCAAATCCCCCCAAGTCCACACATTTAGTGCAGTGCAGGAACAAGGTTAGGCCATGGTCAGGGTCCTTGTACTTAATTTTAAATATCCCCAGACTGGAAAAGATTTGGATTTAGCATAGCTTCAACAGCCTTAGTGTTATCTCAATTAGTTATGATTGCATCCTACATCCAGCAGTACCCCTAATTAAGGAGACCCGTCAAGATCAAGTGAATTTAAGTTAGTTGTCATCAACCAATTTGTTCATTTAATTGGTTTACTCCAAATAGGATTAACATCCAGTTTAGCCCAAAGTAATGCAATATAATATGTGACAAAGTAAGCCTAGCTATATAGCTGCAGTTGCACGCACACCTACCTGGGAGGAAAATAAATTGAACTCCTTAAGACCTTCATCTGATAGAAATGTATAGGATTGTGGCCTAGTCTTTCATCTGCAAGTTAGTTCCAAGCTATTGCATAAAAATGATTGTTCTATGAGAAATCAGAGAATAGCAGCCAGAAACAAAAAAATGAAGTGACTCCACCTTAGGTTGGAAATAATTCAGACACACATTTTGAAATACAAGACAGTCTGTAGATAGATCACATTTCATTACAAATAATTGCATAACTTTTGCAATGATTCGTATGGAAGCTGAGGGTCAGTGATCAGAAACATAGTCATGAGTTACTGTGTCTGAACATATGCTGTGGCTATCCCTCATTTAACATGGCCTCTAAGTCAAATACTCTGAACCACTTAACTTTTAACTGCCATTTTTAAAAACTCTAAGTAATTAGTAATCTTTTTTTTAAAAAGGAATGACTACATTTGCTCATGTACATAATCCTCACATTCTTTAAACATCTGGAGACACCTTTAGTGATGGTGTGGTATAGACAGTGGAGCACCTTGGATTGTCCTTGTTTGCATGTGTGTACGTGTGAATGTTTTTAAAATTGTGATTTTATCAAAGAATTGTCACATTCTTACTCTTAATTTAATTAATCTATCATTAGGAATGCATGTTGAAAAAAATGAGTTTAGACTTCATTTTAATGAATATATTTATAACTTTCATGTATTCTAAAACCTAGTAATTTTATGCATAAAACAAAATCAGAAAGAGGAAAGAATTAATTAACAAGCTGAGTTCACTTTATTCCAAATCCATCCTTTCTGTCAGGATATTTCTGTCACAGGTGAATTAGCCAAGTACTTAACTGAATGATTTAATTTACATACTGAGTTAAGCTAGTATTAATTCAAGTTACTTGAAGGGTATGAATCTTAGGAATTCTGAAGAGATAATACTAGAACAACTTATAGCTTCTGAGACCTGCTGCATTATTTAAGCCTGATTAAATTCCACTTAAACTGAATACTTTGGAAGCCACATGGTGGCATATTAGTAGAATCACAATAAAATCATACTCATGTCAGCACAGACTTTGGTTTGGATCTAGGAATGGAAAGATGTTGCTCATGGAAGATATTTTCTCCCCTCATACCACAACGTACCACATTATTTATTTATTTATTTATTTATCTATCTATCTATCTATTTATTTATTTATTATAATTTATTATAGTATAGCATTTTAAGTGTCTACAGGGGAATTTGTTGGGTTGAAGGTTACCAAAGCCCATTTCCCCCACCCAAACTGGAAAAAAAGAAGACCTGGATTCAAGCCACTAAGTCACAGAATTGACAGCAGTGTATCTAGTATTGCAGACCAATCAGTGTCTGGAAGAGAGAAGGCAAACATAAAGTTGGAAAGATGGCAGAGCTAAGTTAAACAAAAATAATCTATAACATCTGGGAGAATGAAGGAAGAGAACTGGAGGAGAATTAACATCCCTCATTGTAAGTGAGACAGAAGATGTGGGGAGGGGGCATTAGTCTTACCAGTTTTGAATAGCTTCTAGTATTTTCAAGCCCTAATTCAACACAATCTCTACAAATTGTTCTATGCAATCTGCCACTAAACAATAGTTAAGATCAGAGATGTGCAAAATGCAGCCTGTGAGCCATATGCAACTCACATTTTAAGTCTCAACTGGAGGTAGCCAGGATAATTTTTTTCTTTTCTTTTCTTTTTGTCATAGGAATGGTGCGAGATTCCTTTTTTGTAAAAAAAAAAATCATTCTAGAAGTGGTTGTCTGACATGTACCTCATAGCCTATTAAGAATTCAAAAGTGTGGGCAGCCATGTTGACCCATGTGAAATAGTGTCTCTAACTTTTCTATCTTAGATAAACCATTCTGGGATGGAATGGCTGTCCATCTCTCTAGCACTACTAACCAATTGTTTTGCCCCATTTCTGAATTCAAATACAGCCTTGCCTCTCTGTTAGTTGTTCTTTTCTCCTCTCATCTGTTCACATCAGTTTAATGAGACTGAATGTGTTCATAATGAGACATGTTTATTTTTTCTACTACTAATGGCTCAGATTGAGCAACAGACTATTTAAAAACCAAACACAAATCAGATATTCTGAAACTGGGTTTCCATTGGGTCCTGCTAATCTTATTGTCATATTGTTGGATAAATGTCTACTTGTAAAAATTGTAGACCAAAAATATCTGGAATAATACCACTGCTGTTCCCTACTATGCAGTTTTATATGAAATAGCACTAATATGATCTTTTCATTAATTTGGTTCTATCTCTCCTCAGAGATAGCCTCCTTATTTGATCTCTGGGTAGAGATGGGTTGCTACAGGGCATTTATACACAACCCCTAAACTCCAGGGCAAATGGCTCCCAGCTCCGGAGCTTAAAAATGTTTCCCCACCAGCTCCGGAGTTTACAGGAAATTAAGTGCGACCATGCCCACTTTAGCATGTCCCAGTGCACCTTTCAAGTACCTGCTCTCTGGAGGTGAAAATTCCTTGATGTGGTGTAACAATAGTGAGTGCGGGGCTCTCCTCGCTTCTGTTTGGGTTTTTTTGGCTCCCGCCCCTTTAAGAGCTACTTAAAGAGACTGGAATGTTGCTGCAGCAAGAGTGAGAGGCAGAACGGAGGTGAGCCACGTTCTTTTCCTCTCTTTTTTTCTCCCTCCCCTCACGCAGCCAGCAGCCAGGAAGTGCGGAGGGGTGGGGACACAGGAAGAGCAACAAGCCCCTAAGATCTCTGGTCCGAATTTAAGTGGCCAGCGGATCTTAGGGGTTGTGTGAAAAGGCTCTTAAAGGCTGCAAAAAACTTTCTCTAGTTTCATATTTTTTACTAGCTGTATCCTATATTTGCATTGGATCAGCATTCCTGAATCACAGATTTTACATAATAATTTACTTAACTGAGGGGTTCAAAACAAAACAACAAAAACCAAGATAATATGAACTAATATGTAAGGAGAGTATCCATGCAAATCTTTCATGTAAAAGTGTACAGTTAAGACAAAACAAATACAAAAACCCATCTGCTACACATGGAGCCTGTATGGAAACTCTTGAATTCTCATACTCATTAATTTCGTTGTTGTCATTGGTAGTGGCTGTCTAAACACTATAGGCCCCAACAATGTAACAGACATGAAGGATATGGTTACCTGTTCTTTTGATGTGATTTATGCTATAATTTGCCAACATTGAACTTCTGCACTCTGCATACGAGAATAGGGACAAACTTTATGCAAAATAATTAATGAACATAAATCTGGCATCAGATATGGCAACACATAAAATGTGTTTCACAACATTTCAGTTTACATGAACATTCTTTGAGCAATCTGTAGGTCACTGTTTTGGGGGAAAACAGGATACATGGATGCTTGAAACTGACTTGAAAGGACAGAATATCAATCAAGTCATTTGCAAGAGTGAAATCCTACACTGATTTTCACAGTTAACCACATGTGTCAACTATGCTATTATTACCTGGCAGGCTAATAAATTAAATTATTCACAGCTTAATACACTATTCTGTTTTAATCCCAAGCCAACATCTCCCCCCCCAAAAAAAAAAATTCTTGTATCCCAATCTGTTGATGGGATTATGAAATAAATCTGACACTTCTCTCTTCAACAGCACTGGGTTTAGGGGTCCTGGACCCCTGTGTAGTTCTGAATCGATATATAAATTTTATGCTGGCTGGAACTGAACTACAAAGCACAAATAGTTAATAAATAGAGAGAAAGAGAGAGAGAGAGACCCCAACCAACATCAGCCTCCCAGCATTTCTCAGCCTCACCCCTGGCCACCTTGCTGAGCTGTAGGAGAGGGAGTTCAGTTAGAATACCACCACTGGATTGGGGGGGGGGGCCAAAAACAACAGGGGGGCCTATCAAGTCTAAAATGCATCTTTCCCAAGACACTTTCTGAAGATAAATAGCAACACAGAATTTATTGAAAACACACACAAACTCTCTCTCTCTCTCTCTCTCTCTCTCTCTCTCTCTCACACACACACACACACACACACACACACACACACACTTAGAGTGAAACAAGAAGTTTGACTTATTTTCAACAAAAACTTTGCAATTATTACAGATTAGGGATGGGCACCAAATGAAAAATGAAACACTGGCTCATCAGTTCATTAGGTAACAAACAAAATGAAATGAAATGAAACTAAGCAAAGAAGCAGTGTTTCGTTAATGAACTGGTTTTTTTTCCTTTTAAAATGGACCAATTCATTTATCTGTAAAATGGCTCCCCTAGGCCGTAGAGGCACCAAATTTGGTATGAACCTTCCTTGGACTCTCCCTTTTAAACCTCCCAAATTTGGAGAGATTTGAGGCTCAGGGGGCTGTTATTCAACTTCAAAGGTGGTGCCCCCAGGAAAAAAATCTAATTGTGCTTGAAAATAGTGATCCCAGGCAGTTAGCAGTGTGGAAATTACAGTGGAGCTTCCTCAAGTTCTTCCCTTGAAGCACCCCCACTTTAGAGAGGTTTGGGATACAGGGGATCAAATCATTCAACTCCAAAACAATTTGTAATTTAAAAGAATTTGAAAATACTGATCCTAGACATCTAGCAGCAAGGAAATTGCAGTGGAGCTGCAAGTGTCACTAGGACCCAGGGGACCTGTTTTATCCAGTAACAAATCGGCTCATTACTAGTTCATTTTGTACAATTTTTTACAAAAATCATTAATAATTTAATGAAATGAATCACGAGGAACGAAATGAGACAAAATGAAACTTTTTTTTCTGTTTCGTGCCCATCCCTAGTGCAGATTGTTGCAGTATTCTGCATAAATTTAAGGTCCTTCCCCTCTAAGAAACAAAGTGTACATATAGACATATCCATATGGATGATTGTTTAAAAAGCCACAAACAGCCCACCCAATGCTCCTGATCCCTAAAGTTTTTACAGTTTAGCACCAATTTTCTTTTTGTGTATTTTGCACAATATCTATAGCTTATATAATTTGCTCAATATATGCTATTTGTGTATAAACACATAAGATATATGTTTATAAGATTTTTTTTATTTCTTATTATGTTTTATTATTGGATTGTTTATTTATTGTGTGTCTTGATTGATATGTGTACAACTTTGTAAATCTCCCAGAGTAGCTGTGCAGCTAGATGGAGCGGTATAAAAATTGAATAATTAAATAAAATTTGATTTCAATGGAAATTATCTCACCTCTTCACAGGACATGGGAGAAGGATTTATCATCTTTCTTCCACTGCCTCTTATTCAGGCAGTACCTTTACCCAGAGATACATTAACAGCAGAGGACACGACTAGAACTGTCTCCATATTCAGATTTTTGCATTAATTCTTTCTCAAATGCCTTCTTTGCCCTTGACATGTTTCCCTCATGATGACTTATTGTTAGATACAGTCTTATGATGTGCAAAATCCTATTTTTTTTCTGAAAAAAGATGTATACCAAACATGCTACATTCTATAAGAAAGCCAACTATACACCCTCTTCACAAAGGAGGCCTGACTCTCTTTCCATCACTTACACATATTAAAAATACTAATGCACACTTTGTAAAATAGTATAATGCAATTGAAAAGCAACATTCAATAATCTTACTAATAGAAATTCTTCTTTGCACTTTGGATGTCTTGCACTCTACTTGGCCTAAAACAAATGGAAATGACTCCAAGAACCGTGTTTGTCAAATATTGATGGATACCTGCATTTTAATTCAGTTGTTAACATCTGATTAGTCTCTGGCATGAAATGCTTCTAGTGCTTTGCCGTTATAATTCACTTCTCCAAAGGTGGTGGTGGGAGGACATATATTCTTTTTACATTTTTGACTAAATCTCAACAGCAAGGCTTTAGAAGACTAAAAATTGTAGTGTTTTATTTTAACTGTCTTTTGGGTTTGGAAATTGTTAACATCTGTCTCTTAGCATCATTTTTTACAATAGTCTTCTCTCAAACTATCCTGCTAATGACTGTAATTTTCTAGTCAGCTGCTATTTGTCAAGGTAGTTTAAAGGTCACTTTTGGCTATGGGAAGAAAATGGGCCTGGATGAGTATTCTTTTCCTTTTACTGGAAACAGAGCATATATTAAGACTTAGTTTATACAGAAACCCTTATAGTGCCACATATAAGCAACCTCTCTTTCTAACATCTCTATTTCTTGTCCTGTTTTCATTTGTTTTCTATCCTCTCCAATACAGTTTGATCCATATTCCTTCTAATGACCCCACTGCTTCATCATTGCTTTCTGCTCTCCAGCTATTCTTAAGGATTGCCACTTACTTATAATCTATTATTAAAATGTCAGAGTTTGATTAAGTCAATGAGAAAATGAGCTGCTTCCTTGTTCCTTAACCTTAGCGTTCTTCACGCTTCTGTTCAGAAAAGGGGTGTTTAACACTTTTGAACAAAGAACAGGTTCGTGTAAGAATTCTCAGAATTCTAATGCTCATTAAGCTACTACTGCTTTGAAGCTGCATTTGATAAAGCTCTATAATGTTATCAGCATAAAGCAAACCCTGGGGATGTTGTGCACAAGCAAAACTCAAAACATCAGCATCAGGGGTTGCAGGATATGACATTTACAGTAGTATCCCATCAATATACTGAGAACTCTTGAGAAATACCAACATTGGCCACAGTATTGGCACAGGGCAAGTTCTACTGTCTCCAGACTGCACTTTCCATACCCTAATATTAAGCAGTCAAATCACCTCTAGATATCAGTCTCCTCTAAATTCTTGTGAACCGTGGCATGGTACTGTCAAATGTACCTCAGAAAAGTTGTCTTTTATCTAATTTTCAGTTTACTTCACTCTGCAGTGTTTCATTTCTAGCCCAGTCAAGAATTGTATAGCATTATCTTCCTACTTCTTGAAGACCTCTTCCATAACACTGTTGGTCCTGAGAACTTGATATGAGAGTCCCGCCCACGAAACCATGCCGGCCGCTTGATCATGGAGCTCCGTACCGAGATGAGAAAAAGTTTTAAAATTTACTGTCTAAAGCCCTCGGAGCTGTGAGTAATGTACCCTTAAACCCTCTGGAGTCAACAGGGAAAGCAATATATCTTCCTCGAGAGTTAGATAAGCCTGATTTACTAAGACTTAGTTACTTTCGGTTTTGGCTGTCTGAACAGCGTGCATGGAGAGAGAGAGACTAAATTTACAGGCTCCGGAGGGAGACTTCTGTGTGATTTATCCATTTTTTATGCCTGCCAAAAAGAAAAAAGTCTTGTTTTCTAAAAACCGGGGCCAGAAAACCCTCCAACGCCTCATTCTGACGTGCAGCACTGCAATGTATTGACCCTGCAGTCGTGGGAAAAGCTGAGGCAGATATGGTGACGGGTGGGAAGGAGCTGGAAACTACTCCCCCCGCAGATCTAGATTTAATGAGGGAAATGCGTCAAATTAAGACAGATCTGGCAGGTCTAATGAGTCTGGGTTTGAAAGATGTGACGCGAAGGATTGATGAAGTCTCATGTAAAGTTGATGATACAAAACAAGATTTATCTCGTCAGATCAAACAAACACAAGCCGCTGTGGACAGCAACGGCCAGAAATTGGAAAATATGGCAGGGGAGATTAAGAGTCTGGATCAACGTGTTACTAAAAATGAAAGTGAAATCAACTCCCAAAAACAACAATTATTGACAGCCAAAAAGAAGTTATCCTATATGGAAGATTACTCTCGAAGACAGAATGTAAAACTGATTAACTTTGTAGTTCAGAAGAGAGAAGAATTAAAACAGGAAGTGATGGCATGGCTTAACTCATTTTTACCTAGACAACTTGTAGAAGAAGACATAGAGAGGATTCATTATCTGGGCAACTCAAGAGAAGGAAGTCCAAGACCAATAATAGTCAGATTTGCCTCCTATGTAAACAAAGGATATCTCATGTCTTCTATAAGGGCAAATCCAGATTTTTTGAAGAGGGGAGACAAAATTGTGCAAGTCTATCAAGACCTTTCCAAAGAAACCACTGAATGGCAAAAATCGATGAAACCAGTAACAACAACACTACTGAAGCATAACTTTCGCTACTCTTGTGGTCATCCCCTTTTTCTGAAAGTCTGGAAAGGTTCTATTCAGCACACAATTTACTCCCTGGAGAAAGGCCAGAATCTTCTGAAAGCATGGAATATTCAAGCTGATTTGACTTCTTCTAGTCCGGCTCCTGGGACATCTGCTACAACATCAGAATGAAGAACAGCAGCTGAAGCCCACCAGTCCCTCTCTCTCTTTCTCTCTCCCTCTCCCTCTCTCTCCTCCTTTGCTTCCCCTTCCCCTCCCTGCCTTTTCCCTTCTTCCCCCCTTTTTCCCTTCCCTTTATCCTACCCCCTCCCCCCTTTTTCCCCTCAGGGGGGAATGGGGGAGAGGGTGGTTTGGAGGGGGATGGAATAGTTTTCTGGAAAAACTGATATACAGTATTAAGATGACTAAAGAGCTTAGGGGATCTTGGTTGGTCATTGTCCGTGGATGGATTTCCTCCCTCCCACCCCTTGAGGGCACATGCAAAAATGTATGGTAGCTAATGGGGCGGGAGAAAAGAATATAAGTTTAGGGTGGAGGGTTTGGATTGTTTTAGTTGTTTTTTAATTAATTGTAGATGTGAAGTTTTCTTTTTACACAATGGGACCATTCCAGAATATTAAAAGAGAAAAAGTTAAGTTATGGGAAAGTCTATAAAATTAGCAATTTGAATGTGAAGGGTCTTGGATCAATTTTGAAGAGGAAGAGAATTGAAGCAATGATTAAAAGACATAAAATTGATATTGCTTTCTTGCAAGAAACTCATCAAATAAAAGATGGTGTTAATGAATTAAAAATTCCAAACATTAAAGGAGATGAAAGAAAATATACTTTCTACTCACCAGTTCACAAGAGCTATTCTAGGATAGACTTTGTATTTGCTTCACAAAGTCTAATACCTAAAGTAAATAATACTGAGATTGAAATTATAAAAACATCTGATCACGCTATAATATCAATTGATATAGCAATAAATAAAAACTATAGAGAAGCCAGAAGATGGAGAATGAATGCAAAAATTTTCATTACCCAGAAGTGCTGGAAAGAGTTAAAAAATGACTGGTTGGAAACTTGGGACATTAATGAAAAGGCTGGAGGAAAAATGGGAATTATATGGGACACTTTAAAAGCTGTAGCCAGAGGCTTTATTATAAGAGAAAATTCTAGAATAAAAAAAATAGAAGAGTTTAACAAAAGAAATCTAGAAAATATAATAGCAGATTTAGAATCCCATTTTTTCTAACAATGATAAGAAGATATTGAGGCAGATTGAAGCAAAAAAAAAAGAATTAGAGGAATTAGAACTACAACAATTACAAAGAAATTTGGTGTATTTAAAAAGATTTTTTTTGAATATAGTAATAAAAATTCAAAACTTTTAGCCAGATTAGCCCAGAAAAGAAGGGATAAAAATATGATAGGGAATATAAAAGATTCTGCAGGTAGGGTTTGTACACAACTGAAAGACAAAAGCTATTCAAGAGTTTTATGAATCTCTATATACAGCAAAAAATAACAGCAAGGAAGATATAGAAAAATATATCACCAAAAAATTGAAGAGGGTTTTGGAAAAGGAAGATATGCTGGAAATGGAGAAACCCATTACAAATCAAGAGATAGGTGAGGTAATAGATAAATTAAAGAATAATGATGGGCTGGCCATGGGAGTGGACCATGCAAATTTTTGGAGCCATTCCACCAATCGCATGGCCACTTGGCCACTGAGACTTCTGGGATGTGCTAAAAAGCCCACTCACCCTGCCCTAGCCCTAGCCCTAACCCTAACCCTTACCCATACGCCA
Organism: Phrynocephalus versicolor; assembly: GCA_023846285.1. Taxonomy (NCBI): domain Eukaryota; kingdom Metazoa; phylum Chordata; class Lepidosauria; order Squamata; family Agamidae; genus Phrynocephalus; species Phrynocephalus versicolor. Next base: position 30,854,680 of record JAHTLZ010000379.1, on the reverse strand, counting down.
CAGTACACTGTCCTCTTAGTAGGTCAGAGAGGCACCCAGAGGTGCACCCCACTATTCACCCTAACCTAACCCGTAACTAGCCTAACCCTAGCCCTTGTGCTAACCCTCTGTCCCCCTAAGCCAGATCTGTACTTGCATTGCACGGTATGCAAGTATGCTTCCCTTCTTAGTGAGACACAGCGGATGCAGGGAGAGTCTGCCAGTCCGTCACTTGTGGCTCTGACTGACTCCTGCAGCAGCATTTGTGTGCCATGCAAACCCTGCCCGCAAGTGCGTGTCTCTCACTGACTGATGCAGGGAAGTCACCCCCAAAAGAGGGGTGCCTCTGCCAGTCTGCTGCGTCTGCAACTTGATATGCATATCCAATTGGCTATGCATGCCCTTTTGTAGCAGCGCCGGCGGGTGAGGAGGTGCCTCCAGGAGCCCGCTACCCCCCAAACCAGTATAACGACAGACGAAAAACCAAAAAACGAAATGACAAATTTTTGTGAAATTTCGCAAAAAACAGAAACAAGCCGACACGGGCCACCTCCGACACACGACAACTCGAAAACGTCATTTTCCCTAGTCATGCCCATCTCTAGTTAGGATAAAAGAAAATTATTTTAAATTTGTTTCTAGATGGTACTTGACGCCAATTAGGTTGAATAGAATGAACGCTGAATATTCTAAGATTTGCTGGAAATGTGAAAAAAAGATAGGTACATACATGCATCTCTGGTGGGAATGTGAAATAGTTGAAAAGTTTTGGAAAATGGTTTTTTTAGAGCTAAGTGAGATGATTCAAGTAGATATTGATTGTAATCCAGAGACAGCATTGTTATCATTGTCAACTAGTAAAGATTATGATGTTACAACCAAGGAACTAATAGCAAATCTTATGACAGCTGCCAGATTAATTATAGCAAGAAACTGGAAATCCAAACTAGATCTCAAGATGGAAGATTGGTATAACGAACTTTGGGATATAGCCATAAATGATAAATTGTCTTGTAGTTTAAAAGTTAAACGAGAAGAAATGAAAAAAAGACATTTTTATGACATTTGGGGAAAATTTATAGACTTTGTATTAGTAGAAGGGAAGGGGAAAGAACCGACGAATATTTCAAGACAATTCTGGAGAAGAGGACTTTGAGAAGAATATTAGAACAACAGACGCTGGAGTAATAAGGAAGAATTCAGAAGAACTGGATGGTCCCGGGGTGGGGTGGGGATGCACTAGTATTGTTATTTGCCTGTTTGTCTTTAAATTTTTTAAAAATAAAAATAAAAATAAAAAATAAAAAAATAAAAAAAAATATGAGATTTGGGCTGAGGACACCTTATCTCTGGATCAAAACCTACATTTGGAGCATTCCAAGCATAATATTGGGATCTTCAGACCCTCACAAAATCTGATTAACCAAAGGTATGCAGGCCTTTCCCCAAATCTATCTTAATTTTTGCCTGTGCTGGAACTCTGCAGGTTACTAGTTTGTTATTTTCAGTTGATGACAGGTTTATTACCAATTAGAGAGGTTTGAGAAACGGGTCATTTGTAGCTGGTAGATTTTGGAAGGTACAGCCTTTAACCAGAGCCTTCACCACCAATGGAGTTATCCTTGGCCAAGGCATGCAAACCTGGAGTACTTGGCAATAATTTCAAATGTGATGATAACACATCAGGTCCTATCTCACAGCAAGCTTTTCATATGCAGTTGCTGTTATGTGAGTAGCTAGCTTGTGTTTCTGACTTGTATAAATCTCCTGTCAAGCACACCATATTTTCCAATGTCATTATTTGTCCTTTATTTATCACTAACCAATTTCTATCCTATGCTATATCAGAAGATCTGAGGGCTGGTTACAGACAATAAGCCATTTTTTACACAATGTGTGATCTATTTAACATGTAACCATTTAAAATAAATTAAAATGGCATGCTTTTAAATTAAAATTGCAAATTATATACAATTTAAAATAACTGTCACCATCAATTTTAATTTTGATGTCACAATTTTGTATAATATGCTTGAATACAGCTTATAGCATTAGAATGGTAGAAAAGCAAAAATGTGTATTTCTAGAAGATTACAAAATACATACTGTATTCCTGTAAAAGCAATCCAAACATTTATGTTATAAAACTGCAATATGGTATATGCCTGTCAAGAACATTAACATTCAAGTAATATTATTGATCAATAATACAATAAAACAGTTGGCAATCCCTGTTCAAAAACCTCCAAACATGTTGTAAGTCTGTCTGCCTCCCTCTCCCTCCCTCCTCTCTCTCTCTATCTCTCTTTCCAGTTTTTTAAGTACTAATTTATATCATTGGCAACTACACAAATGTCTCAAAAACTTTGCTGTCACAAACAATAATAAACATATTAACACTTACTAAGAGACAAGAGTGAAATGATGTTTGCACACAAATTTCACTGTTATAAAAAAATAATACATTTATGTGAATTAGAAGTAAATTTATTTTAACTTATGCCAAATCCAAATCAAGTCTTTATAGTCAGAAGCATTCTTAGTCTAATTCTATATGAAAAAAGAACTGTTGGTCATTAAACCCCTCCCCCCATTTCTGAATTTTAAATACAATTTTTACTCATCTGTGAGATAAAACACACTGCCATCAAACAGTGCTTAACTCCAGTGTGCAGGCAAATGTCTCACTAGTCTCTGAGCCTCATGGCACAGTAGTTAAATGCCTGTACTGCAGCTAAAACTGTGCTCATGACTTGGGGTTCCAAGGTTGGTAAAATGAGTATCCAGCTCGGGGGGGGGGGGGGGAGAGACGACAGGAATGTGTAGCCTGCATAATTAAACTGTAAACTGCCCAGAGAGTATGTGAAGTGGTGTGCAGAACATGTTGCTTTTCCTTTTAGTCTCGTCCTTCCCACTCCTTCCCTTCTGGGGTTGTCAGAAGCTGTGCAATTGACTGAAATTTGTTGAAGAAAAATGTCTGCTGGAGGGGTAGAACAACATACACTGCTCCAGTGGATGGAGGATCTGATTGCTGCATTGCATGTCACATTTGCCATGCATTCTGTCTGGAACACAGGCATGCATAGAGAGAAAAAAGTCAAAGGCCAGTAACAGAAGTAAAATACAAAATGAGGCAGATCTACATGGCCACTGAGACTGCTTCTCCTCCTATGAATATGTATCTGAGTATCCCTATTGTATATAAGAGGTTCCATTTGCCAACAGAAGTGTCCAAATTAGTAGGAATTATCAGTAGAACCAAATAGTCAGTATTACCAGATTCATTTGGTTGGATCAAGACAAGAGGCATTTCTGCAGGAAGGTACACTTCGTTTAAATAAAGATTTTTGAGTCTTGTTTTCACATTCTTTTACACTCTGTGTTTGTATGTAGGCCCTTTCTGTGCATTTTCATTCACAGATAGATGATTGATCCAAATAATAGCCAGATAATTAGGAAATCTCAGCATTGTTTTGTCTTTTTGAAATAAGAATAAGAATAAGAATAAGAATAAGAATAAGAAACAACTTTATTTTTATGCTGCCTTTCTCCCAGAAGTAAGGTACCTATAGGCTGGACATTTTGTGAGCGTGAAAATACAGGCAGCAGAGTGCCTACAGGTCCATTACTGTAAAAAGAATAAAAATAAAAGACTAAACAATGCAGTGATCTCATTATTATCTAGCTATTATTTGGATCATTTATTCATTGCAGACTAATCTACACTCCAAGACTGTTAATGTCACATATGTCATTGGTTTTGACAGCTCCAATTAGGTGAAGGTTACCACCTCTGTAAAAGTGGAGAACAGGTCAGTGTGGGAGGTGACTGGGGTAGGTATTTCATTGCTCTACATTTTTTTTTAAAAAAGCTTGACATTATGAATCTTTCATTTAGAAAAAGGGAACGGAACCCTTCCCAGAGGAACAGCACTTGGCAGCAGCACATGCGGATACAGAATGCAATATGTTATCCATGTCTATAGGAAATCAATTCTATGTATGAATTCCAGTCATGATGAGAAGGTGGCTGCAGTTCTAGTAGTTAAAAGCTTTTACGGCAATCTATGGATAATTAAATCACAATGCCCCATGTATAAACATGGCTAAGCACATAGATCTGTCATCTAGATTTTTAAAAAGGTTTTGGGAGGTAAGCTACTGTCGCTTATCATAAGAAACTAAGCTAAACTATTATGCTGTGAACCTCCTAGAGTGGCCTTGTACATAGAAGAGAAAAATAAAATTACATAATGAATAAGCTACCTTGGGTCCTTTTCCAGGGAGAAAGACAGGGTAAAAATACTCTAAAATAATTAAAATAAAATAAATAACTAAACTATACTACAGTAAAAATAAGGGGGGTGTAATTACACAAGTCTACTCCCAAAAGCACTGATTGTGCAAATTAGGGTGCAACAAGTCACATGACTTATCATAGGAAGAACAGCTTGCTATAGTTGCTGGGGGGGGGGAGCTGTGTGATTCCTGGGATATATTTGACTCATCAGCAAGCTTGCAAGTTTTCAATAGGAAAGATTAGCTAGCTGCTCACTGCTGCTCAAGGAATAACTGAGGGTAGTCACAATTCTTTCCACTATTTGGAGAGACTCCTCCTATATCCGCCACATCAAGAGCTGCTAGCAAACAATAAATGACTTAAGGAGAGATAGGAATGAACTGCCAAATAGTCAGTTCCTGCCAGCTTGTTATACAACCAAACAGTATTTTTTTTTGGAGTTTCCCCATTCTGCCTCCTCCAGCAGCAACAGTGAAAAAAGCAAACTCAACGCTAGGGATCATTAGGAAGGGTATAGAAAATAAGTTGGCAAGTGTCATTTTGCCTCTTTATAAATCTCTGGTGAGGCTCCAGAAGGATATTATGGAAATGGGAAAAAGTACAGAGGAGGTCAACCAGAATGATTAGGGGACTGGAAGACCTTCCTTACCATCTGAGGCTGCAGTGGCTGGGCCTCTTCACTCTTGAACAAGGGCATCTAAGAGGTGATCTGATTGAAGTTTAAAAAATCATACATGGTGTGGACAAAGTAGATAAGAAAATACTGTTTTCCCAATGGTTCAACACTAGAACTAGGGGGCACTCCATGAAACTTTTGGGTGCTAGATCTCAAAGAAATAAGAAAAAGTACTTTTTCTCCCAGAGCATCACTGGTCTGCGGAACTCCCTGCCAGAAGAAGTGGTGACAGCTGTCCACACTGACAGCTTTAAGAAAGGATTAGACAAGTTCATGGAGAACAAGGGTATCAATGGCTTTCATTATGGATGCCTAAGGACAACCTCCGGGTTGGAGCAATAGGCAGGATGTATCCAGGTGCCATTTGCAAGAAATCATAAGCAAGAGAAGACATCTGCTTGGGAATACCCTGAAGCAAATAATGAGCCACTGTGTGAGACAGAATGCCAGACTGCATGGGCTGTGGCCTATTCTAGCAAGGCTGTTCTTATGTTCTTCTGGCTACTATCAAGTATGATTCGATATATTATTATGATTCTTGTATTCTTGTATAGTGTAATAGTTTGTTTTATGCTGTAAACTGCCCAGAGTGGCTTCTTATCAGATCCATCCATCCATCCATCCATACATACATACATACATACTTATTTATTTTTATGTTTTTATGTATGGTTTACTAACATACATAAATTGAGGGATTTGTTCCTGGTAGTATCACTGAATCATCCTGAAACACTGTGGAGGGAAGACACACACACACACACACACACACACACACACACACACACACACACACCTTTATTTACGGTCAAATACCCAAATAATTAGGGAAGAAACTGTTGCCACCACAAATACAATCTCTTTGGGAAAATAGTTAGTAAACTCATGTACCTTTTTCACAGCACAGCACCCAGGAATAAGAAGGGGATTTTCATAGCGTTTCACTCTTGGACAGAACATTGTGGACCTACCATTTTCTCCTCACAATGATGTTTGTCTCCTTGATTTTTTTTTCATGTCAAGGTGTTTACTCACTAGACATGGGCATGACTCGGCGAAATCCTCATTTCCGTTTCCATTCCTCGTTTCCGTTACGTAACGGAAACGGTAACGACAATTACTCCGCCAGAACTCGAACTCGAACCGACTAAAGAAAAATTGGGTCTGATTTGTCGTGGTCATTCCTGGCATCGCAGCGATCGCGTGATGCCAAGCGGCACAGAAAAAAGTTTTTAAAGTAAAAAAAACCTGATTCCCGGCCAAAAAAGCAGGCGAAAATATGCCTGCCTGAGTGAGGGCACCTACCAGAGGGGTGGTTTCTGGGGGGGTGTCCCCGGCCTCCCCCCTCCTCTCCTGGGCTGCACATCCTCGTCATCTCGCCAACTCGCCAAGTGGTGCGGCACAGAAAAAAGTTTTAAAAAGTAAAAAAAAACCCCGATTCCCGGCCAAAAAAGCAGGCGAAAATATGCCTGCCTGCCTGAGTGAGGGAACCTACCAGAGGGGTGGTTTCTGGGGGGGGGCGGCCTCCCCTCCTCCTCTCCTGGGCTGCGCATCCTCGTCGTCTCGCCAACTCGCCATGCCATGCGGTGCGGGTGGGGGATCCAAAATGGGGCGACCGCAAGCAATATTTATTTTGAAATCGTGGTAGTCCAAAAACACACCAAACACCACAGAAACATGCGAAAATAGCTATTTTAAAACTGCCTGAATTTTTTTTACAGTAGCAGCAGTGGGTTTTTCTTCCAACAAAACGTCTCCATTGATTTTATTTTATTTTATTTTTATTTTTATTTTTTACACCTGCGCAGTGCGCAATGATGGGCTGGCCATGGGAGTGGACCATGCAAATTTTTGGAGCCATTCCACCAATTGCATTGCCACTTGACCAGGTTTTGACCGAGACTTCTGGAATATGCCTGTCGGGCATAAAAAGCCCACTAACCATAGCCCGAACCCTAACCCTAACCCTAACCCTAACCCTAACCCATACGCCAGTACACTGTCCTTCTTAGTGGGTCAGAGAGCCACCCAGAGGTGCACCCCACGAACTCACCCTAACCTTACCCGTAACCCTAAGCCTAGCCCTTGTGCTAACCCTAACCTAACCCTAAGCCAGATCTGTGTACTCGCATGCACTACACACGCAAGTACACTTCCCTTCTTAGTGGACCAGTGCACCCAGATTGATGGAATATCAGCAGTGGGCCTGCGGTCTACAGAGAGGCACCCAAAAGAGAGGTGCCTCTGCCACTCAACTTGTTATGCATATCCAATTGGCTATGCATGCCATTTTGTAGTGGGCCAGAGGAGGCACCCACCCACAGAGGTGCCTCCAGGAGCCCGCTCCCCCCCCCAAACCAGTACTAACGACAGATGAAAAAATGACACACGAAACAACAAATTTTTGAAAAATTTCACAAAAAACGGAAATGAGCTGAAACGGGCCGGCTCCGACACACGACAACTCGAAAATGTCATTTTCCCTGGTCGTGCCCATCTCTACTACTCACTGTTACTGTTATGAGCATCTTTATGAGCAGGATTCACTAGAAAGGGCATTAAACTACACAGAATTTTTTTGAAAAGGTGGCCTGGGGTGCTCCTGGCTTTGTATTTGAGCCTAGACTGCCCAGGTTTCACCAGTGGTCAGGTTTGCCTTCACCTATTTAAAATAGTGTGCCACTTGCACTCACTCCTGGAGAGGTCTGATCTGTTGACAGTGACACATGCCTTTTTTTACATCCCAGCCGGATTACTACAATGCTCTTTATGAGGGGGCTGTCTATGGAAACTATCGGGAAATTTCATTGGGTATAAAATGCAGCAAGCAGATTGCTGGCTGGGGCCAGTTGCAGGGATCCCCACTATTGCATAACCCCACTATTACAAGATCTTCCTTGACTGCCTGCCAGTCTGTTTCCAGGATGAATTCAAGGTGTTGGTTCTATGTATGAAGCCCTAATTGGCTTGGACCCAAGCTATCTCAAGACCACACAAGCCATTATGAGCCTGCTTCAGTGTAAAAATCATCAGGAAAGGCCTTTCTTTCATGGGTGTCTGTGCTCCCGGAACCTGTGACTCCCTTTCATTAGGAGGCTGGACCATCTATACTGTGCTTCCGCAAGCAAGTGAGAACCTTTCTCTGCAGACAAGTTTTCCCTGTGTGAATGGCTGCCTGAGTGGGATATTTAAGTACATTGTGATACTTGACTGTTTTGAATATGTTTTGGTGTTGCTTCTGGTGTGGGTTTCTTTGTATACTCACTGTTGTTAGTTTTAATACTGTCTTAGTAATGCAAGAGGCCTTGGTCCATTGAAAGAGAAAGGTACTTGTAAAATAGTTTAAGTTAAATCAATCAATCAATCAATCAATCAATCAGTCAATCAATCAATGGGGTGACATAGAGTGAGGAACTTGATAGAAAGTCTCGGCATGCTGGGAATTGGAAATTAACTAAGAAGGAGAAATTTTGAAAGTAGTTATCATTTCTCTCCTCTTGAATGACTCAATGTCTGGGCACTGGAACAAATCCAGGCTGGCACCCAAGATGCGTTTAATTTTGAAGTGGCAACATGTTTAAATGTTTACTAATATTTTAAGGAGGAGAGACATGAGAGATAAATAGGCATCCAAGAGACAAGAGGAATAGAGAATTTCTAGAGATGTTCTGCAGCTTCAACATTTATTCAGATTCCAAAGTAAAGTGGGTATATTAGCCTATTTCTGAAGTGATCCAAAACAAAGCATGGGATGCTGACGCTGTACTTGAATCGAAGGACGTCTCTCTGCTACCAGAACTGAGAAATCTAACAAAGAGCAGAGTGTATAGAGATGAATCTACAGAGCCAAGACTTCGTTTTATGGGGCACAATAATAGAGCCAGCTGCTGGCTTCCTCAGCTAATTATTTATAAAAATAAAAAATAAATTGGAGGGAAGAAAGTAAAATCTACAAAAGCCACCACCTGACTGTCTGGCTTTTTTTATCTCATATAATTCCCATTTACATACATGTAAGTTCACACCCTAGTTATTTCTATTTGAGAATAGATGATTGATGAAAGGGCATTATGAAGTAAAATGCATTTGATTTTGAATCAAACTCATACTCTCTGTGTGTGTGCAAATACGTACACATGTGTGTGTGTGTGCATGCGCGCACACACACACACACAAACACACACACATACACACACACAGGAAATTAACTGAGAGTGAATTAACTGAAAATAAGTGCAATTACCTAATTTGGAGAGGGGTACAAATTAAATGAAGCTTTTCTTTTTTTAAATGGGGCAATTGTAAATGGAAAGTAGCGGGTACTTCTGCTTTCTGTTAAATTTAAATACCTTCTCATTAACCCTACAGAGTATTTACATATAACTTTGCATGTGAAAATTGTTTGTAGATTTTAACCTACTTGTATTTGCTTTGTACTTTTTAAGCACGTAGCAATTACTCTACTCACTGGCATTTTTCTTGATAAAAATAATGAATATACCAAAGGTCAGTTTGCATAATTGAACCAAATTATTTTTATGTGATATTTTTTCTGTCCACCATAGGTTAGGTATCATAATAAATATGTTTACTGCTATCACCCCACTACTGTTGCCCTCCCCTACCCCTTCTTGGGGCTTAAATGTTTTATAGTTTTCTCTGTCTTCCATAGGAACACACTCTGCAATAAGGTTGATACTTCTCTTGTATTAGCTTTTATTCTAATAAAACCACTATGCCATGAGGTTCAATGATTGAAGGTTTGAAGATATCACAACAGAACCCTGCATGATGCACTTTAAAGGAACGGTTTAATTGAGCTACAATATCAGGGTCACTGCAGAGACAACCTGGGTTAATAGCCTTCAAGAAGATCATGCGGATGAGAAAGCACTGGCCAAATCTCTCAACATAATGGACAGCAGCAGTGGACTGGAGATAAGAATGCTTTGCTCAGCAGTTGTCTGAATATGACGAATGATCGTAGATTTTGCATATTATCACTAATATATGCAAGAGTTAGTGTTCTGGGGCTAAAATGAAACCATAAAACTACTTGGGGTTGTTAGGTGAACAGAGCTGATCCCCATTTAGAAATTCGCTGACTGGAAAAGCCACAATTTGCAACTATCACAAATCAGTCATTAGCATATTGACGATAATGCTTAAAAGTAGGGTTGATGTATCAGATTAATAAAAGAAAAGGGCCTAAGAAAGTTGAACATGTTGCTTTTGTTTCTTGAAGAAGATGCACACTATATTCCAACTTTCCATAAGAAAACTTTTTTTTTTGAATGTTTGTAACAATTGCTAGGATCTTCACAATATAAGTGAAATGATGACCTGGAGACATGATGTGGTTTCTACAGGACTGATTTGGGAGGAAATCACTATTCCTCATGGTAATAGTCTCAACTATCTTGTGGTTATAGTTTCTGATCTGTATAGCTGTGCAAGGACCAACATCTGGGAGTTGAGTCATGGCTACTGGACTTCTTTTTGAGAGATAGAAAAGTTTCGCTGTTCATCCAAACAGCTTCATTGGTCTGAATACAGCTAGTGCAAGAGACCTTCTTATAGTCAGCTTGACCTCTTGTCCCCTGGTCTGATTGGCTCATAAGGTGAACACAGCCTGAATAGGCTCGTTAGGGAGACATTAGTGTCCATGGCCTTAAGGTAAACAATGGCCATCTTCCAGCCCTGTGGGATTCGGCTGGGCAGCGACCCACAACTCTGGACCCGGTAAGTCAGGTCCTTTATTTTTCATTTTGGAACCATACCTCTTCTGAAATGAAACACCTATCTCTAGTTGAAACACATTCCCACACACATCCCTGTTTAGATACATACACACCCACCCCACAGCTCCCGATGGGATTAGCCATTTTAAAAGCACAAAACCTCCATAATCAATCCTCCCAACCAGCAGCAGAAAATGATCTCAACTCACATGTTTCTTTTGTAGAGGGAGAGAGCAAGGGGCAACAGGGAGAGTCCTTTCAACAGGGGAGTGGGGAGTGCATCATGTGAATCAATCTGGATGAGGAGACACCTCCTCAAAGACAAAACCACCCTGCTTCATCAACCTCAAGCTGGCATTGGCTCAGGGTTGTGGTGATTTTCCAAGAAGGAGTCCTTCATGGACGTTCATTCAACTAGGCTCACCTCCTTAATGCCCATTTAGCTCCTCTTCCCAGCCCAGGCTGCCTATCAAGGGCTCCTCAGATTGCTGAAACTTACTCTTTGTACCAATGTCACAAAGCCTCTTGCCAGCAAGCACAGGGACGATCCATTGCTGGCCATGTCATGATTTGTGTCCTATCTCACCTCCTTTTTCTTTGCACTGCACTGCCCTCTATGGATAACTCACAGCACACTCTCATACTTTATGCCACATTTGACAGAACAATACAATGACAACATTCCCATTTGGAAATTAATTAATTAAAACAAGAGTGAGTTGATCAAAAGTAGGTGGGGGAGGTGGGACAGCACAACAGAAGTAAAGGAAATAAATCAATTTAGGAGTATACATTGAGTGCAGTGCCAGTAGTACTCCACCATGATATGTAGAACAAAAATAGTACAATATGTCTGTGAATATTCTCAGTCATCCTGGTGAGGTTAACTGGAAGTCAGACTGAGAAAGCTGCTTGGATAAGTAGCGAAATGGGTGAGTAGCGAAATGCTTCAATCTCACGAGAAAAAAAGTCCAGTAGCCATGACTCAACTTCCAAACAAAAATAGTAGTAGCCTCTAAGCAGGATGGATTTGATGTCAAGATAGCATGGAGTGGAAACAAAAGAACTGAAAATAACCATCATTGCCTGAACAAAAAACAAAACAAAACAAGTCAAAATTCTGAAGGAGGAACTCAGAGACATTTTGCAAGTGTAACCACTTTCTTGGTCTCTCTTAATGTATCTATTAATAAAGCATGGAAAACCAACAACACCAACATATTATAGCACTTCAAAAACTAACACAACTTTATAGCAGTGTAAATGTTTGTGAATCCACAATGGATTATTCCATTGATCCAATTTTCCTTAAAGGTAAACACACATCTGAAAATTCAGTCATTTGAATCTAAAGTTCAAATGGTTCTTGACTGTGAAAGATGCTGATTTTGCAAAGAAATTTGTTCTATATTCAGTCAAACAAGTACAGGCAAGTAAGTTTTTTTCCATTTCGGGTCAGCTTAATACTTAAGTATATACATTAGTTGGACTTATTTCTTAGGAAGCATGGTTAGGATTCAGCTATTAATTGGTGACAGAGTGATCCTAAATGAGACCAGGGAGCAGCTGATTTCATTTTAGTTTTCAATCCTGTTAGCTTGAATTGACCCAGACATGCAGGGGAGCAATTTCAACTGAGTTTTACAGCTATGTTTCCCTGTATCCCTGTAAACAGTGGGGGGACATTATATATATTCACTGCAAAATTATATGCAGTAGCTGAGCTGGATACGGTGTATCTAAAGAACGGAGTTGGTACAAAATCATCAGAACCAAAGCAACTTACTCCTTAAGAGTTAGCAAAACAGTGGAGCAACGTCAGCTTGTGGATATAGAATGATTACATGAACACACTTTCCTCTTTATAAGGGAATTGTGCCCAGGCTTGTTTATCTGAAAATAAGAAAATGTGTTTTAGAGAAATACACTTGAGAGAGGAAATTGCAGTCATTGTTCTGACTAATTAAGCTGGAGGTGCCAAAGGCATGGCTACTCTCTTTGCCCTTAGAGAACAAAAGTAAGATGTCTCTTACTTGGTGGGGCAAGATGTGTCTTCTTTGGAGTGAAGAGGGAACAGGTAAGAAGGAAGGAAATGACATCAGCAATATTCAATTTAATAATCTAACATTTGAAGGAAGGTTAGAGCAGAGCAGAAAAAAGACAATTGAGAAAACCTGAAGAGGCTGTTTCTCCTCCCTCCAGTCTAGGACATATTTCTTCTTGTTTGTAAACTGAATTGCACTCAATTATCTACTACTTTTCTAGGGATCAACATGTAGCTGTTAGGATGACACTCATAATCCTCAATAATGGATGCCTGTTTTTAGATTTATTCTTTCTAGATTATGTACCTAAATTTTCATTTTGATGCAGTAGCACTAAAACAAGATGGGCTGGAAAAATAACTTTATAAGCCTTGATAACATATAATCCATGTATGATAGTTTTATTAAAAAAGACAAATGAAATCACATATTTTCATATACATTTGTGCACAGGCAGATTAAAAACAGATGGTTTGAAGGAAATAGTACTTCATATAAATTAGCTAGTACTAAGTTCTAATATAAAATTAAATGCATTGTGGTTGTGAACTTGGCAGGAAGTACTATTGGCATAAGGACTAATCTTTGTTTATTGATTTTTCAAACTTGAGAAGCTTGAAACTGATGTGTATTTTGTGGTGCATCAGGCTAAATATTACAGCCTCTACATTTGAGTTATCACTGGTGATATATAAGTAAATATTATATAGAATAGAAATTAAATGCATGATAACTCCTTGCTGAAAGCAATTCATCCAAAGTTAACAACCTGGGCATTCCATCTACAGTATTCCAATGCCTAACTTTTCTACTGGAATTAATGGAACTGTAAATTGCTTATATTTGAGAATACTGTGTCCAACATGTAACTCATGCTTTTTATGCCATGTGGTGCATTCATCTATCTATCTATCTATCTATCTATCTATCTATCTATCTATCTATCTATCTATCTATCTATCTATCTATCTATCTATCTATCTATCTATCTATCTATCTATCTATCTATCTATCTGTTTGCAGAACTAGAGCTTTTGCAGCCTAATTCCAGGCAGAAAAAATATTGCAATAAGACTATTTGAAAAGATAACAACAGGAATGATTTCTCCCATTGATACACAGTGTCAATTATCTTAATTATTCTGCATATTAGACATGGGCACAACTTGGCAAAATTTTCGTTTCCGTTTCCGTTTTTCGTTTCTGTTATGTAACGGAAACAGTAACGATAATTAAGCCGTCAGAACTCGAACTCGAACCGAAAAAAAAATTGGAATAAAGTGAATTCAGACCTATCTGAATGAAAACAAAGGGAATATTTCCTCAGCTTGTAGTCATCTCTGGTTTGATCTGTCAAGTCCACATGGCGGGAATCTACAAGTCAAGAGTCCACATTGTCTTGAAGGCAGCATTGTGTGCAGCTATTCATGTTATCCTGTATAGTCCAGAAAGAACAAAGAAAAGGTTGTGTGTTCTTGCAAAGGACACAAATGTGGGTGGTACATTTGATTGGGCCACTCAGAATTAATTGTTAGCACCTAACTGCTGCATGCTTGGCAATAACATCAAAGGAATTTCTAAAAGAGTCTTCAAGTGCCTTGAGAAAGAAGCAGAGAAATGGAAATCTCTTGTACAGAAGAAGAAACTTCAGAGAACTGAACAAGTTATTTCATTGCAACGCTAGCTTATCTTGCCCATACTGCAGGAGTTTAATGTGTCTTTTTATTCAGATGTAATTGCATAAAATCCATCAGGCCCACAAGTTGTTGTGCATGAGTAGAGCTCAATGTCTATGGGTGAAATAAGTCTGGAGAAACTGCGATGGAGTAAATGCCAAAGCAAATATTTTTGCTGGTTTATTTCTTCTTCAGGCCGACAAATAATTTCTGAGTTCAGCTATCCAGGGAGACTTTGTCCTTCACATTGTGATCATTGCTAGGCAGTAGAAATTATTCTGAGCTGGTGTTTTCTGCCACAGTCAGCAACAGCAGGCATCAGCACAGATTGTCTTTGGAGGGAAGCTGCTCTGGGTACAGTGAAAGAACAGCAATCTGCAGTGCTACGGAAGGTTTTGGCAGACAGAGCAGCCTGGCCTTTATCCTCCTACCAAGGGAGATGGTACAGTGTGAAATAGCACTGTTGCACATATTAAAAAAGAAATAATCATAATTCATCATCTGTCATACTCGCGATAAGCTGTTTTCTCAGATTTTGTATGTATGTATTTGACTGTCTTTTACTTTGCTAAGTATCCACCAACAGTCCGCAAGCATTGTTTTCTCATTTCATTTCTAAAAAAAAACCTCAATACTGAATGTCAGCAATCTTCTTTTCTCTCCCATTGAGCATTCTGTATATCTCTGTGTGTTTACTGGCTGAGTATATTTGAGAGGGGAAGAATCTCCCGACCTTTTTGTCTTCAAAGTCAAAACTAAAGTGCAAATATGGGTGAAAATAGTTTTTTTTCCCCATTTGATAAAGATAAGGTTTTGTGCCTTCCACAAAAATTAGCACTCATAAAAGTTACATTTACTGGCTGTAGCTGTTGCTAGCTAGAACATTCTGGATTTTGTAATTATATTTCAATCTCACTTTAAGCTCTGATTGACTAGGAAACAAATGCTTAGGTTAAAAATAAAACAGAAATCCATACCAATTTTTCTGTGGATATGACACAGAAATCATGACACTAAAAATTAAGAGGTGATGTGTACATGGAAGTAAGCCTTTCTCAAGGGGTGAGGGTGGGTTGGAGGAGAATCCAAACTGACCTGGCTCTTTACCTTCCTTTCCAGCAGACCTTGTTTACTCTCAGTGTCCTGAAGACTCATCTCCATTTTGCTTTTTGCAGGATCAGCTCCTTCTTTTCAGTGGGAAAAGCCTCGGGCTTGAGCAGCCCATTAAGAAGTGTATTCCCATGCTGAAAAAGCAAAGTGTTCTGCTTATATACCGCCCCATACCACTACAAGTAGTCTCTGGGCGGTTTACAATTTTTTAATTACAGTGTGCAGGCTACACATTGCTTCCCCAACAGCAAGCTGGGTACTCATTTTACTGACCTCGGAAAGATGGAAGGCTGAGTGAACCTTGATCCTGCTACCTGGGATTGAACCCAGGTCGTGAACACAGTTTTACCTGCAGTACAGGCATTTAACCACAGCACCATGAGGCTCATCCAGAAGAAGGTACGGCTGAAAAGAATCCTTGCAAGAGCAAAGCACAGAGCAGTCTACAGAATAAGGAGGTGGTGGAGGAGGAGAACTCAAGAATGATTTATTAATTTTATTAATTTGGAGTCTTAAAAGTGAGGGTGTCTAATATATTGCAGCATCTTAGAGATGGAAAAATATGGTATTCATATATCTAAACTACAAATAAAATATGTGATCAACAGATAAAAACATAAGCAATATATTTTAAAGTATTATATAACTGCTGAGCAATATACCGATTTGTTTTGTTTTGGGTAATGGCTGGAATCATACTAACCTTTTGGCAGAAGATACAGCAGGAAAAATCAATGTTAACTTTAAGCTGAATGGCCATTCACCTGAAGCCAGTGTCACTGCCCATTTGATTCTAGATACAGCCCAATGTTGGCAGAAAATTAGAGGGAATATTGACCCTGTAAGTTAGGTTAGGCTGAGAGAGAATTATAGGCTCACCATGTTTCTTCTAATTTTCCACCAATACTGGATGAGAGTTCCACCATGCACACATGGGGCTCCGGCCATGAACAGAACCGAATGGGTGCAACATTAGGTGCACAGCACTGAAGCACGTGTCTGCACAGCCATGCAGCTTGGAGGGAATGTTGGTTGAAATTCAAGAGTAAATCACAAATCAAGTAGGCCCATTGAATCAACAGAACTTGCATAGATGGTAACTTAGAAGATCCCCACAGATTCAATGCTTGTGCTTAACTTACTAGTCAATTTCAGAGGAAGAGAGGCAACCTGATTTCTCAGGGAAGGCACTCCACAGCTTAGGAGCAACTCAAGGAAAGACCTCACTTGTGTCACCACTGAGACGGTGGTAGTACTGAAAGATCTTATGAGAAGCTACAGTACTTCACTTGGAATTGGACTCTGAAATGGATCATGAAGCTGCTGTACATAGGAAATGTATCCTCCCTGTATCAGCCCTGGTCAGCAGCCTAGCTGCAGCATTTTGCAGAAGCCGTAACTTTCCCAACCATCTTCAAGTCAGCACCATATACAGTGTTGTTGCAGTAATCCAAGCAGAATGCAACCATAGGCAAATTGAGCATCTCCAGGAACAGGCACTGCTGGGAAACCAGCTTTTAACTGTACAAATGCCCTTGCACAAAGAGTCACTATAAATTTGTGCCACCAAGTTCCGTCCCAGAAATGAGTAAGAATAATACCATGGTTGATGGTATCAAAAACTGCTGAACCTCCCAACAGAGTCAACAGAAGCACACTCCTCCAGTCTACCTCCTCTTGTAGATCTTTTGCCAATGTGACCAAAGTTGTCTCTCTCCCTGTGACAACACCCTGGAAACAGGAGTAATGCCTATGCAGATCATCGGCCAATCCCAGCAGGAGGGCGGGGGATGGTATGATGTAAAAAGGGTGGAGCCTAGTCAGTTGAGGCAGTTAGGTTGAGTGAGTGCTGAGAGAGAGAGCACAGCTCTATTAGGGTTCAGTCAGGCAGTGAGGGCTTTACTGTTTACTAGTTATTAAAGACTGGGAGGCTTGAAGAGTTTATTAAATCTATTCTATGTTAAAGGCAACGCATACCAAATTCAGTCATTGTTATATTTATTTATTTTCTCAATAAACTTCATTATTATTTTTATATTATACATCTGAGTCTGTCCCAATTCATAAGGCGACGTTTTTAAAAGGTGGCAGCATTACCAAGTGAATGAAAGGTGGCAGCATTACCATTTCCAACACAATTACACATGTAAAAGGGAGGTGTCATCACAATTTGGTGGCACAGCAGTGGGATGTCGAAATAAACCCGGTTGTGCCTTTGAAAAGCCAGTGTCTGAAAGGAGTGATGTTACACTCCCATATCAAGGCCTGATACTGGACATAAATGGGTCCAGATAATCCATTTAATCTGGATATTGCTAGAGTTGAGAAACCACCACTTGCTCTAGTAAAGTTAAAGCAAGGTGTGCTGCTTATATACTGCTTGATGGTGGTTAAAGCTCTCTTTCAGTAGTTTACAATTTAATGTCAGTTATCTGTCTGTCTAACAGGCTTGCTTCTTTAACATAATGATGGCTCTGCTGTCTCACATCCTTGATTGTGGAGTTTTTCATTTGAAGCAATGAGATAATTATGCAACTGCAGCAACAAAACCAAATATAATATTTACACATCACAAAATAGAACAAACCTTTTGAATACTTGAAGATCAAAGCAATATTATTTTCCACTGCAGTGTTTTCCAGAACTGTTTTGAATACAGAATGTACTTGGTATGAAATGAATAAAACACTTTTCCTAGAGCTGCCTGGATTAATTGTTGTAATAATTTGGAGAAATAAATTATTGTATATTTTAAAATAAAACTCCAGCCAGCATTATATATATTCCAATAATATTTGGTGAATAATTCATTTAATAAAAGCCTTCCCTCATCTGTTGAATAAATTATTCACAGAGAGATCACAAATAAATTCACAAAGAAAATTAGTCCATAACCTTTTGAAAGACTGAAAATCCAATTGACCTTCAATAGAACATTTCCAAAAGTGGAAATTAAAAGGAGCTAGTAGGATATATCACTTAGAATAAAGAAGAAAATTATATGATAAATAATTCAAGATTGGTGACTGAGCATCCTCCATGACACCTGAGGGGAAACACGGGGCAGACTGTGAGGTATGAGGAGCTGAGTCTTCCAGCATCCTTCTGCCACTTGCCCACTACTCTGTTTATTGACCTGATGCTGCCCAATCAAGCAAATTCTGACATTTGGGAGCAGCTGTACCAGTGATTAGATACAATGCATACCTGTTCAAGGGCATAATGTGACCTGGCTTCCCACCTAGCTGGTTGCCCAGCCAGAGAATTCTCCCATTAGTTCTGTTTGAGAGACACATGGATGGATGCATTTTTAAATGTCAGCTATCTAAATTTGCATCTCCTCGACTAACTGAAAAAGAATTGATCTGTGCACTAAAATTCATCCTATCTCAAATTGCAGCACAGTAGAGATGGGCATGACTCAGTGAAATTTTCGTTTTCGTTTTTGTTTTTTCATTTCGTTTTGTAACGAAAACGAAAACAAAAAATTGTTCAGAAGCAAAACGACAACGGAAACTAAACAAAAAATTTTGCTGTGTTTTTCGTTTTCGTTACGGCAGACACGTTGCATTGAAAAGAATGCTAACGAAATGAAAAATTTTCATTTTCGGTTTTGTTTTTTGTTTCGTTTCATAACGAAAACGAAAATGAAAAATGTACAAAAAACTCCAAAAAACGAAAATGAACCAAAACGGACCCCTAAACGACAAACGATAAACGAAAAATCTTTTTTTTTTTGAGTCGTGCCCATCTCTATGCAGCAGTACTATTCCCTTTTCAGAATATTTGTGCTAGGGAAGAGTCCACAAGCAACCCCCATATGTTGCAGGTAAGGTGTGCATGAGCTGCCTAGATGCCCTAACCAGGGAATACCAGGTGCTGTGGGAGCCTGGAGTAGGAACTGGCAAGCCACTCCAATACTCCTGCCAAGAAAACTCCATGGACATGGAGTAACGTAGAGTCGGTCACGACTGTAAGGACACAATGCACGCACACACGCACACAAGGTGTGCATGATGTGGGAACCCTAATGATCCTCAGGGGGGAAAGTTATATATTTGGAAAACATGCACATATACTGTATGCAAGTATTTGCATATTTGCAAAAACACAAACACAAACTTGCAGTCATTTTTGTGTGTCGCCTGTAAAGAAAACAACAATCTTTAGCCAATGAGGTGGTAGAATGGACTACCAGCCAGCCTTGGAAACATATAAACCAACCAGCGCAGGAAGAAGGGAGTTCAGTCTCAGGAAGAATGGCCTGGAGTAGCAAATACTGCTTCCCGCAACCTTCAGCCCCTCTCATTCTCTGTCCCCTTATGTAACCTAATGTAATGCAAAGTAGCTTCCCCTATTTAAAAAAGTAGCCACTAAGTAGTATGTTACCAGTATTTTCTATAAGGAGATTGTCTTGTTCTTCCATGTAAGGACAAGGAAGCACACCAGATTTTTCCTCATCCTGTCCCAGGAGAAGTTCTTTTGATCTTCTCTTTCAAGAGGAGAAGAGATTGAATGTGACTTTCTATCCAAAGTTTGTCAAAATAACATAGTGGGGCTTGAACAGCATCCAGCGGGCACCCTTGTACATCCTCAGAACTGAGGAGACTTTAAAGTGTGAAATTAAAAAAAGTTTTCTGAAAAACACCAACAGTATTTCAACCTGAATAATGCAAAAAATGAAGGAGACTGTTTTGTTGATTTACTTTCAGGAGATTTAGCAGTGAGTGTATATTTTTTATTTAATAAATAGCCAGTTGCTTATTGTGGTTCTGTGTGCTTTGCTCCTCAAAAGAAAAGGACAGTAGTTGTGCAAAGAACATGAATTAAGGTGATTCTGATAAGGGGAAATACACAATTGGTCTTGCTTTCAGCTTTGTAAAATTCTTTGTAGAGATGTTTCAGTAAGTTGTGACAGTCTAAATGGATGAGAATTTTAAAAAGTGAGTATTCTTTGCATATCTATTTGGACCAGAAACATAATAGATTATACAACTGGTCAGGGTACTTTCATTGCCTTTGTAATAAAGTTTTGCAACATTTGCTGTCAAGCATTTTATTAAAATTATCTATTATTTGGAGCAAGTAAGGTTTCCAGTATCAAATTATATTATACTGTATTTATTTTATAAAGCTGGTATCATGCAATAATCCTATTTTATTTTCTCATCATATTTTGCATGGTTTGTATCTTCTTGCACTTCAAAACATAAGATTGTGAATTACATCTCTAATAACTACCCTTTCATGATTCCACTTATATCAGAGACTGATAAATTACCATTTTTAGTACTTTAGGACTCCACTTCATTTGTTGATTGGCACTTTACAAATCATTCTGACTGCTTTTAGTGCCCTAGTTACTCATTTTCTTTCTGACAGGGAGGTCCTGATTCATCATATTTAATGGGAAGCCACATTAATATCTTGAAACTACTTCTGCCTAAAGTCTCATACTTAGTTATTTCTAGCTTTAAGATGGTTTGTTAAAATTATTATTTTTTGTCAACACTTGAGGATTGCACAATTGCCCATGAGGATTAATACTTGTGAATTTTTCAGTTTATATTATACGGAATTGATGAGAAAAGCTTTACTGCAATTTTATTTTACTATGGCATTCAGGCAAAAAAGGAATACCAGAAAGGGTTGTTTCATGGCGGCCATCTTGGGTGTCTGGTCCCAATCATACCAGACCACCACAACAACTAAGGCCTCTATATTTATCATCAAAATGAAAGGGTTGTTTCATGATGGCCATCTTGAGTATCTGGTCCCAATCATACCAGACCACCACAACAACTAAGGCCTCTATATTTATCATCTTTTATCATCAAAAAGTTCTGGACTGAGGAAGCAGCAATGTAAGGGTGATTCAGAAGCTGCAGTTGATCCTCTAACCACTGGCAAACAGGCCAAACCAAACGATCAACACACAACATACAATCTAAAATCTTAACTGATCATACCAATTGTTTTCTATAGCAAAGTTCTACTTTTTTATTTTTTAAAATTTCATTTGTTGATGTGACATAAAAGACTGCAAAGCTAGATGAAGCAACATTGAAAGAAACCAAAAAAATACAACCACTTTAAGAAGTCATTAAATAATCAAGAAGATGTATATTTCAGCTGAATACATCAATGACTATATCACCAAGACATCAAAATATGATGTATTGTAACACATACTAGAGATGGGCACGACTCAGAAAAAAAACTTCGTTTTCGGTTTCGGTTTCGGCTAGGGTCCGATTCGTTTCGTTTCCGTTTTTCGCGAAACTTCGCAAAAATTAGTCGGTTCGTTTTTTCGTTGTCGTTAGTACTGGTTTGGGGGGGTAGCGGGCTCCTGGAGGCAGCTGCAGGAGTCAGCCAGAGCCACAAGTGACGGACTGGCAGACTCTTTGCACATGCTGCGTTTCACATACTTGTATGTAGTGTAATGCAAGTAGATCTGGCTTAGGATTAAGATGGGTTAGCAGTGCACAAGAGCTAGGGTTAGGCTAGTGACGGGTGAGGTTAGGGTGAGTATTGGGGTGCACCTCTGGGGGCCTCTCTGACCCACTTAGAAGGACAGTGTACTGGTGTATGGGTTAGGCTTAGGCTTAGGGTTCAGGTTCGGGCTACGATTAGTGGGCTGTTTATGCCCGATTGGCACATCCCAGAAGTCTCTGTGGTCAACCTGGCCAAGTGGCCTTGCGATTGGTGGAAAATTTGCATGTTGCACTCTCATGGGCGAGCCCATCATTGCGAATGCACAGGTGTAAAAAAATGAAATGAAATGAAATAAAATAAAATCAACGGAGTCGTTTTTTTGCAAGACAAACCCACTGCTGCTACTGTAAAAATTCAAGCATTTAAAATAGCTAATTTTCGCATGTTTCTGTGGTGCTTTGGTGGGGTTTTGGACCACGATTTAAAAAAAATATTGCGGCCGCCATTTTGCATCCCCCCGCACTGCATGGCAAATGGAGACGCCCTCCCAGCCTGGTTCAGTCAGCAAAACCTGGCCATGCGATTGGTGGAATGGCTCCAAGACTTTGCATGGTCCACTCCCATGGGCGAGCCCATCTTTGCAAATGTGCAGGTGTAAAAAAATAAAATAAAATGAAATAAAATAAAATCAACGGAGACGTTTTTTTGCAAGACAAACCCACTGCTGCTACTGTAAAAATTCAAGCATTTAAAATAGCTAATTTTCGCATGTTTCTGTGGTGCTTTGGTGGGGTTTTGGACCACGATTTAAAAAAAATATTGCGGCCGCCATTTTGGATCCCCCCGCCTGCACACCGCATGGCAAAGGCAGATGAGACGATCACCCCCCGGCCTGGTACCAGCAGCGCAGCAGTAGCAGTAGCCAAGGAGAGGGGGGGCGAGGAAACCCCCACCCCCCAAAAAAACCACCTTTCTGGCCTGGTAGGTGCCCTCAGACAGTTTTCGCCTGCTTTTAGGGCCGGGAATCGGGTTTTTTTTACTTTTAAAAACTTTTTTTCTGTGCCGCTTGGCATTGCGCGATCGCGTGACGTCACGCAAGTAACGAGCACGACAAATCAGACCAAAATTGTTCGTTCGTCGGTTCGAGCTCGAAGTCTGGGGCAGTAATTCCCGTTACCGTTTCCGTAGAGTAATGGAACCGACTAACGGAAACGGAAACGGGAATACCGCTAAGTCGTGCCCATCTCTAACACATACTATAATCCACTAGTGCAGAAGAGTTTTAACTGCTGAACAAAAATGAAAGGACTATGTTTCATATGGGCATGCACTAGCTCTGACAAAAGACATAAAGTAGGCTTTCAAAATTGACTTTTGTAACTCAGGTTAGGAGTTCTTGAAATAGAACTTCAGATTAATGTGAGAGACTTAGGGCAAGCTGGAAATGTTGGGTCTTCTTGTTGCCAGAAGTTCTCAAATCCATCCTAAATGGATTCACCATTGTCTGTGTTAAGTATGTCTGATAGGAATTTTGACCAAAATGTTTAGAGGGCCAAAAGTACCATACTCTTAGTTTATGAGATCAACAGTCCCATTCAATATTGAGATACACTGAGTTCAATAAGTTTAGTTCTATGTAAGACTACACAGTGTGTGTTGGAACTAGAATTTCAGATTAAGAAGAGAAACAAATAAAGAGGTGTGGAAGAATCCTGATAATGGAGCTTTAACATAGAAAATAGATGTTCCATTGACCTCATCTGCCTTCGATATCATATTTATAGTGCTAAGAGCTCCACAATTGTATTTGGAAAAGTCCTTTTGATTCAGTAGGGCTATCGTAGTTGAGATTAACAACTTTATTTATTCCTTTTATTGAGAGAAACAGGGACACAATTTCAGTTCTGCAAAGGTTCAGAGAGAATGTCAGTAGATGTAAGTTGTGTGTGCACCAAAGTATACAGTGGACTTTATTCCAAATATTAATGTATACAAAGAACAATCTGCTTTATATACATCAATGCTGCTGTCATTCATCCCAGACTCACACACAACACTGATATTTAAATTAATACTTATATTTCCAACAAGCTATGAGCAGGATTCCTGAAAGTGGATTCTCTTGCTAAAACTGCCTTCATTCTACTTAGCATGCAACTACTTGTCCTTATGAACTGACAGACACTGCAAGTATTCCAATAAATAACTGCACTTCATTTTTAGAATTTAGTGTCATTGGAACTCACTAGGAGGGAGGTGAAGGAGGGCAAACTGCCAAGATGTTCTAAAAAGTTTACAATCAATATCCCTTTCTAGCAGGGACTGCTCTTTCTCTTTTAATCCCTACTCCCTTAAGGACTAAGAGTCAAAACAGTGACTTTTTCAGTCTGTGATGACTCATTAGGTGGCAAGGCAAACTCTGTAACACCAGCATACAAAAACCAGACACCAGACAAGCTTGGCTTTGCCTGAGGAGTAGGGTAGGGACATTGGAAAACAACCATATTGCCAAAGCGAAAAAGTCCAGATTGCTATTTTGTTTCTTTCCAGCCTGAACTCCTCCTGAAACTGCTATCAGTTTTGGCTTCTTCTGCATTTTTTTAGCTTGTGAGGGTGATGTTGGTGGGCACCATGCTCCTGATTCAGCTTATGGAGTCTGAAGACAAACAGAGGATGCAGTCTGTTCTAGCTGAACTATGAATGCCAATAAAAGTATTTTATTGACTGCCACAAGTAGAAATTTGTTGTTAAAAAAATTGGTTAGGGAGGAAGGTTTAGAGTAGACAGCATGAAGATTTATAAACATGTTTTTAAAGAAAGTACACTGGAACCTTGACTTACATGCCACTTGACTTACAGCATATTTGACTTGCAGCAAGAAGGGGCCTGTTTGACTTGCGCCACAGTCTTTGACTTACAGCTCGGAGCCCCGGCGCAAGGCCCTGGAATCGGGCAGCAGCCATGACCCAGCATCGCAGCTGCCACCTCTCAACTGCTCCTGCCTTATTCCCCTCCTCCAGCAGTGGTGGCTTCGGCGAGGCCAGCTCCGAGCACCTGGAGCTGGTTCTCGGCCTTGCGGAACCTGCCGTTGCCACTGCCACCAGAGGAGAAGAAGGGCCGGGAGCTTGGGGCTGGCCTCACTGGTTAGACAGTTGGCTCAGTCTTGTAAAAAATCTGGCTGCAGAATTCTGGTCCACAATGGAAGCATTTTAGTTGGGGAGCTGTACAGTTATGGGACTCTAATGGTAAGCATAGGGTTGTTCAGAACTTGGAACGTCAGGTTAAAAATTAGTAAAACTTAAATGTTAGACATTGTTGCTATGATCATTAAAAAGTGGAGATGTATAACTTGTGGACTATAATTCCACTGCCTCCTCCTCTCTTTGAAGCGACATGTCATTTACATCCCCGGAAGGAATTTCCTATCACAGTCAAAATTGTGTTAAATTGCTGTTTTCAGGGTCTTTTTCATCGTCTGGAATGGATTAATCCACTTTCCCATTACTTTCTATGGAAAAAGTTCATTTGACTTAAGGCATGTTTGTCTTATGTCTAGAACTCCAGAACGGATTAATGATGTAAGTCAAGGTTCCACTGTAAACCAGTCTAATTCACACTTCTCAGACTACTAAATGGATTGGAGCCTTGTAGTACACTGTTAAACTCCAGTAATACAGCTAAGACTCTTAGTGGATTCCACCACCAGACAAAGAAGAAGAAGACTCTGTTCATGAATTGGGCTTCTTTGTGTACTCTAGTACACAAAGAATTTAGGTAGCAGGCTCAAGGTTGACTCAACCTTCCTTCCTTCCAACGTTGATAAATTGAGCACCTGCAGGGGCAATATGTAGCACGCTTAATTGAATTTTAAATCATTCAGAGAGTGTTTCATGCTATTGGGAAATATATATAAGCAGCACACTTTGCATTAGTAGGGGCGTGGTGACTCAGTGGGATAGAGCACTGAAAACTGTCAGCTGCAAAGTCAGCAGTTCAGCGGTTCGAATCCCAGGTGCCACACAGTGAAGTGAGCTCCCGCTTTTAACCCCAGCTCCTGCCAACCTAGCAGTTTGAAAGCATGTAAATTCAACTAGATAAATAGGTACTGCCATAAAAAGCGGGAAGGTAAAACAGTGTTTCCTTGCAGCCATGCTGGCCACGTGGCCACAGGCTTGCACAACAGGCTCTTTGGTTTGAACACGGAGATGAGCACTACCCCTAGAGTTGGGCACAACTAGCATGCATGTTAGGGGAAAAACCTTTACCTTTTACTTTTTTTGCATTAGTTAG
This sequence comes from Phrynocephalus versicolor, assembly GCA_023846285.1. Classification (NCBI taxonomy): domain Eukaryota; kingdom Metazoa; phylum Chordata; class Lepidosauria; order Squamata; family Agamidae; genus Phrynocephalus; species Phrynocephalus versicolor. The sequence goes on along the minus strand of JAHTLZ010000379.1, from coordinate 30,828,428 downwards.
AGGATTGGAACCCAATTATTCCTTAGCCCTATTCAGATAGGTTAATTTAAATCTCATGTTCTGAACACACATCAAGGGGAGTCTCCCCACCATTTCTAATGACACTTTGTTCATGCTTTTGCCACCATATCTAGTGAGGGAAGATCTCTGTTCACATGCTTCTCTTTGTAAGCAAGAATCCTAGAAAATGTGATTATTGCTCTTGTGGGCGGTTTACAACTATTGTCCGTTTTAATTGTAAACTACCACTATTGTAAACCACCCAGAGTGGCCCTGTAGCCAGAGGCATTGTATATAAGTCAAATGAATCAAATAAATAAATCAACTGCTGTAAATAAATAAGTACGAGCAAGCAATATGTCTGTGAAGTTTTTTAGTCATCCAGACAAACAAGCAAGCACCTTACAGTTTAGGCATTGTGTTGGAAGTCTGAAGAAAGTGACAATTGTGTGATCAGAACCAATAGACTCACCTGAGGCAGCAGGATGTTTGTTTTTTGTTTTAGAGAGCCATTGGGCCCAAGCCCAGAAATGGCAGGCTTGGCTCCCAGAAGGGAAACTGGGTCATCATCTCCAAAGCTGGTGACAGTGGGCCCAGTGGTAGCTGTGCCAGGACAAGGTAGGGTACTGATAGGGCAGTGGGAAGATGGTTGGAGGCATTGGAAAAGGGTGGATGAGCAGGCTGTTTTTTCTTTGTTGGTTTATTGTTGACTTTTTTTTACAGTATGTGTTTAGACAGCTGTCTAAAATTTTAAATAAACAGGGCCAATGAACTGTTGAGTTGAGTTGAAGATTGTCAGAAAAAAATTGGTGGTTTTTGGGCTTTGATGAGCCATGAACCAGGACGAATTGCTATTAACCTGGTTCATGCCAAACTCAAATGAAATCAAAGCCCAAGTTCTGTATTGTTTGCCAAAAGAATCCTTTAGAAGGATGTGGAGACATAGAATGTGTGAGCCCATTTAAACTTTGAATCAGAGCTGTTTGACTCCAGTAAGTGTCTTAGCAATACATCTATAAGCAACCTTGCAAACTTGGTAATAGAATATAGATTTACGGACTCCTTTTCCTGGAGCACAGGAGTTTAATATGAATCCAGTGACAAGGTGACTGTTTTATAGCAAGCTGAATATCAAAATTCCTTGAAACTGAGAGACACATGAGTTTCACCAACACAGACTGGATGATAAATATATTCTACCCAAGTTGAAATATTACGTATTGATTGTGACCCCAACTACATTTTACAACCACTTGCTTGACATATAAATGGTGGGCATCTCTCTTGTGGAATTAATGCAGAGAGGAACAATACCTGTTGAGGTATTATTAGAGTCTGTCATCTCTACAACTAAGGAAGAAAAGGGGAAACAAGCTCTACTTCTCCCATTGTATTGCTGACTTTGGAGATCTTCATGTTGGATGTTATTCTGTAGAGTACGAGCATCCATCTATCTGTGGAGCCCAGATCGATGTTGAAGGAAAATTTGGTAGCAATGGAGGAATGTACAAACCATGTGCTGCTTGCTTCCCCTCCCTTGCATGTAGGGGAATGACAACTGATGGGGCTCATAATGAATTATCTGCTATGAACTGGAAGAGGAGGGAAATGTAGGCTGAAGAAAATTTCATATAACATTAATTGTGCTGAAAGCAGCATATTTTAAAAGGAGGAAAGTGGAAGACCTTTGCTAGCAAGGTATAAGGAACATCAACCAGACCCTCAGCATCACAAAATATAGCAACGGCTGGCTCTTCTTATACATGTGAAATAATCATGCTAGCATAGCAAGCCCATTAAATATTTATCAGCTGGCAATGGAGTCAAATTTTCACAGAAAGAAGGTCAGGAAGGAGATGTGGACTGAATGGTTGAAAAACCAACTACTGATGTTAGGGAAGAACGAAGGCACAATATTTATAAAACATAAAAGGGTAAGTGTAAGTAAACTTGTTCATCCCAAAAGTTGAATGGCCCATCTACCTGTATGGACCCATCCCACCCTTATGACTGAAGCTAAAATCTTATATCAAAACATTTCATATTTGTGTTTATTTTGCTTTATAATATTATATTTTTGTGTTGGTCATGGGAAGGGTTGGCTGTTCTACCACGTGTTATAAAGTATCATTCCTGTAAAATATAGAAAGGAAAACCATCTCTTCAAAAGATTTAGTTAACTACTTGCTTCATGATCCCACACACACACACACAACACACACACACACACACACACACACACACACACACACACACACACA
>JAHTLZ010000379.1:30813066-30823384 GCA_023846285.1 Phrynocephalus versicolor | reverse complement strand
CACACACACACACACACACACACACACACACACACACACACACACACACAAAATGCACTTTGATTCTCAGAGGGGGAAAAAGAGCAACATTTTGTGCAAATTGTGGAAACCTTGCTCTGGAGGGAATCATAGTTTAAAAGTTATACATTTTTGTCTGGGTTGATCCCTTTTTAAACATTGCTATATTGTTTATTTATTGTTGCACTCTTTTGCTAACATAACAGTACTGTAGCATCAGTTAGGATTCTGGAGCTGTAATCTTGGGCAAGGTTTTTAGTTTGTTTGTTTTTTTGCTTGTAGTTATAATTATTTTTGCATTCCATTGTTCCGCTTGCACCATCATGCTAAGCAACACTACTCTGCTGGGATTGTTCACAAGCCAGTCTTGGAGCCGGAGATTATAACGTATTTTGGAAATTCTCTGAAATATCAAGATTAGCAGTAGCAATGCGCATTGCTGATAGAAGGTGAAGCCTGTGGTGGTACTGTCACTGACTCCTATTGAAACTATGAATCTCATTGTGTACTACCCTAGGGGATATGAATAGAAATATATGGAAAGGAGGAAAATGAAAGATGAAAAATTCAGTCCAAGTATCAAGCTCCTGAGGGTAAACGTTGATAGCTACACACATTAAGAAACACAGATGAAGATAGCGTTGTTAGCGGTGATAACAGATTATAGAATGTTTCAGAAATAGAAAGGATTCTGCCTCATGTCGAAATAAATCAACACTCACTAGGCCTCCACTGGGGTTGATTTCATCTTCTCACTATCACAGCCATGCTTTATTTTCAAGGTCTGCCATTCCTGAGGCCAAATCAAAGTCTGAATATTAACTTCTTTCAAAAGATGCACTGAGCGAAGCAACAGAAGAATGCAGATAAATTAATTCTACATGCTTAAGCCCATCTTTCTTCCATGCATGCACGGTGATGGAAAATTATATTCTTCTCTTCCACCCTGCCTTCTCATTTATGGAACTACAAAAATAGTAGATTTCTTACAGTAATGAGGCACGGCGGGGGGGGGGGGGGAATCTTGTTATAAAGTGATTATACTTGTGCTTGAAAGCTGGGCTCTTGTTAGTTTGGTTAGGGAGGGCTTCACCCTTTGACTGAACTGGTTGTGTTCTCTATAGTACTTAGAGCAAAACACAGTGCAGAGAGAACTCCTAGTTCCTTGAGCTCCTTGCCCTCTTAAGATGCCAGCCACAGAGTCTGGGGGAACGTCAGGAAGAAAAATGTCCAGAACGCAGTTAAACAGCCTCCCAAAAAACTCACAACAACTATCAAAACACTGGGTTCCATGTGCAATAATGTGTTTTTCAGCAGAGGTGTCCTGTTTTTCAGATACAGTTACTTCCGCCTATTACAGGGGTTAGAGACCCAACTTGACCCACAATAATTGAAAATCCATGATAAGTAGATGCAGGTCAGATCGGGCCTGGGGGGGGCTAGCTGGGGGCGCTTGTACTTAGTGCCAGCCTAGTGCTACCCTGAACAGGCCTGTGAGGGCCTTCCCAGGCCTTTTGGACCCCCAAAAGAGCCTCCCTGTGAACTGGAAGTGACTTCAGGTAAACTGGAAGTGACTTCTGGATTGTGACAGGCCTAGAACGGCCATCAGAGGTCTCAGAAATGATTTTCTGCAAACCGGAAGTGACTTCTGGTTCACATGGAAGCCATTTTTGGGCCTCCAGAAGGCCCAGGAAGGCTCCCGCAGGCCCATTCAGGGCAGTAACAGTCCTGGGGTAAGTATAGGAAGCCTGAAACAGGCTTATCCCAGGGGGGCTTTTTTCATATACTGCGGTCCCGTGATATAGCCTGACCACAGTATATGAACTGCAAATGGGCAGGGGACCACTGTACAAGATTTTCAAGGCTCACTCTTTTCTGAGCTGATGCAGGGGGTATCATCATCATCATCATCATCATCATCATCATCATCATCATCATCATCATCATCATCATCATCATCATCATCATCATCACCATCACTGAACTGCAGAGCTGTAAACAACACAGTGGATAATCAAATCTGGCCCCCATCAAGGAGACACAAGGAACTTAACGCCCAACTATATATCTGGAAGTTGAGTCATGGCAAATGGACTTCTTTTTCTTGAGAGATAGAAACATTTCACTGCTCATCCAAACAGCTTCATCAGTTTGAATAAAGTTAGTTGTGAGTCCTCTGTTTTATAGTTCACTTTGACCTCTTTTCACCCTGGTCTGAAATAGGCCCATAAGATGAACAATGGCCTGAATAGGCTTGTTAGGTAGAAAACAGTCTCACTCAATAGGAGGTGAACAATGACCTAAGAGGCTGCAATCCATAAAGTATGGGTCATTAGCTGTGGCCTTGGTGGTGAAGGCTTTTTGATTTGTCTGGGTATTGTTGAAAGCACAGCATGATAAGTAGCCTGAGGCCCCCACCTCTGTTGAGAGAGGGGGTTTCCATGCTCACATGAATGGATTCCCTGATTCCTCTCTCAAACCACCAATCTTCTCTGTCTAATATGTGTTTGAAAGAGTGCCCTTGTCCTTCAAGTGGTGGTGTACTGTGGATTCTGGTCCTATGCTGTTATCCCTCCTATGTTGGGCCATCCTTCTGTTTAATGGCTGTTTAGTTTCTCCAATAGAGGTCTGCACACTCCTCACTGCATTGGGCAGCATATACTTTATTGCTCCTTTTTATTTTTGGTATTAGGTCATTTGGGTTTACAAGTCTCTGCCTTAGTGTGTTTGTCGGATGTGGAGTTCACCAAAAATCCTTTTAAGTCCTCAGACACTCCAGCCATGTAGAGAATGACCAGGATTTTCCATTGGGTCTTGGTCTCAGGCTGATCCCTTGTTCTTCTGGGTTGGCACACCCCACCACCACCAGCAGAGGCAGCTCAACAGTCCCAGTGGCATCCTCAGGCCAGAGCCACTACTGTTGCATTGCCTCACATCGCCTCACTTCAGGCTGCAGCCCTTGGGCGGGGGGATGCTAGCACCAGGGCAATGTCTCCATGATGGCGGGCTGGCTCACCCACTCCCTCACTTTCCAGGTGGTGGGGAAGGCAGAGGAGGAGGAAGAGGAGGAAGACTGCTGGCAGGACTGGGACCCCTTCTGGCCTGCCTGGAGCTGCTAATGGTGACTGGGGCTCTGGAGCTGGAGGAGGCCAAGCTGGCAATGTGGGCCAGGGCTCATTGGCTGCTGCGCTGCCTGATGTGGTGGGTGGGGCCTCAGCCAGTATTGGACCTGCTCCTGCACCCAGAGCTCCTGGTGCAGCACCACAGCACCTGCCTGCATGAAAGAGTGCTGGCACTGGCCATCAATGCCCTTCTTGCCTTTCCGACCCACCACCTAGACCTTGTCTGCCTGGCTGCTGCCTTCTCCCCAGCCCTAGCTGACCCCAAGAGCTGCATCTGACATTCCACCCTCACCACTGCCCTTGGGCCATGCAGGGACCTGGTTCTTTTCTGCACCATTGTCACCATTGAACTCTGGCATTTGCCACCGCTGCAACCATGAAAGAGGTGCTGGCAATGGTGGCAGCAATGAGGAAGTATCCAAGACCACCACCACCAGCAGCAGTAAAAGGAGGAAGAGGTGGTGGTGGAGGTGGAGGAAGTGGTGTGGAGCAAGGGCTCCTGAGGGGCCTGGTGGGGCTTCTGCAGATGCTGCTAGGTAACTCCAACTTCAAGGTGGCCCTGGGGGTGATGGAGGCCCTCTGCCTGCTGGCCACCTTTGCTGCCACAGCCACAGGAGGAGGAGGAGGAGGAAGGCAAAGCCTGTTGTCAGGGCAAGGACCCACCACTGCTGCTGCCAGCAGGCTGCCTGGAGCTGCTGGTGTGGTGCCCGGGGCTCCCATTCTTGTTGGCCAAGCCAGTGCTGCAGGCTGGGGATCAGTGGTTGCTGCAAGGCATGATGTGGTGCATGGGGCCCCAACCCGTGCTGGACTTGCTTCTGCAGCCAGATCTCAAAAGAGAAGCCAACAACGGTGGCAACAATGAGGAAGACTCCAGGACCCCTACCACTGGCAACAGCAGCAGCAAGAGGTGGGGAGGGTGAAGGAGAGAGGGGAGGGAGGGAGTGGCCCGGTCAGCCACAGGCCAATCAAAATGGTCTGATGGACCAGATTCGGCCCACAGGCTGGACTTTGGACATGGCTGGCATAGTAAAACCAATGTGTAGTGTTTTAGATGGTAGTGCCTTAGGCAGCTCTGCACAACTTGTGATCTACCAATTGGAGATCACCCTTCTAGTCAGACATTTCAGGTTGTCAAGAGTTTTGTAAGTAGCACTTCTTTTTTACGGTACTAAAAATGAAACATTTTCTTTCTAGCTCCTGAAAGCTTATATGCCTGGTGAGCTTGGATCCCCTTTAGTTACTCACAACTAGAGATGGGCACAAAATGGAAATATAATATTTAATTTCATTTTGTTTCATTTCGGCCTTAATTTTGTTTCGTTTCATTAATAATAGATTTTTTAAAGAATTTTCATCATGAAACAAAATGATTTGTGAGGCTATAAATAATGGGGAGCTTTCCTTTTTTATTTAACAGGGAGCCCACTGCCCTAAAACAAAGACCCTCAAATCTTCCAACCAATTTGATTTCAAGCAAAGAACCCTCTGTAAACAAGCTAGAAACTTAATACAGTGGTACCTTGTATAAAGGAATTAATCCGTTCCAAGTGAAATTATGTTCAGCAAATTTTCCTTTATACAAATTTCCCATAGGAATGCATTGAAAACAGAGTGATCCCATTTTTATGTTGTACAGATTTGCCCCATAGGCGATTATGTTAAGCAAATTTCCCCTATCTCCGGAATTTTTATGTTGTACAAATGTTATGTTATACAAACAGTTTGTTATACAAGGGTCCACTGTAGTCCCAATTATGTTTCTAAAAGTGCTAGTGGATCTTGATAGGCATGGTCCAAAATTCCACTATATAAGTTACTCTGCAACTCACCAACTTTCTTTCTCCATTATATTACCCTAAAGCAGGGGTGGCAAATCTATGGAACGCGTGCCAAATGTGGCACGGAAAGAGCTTTTGCTTGGCAAGTGACATGCTCTCCCCCCCACTTCCCCCTCCGCTGGACCAGCCATGAGGGATTTGTGGAGGGGGAAGGGGGCAGGGAGCATGCCGGGTGCTAGGCTGACCCTGCCATCACCAATGCCATCACCGCCCTTGCCTCCGCCCCCTGCCAACCCCGCCACCATCCCTGCCCCTCCCACCGCCACCGCCACCGCTGATAACTCTGACCCTGTGGCCCTTGCTGCCCTAACCTCGCCCTACCCCTGAACCCCCTGCTGCCGCCGATCCCAACCCCACCACCACCGCCGCCATCGCCCTTGCTGTCCTTGCCGCCCCTGTCGCTGCCAACCTGACCCCGCCTCTGCCGCCATCTCTGCCCCTCCCACCCTGACCCCGCCCCTCCATCACCCATGCTGCCTTCGCCTCCTCCCCCCCGCCACTGCCGATCTCGACCACCACCACCACCACCGCCGCTGAGTTTGAGCACTCGGTGGCAAAAAGGTTCACCATCCCTGCCCTAAAGTTTTCCTTGTATGCTAGCTGGATAGATCAGTGGTTTAGGTATTGGAAGTGTGATTCCCATTGTGTCTTCCACAAGCAGAGCTATCCTGTGTGGGCTTGGGCAAGTATCACAGTCCCATGAAGGCCCCAGAAGGAGGACATGGTAAACCACTTATGGTTGCCATAAATCAGAGTTGACTTGATGATAGATGACAACAATGATGCTCTTCCTGATGATCCCTATATGCTTTGCAATATAGAGGAGACAATTTCTCAGAGTACACGTTATTGAATGGCTCAAAGCAATCCATACCAAACTGAAACAGATTTCAATTAGATTTGATCCAATTAGATCTCTTTTAGCCTTGATTTGAAGTGGTCTCAATTGGTGGCCTTTAGTTTGGAATTTGGCTGAATTGGTTATATAGTTTTATTCATCTCATGGAATCACATGTCTCAGATTTTGTATCTTTGACACTATATATAGCCAAGCGTATTTTTATCATGCAGTAATTCTATAAATGTATTTGTCTCAGAATCTTATTGAAGATACAGTACCTGCATGTATATCTCCATATATATATCATATTCTATCAAGAGGAAGATACTATAAAATTGTCCTTCTCCAGGAAGACATTAGGCAAAATACCTTTACCTCCTGAAAAATCTCTTAAAATTTTTGCTTACTCAGAAATATTAGAGAATTCCATCTGTAGTCTAAAAGGACAAATTGTTCATAAAAAGGAGAAGCAGTTCTCAATAAAATAGATTAAAAGCTTTAATGATGGTGCCATTAATTCTCTTACAATTTAATCCTACCTTTAACAAAAAGCACCACTCTTCTCTGTTCAATTATGTTTTAGAACCTGATTTATGAAAAAAATCCTCATAGTTTTCCTAAAAAGCACAGGTAGCTGTCATAATACATGTATGGCTAGCACATTGCTATTAAAAGGGGAATGTGTGCTATTTCAATTGAATTGCATTTTATATCTTATTTCCTTAACTGTTACTTTGGAAGAGCTCAAATAAGGGTATGTTTATTTGATCATAAGAGTTCATGTTAGTACTGCTTTTCTATTAATCATTTTACTGAGGCTGTATGCTCCATCTTTGACTTTGCAGGCAGCCCCAGTAATTGACAACCTATAATCACACAGTTGTGTCATGGCATGCCTGGCTCTCAGTTAACAAGGGCATGAAAGAATTATTTTGTTTATATTCCTTTTAAAACTGTGCTTTGCTTCATGGCCCAGGAGTGGCCATCAATAGCAAATTCTCTCTTCCCCTTTTCTATAGCCTCGTGGAGCCAGAATTACAATACATGGTTTAGAGACAGCTGTTTTATACACCCACACACTACCATGCACTCAGATGTATGGTTCTTCCCTGGTCAGGAAGGATTGTAACAGAACATCCTACCAGAGAAGAGCTGAAGTATAAAGATTGTATTGCTTCAGCTACTGTACAGACCTTGGTTACATATTCATTGTATTTAGAGGTGGGGAAGGTTAGTTCTTAAGATTACAAATCCCAGAGTTCACTAGCCAGCAGGGCCAGTGGCCATGTTGGCTGGAGGATTCTGCCAGCTGGTAACCAAAAATGCTATGCCAAATACAATGATACCTCAACTTATGACATTAATCAGTTCCAAATGCACATTCAAAAGTGAAATTATTTGTAAGTTGAATAGCAGTTTCCCACAGGAATGCATTGAAAAATCATTTAATCCATTTCAGCGGTTGGAAAAAAGGCAAAAAGGGGAAACTGATTAATTGGTTTTCAGTGCATTCCCATGGGAAGGCTATCCCAACACCCTCAATCAAGGCCAGCAGAAGGCTGCTCTCCACAGCCCCACCAGACAGCTGACATTGACGGTTTGGACCTGTCAAAATTAGTTTTGGGGGATGTGGAGAGCAGCCTTCAGCTGCTCATGATGGAGAGAGATCACCCATTGAGCTTTTGGGCAGCCTGGGCCTTGAAAGGCAAGCATTTACTTCTGGGTAAGCACTTACCTTTGCTTACCTTCGGGCTGGCCAAAGATTAGTCAGTCTAAACTGGAGGTAAGCAAAGGTAAGTGCTTACCTGGAGGTAAGTGCTTGCCTTGCAAGGTGCCTGGGCTGCCTGAAAACCAATGGGTGAGTGGGTGAGAGAGAGAGATCCCCCCAGGAGGAAGAGACCCAGAGGAAGCACCCCATCTCCCTCCTCCTCCCGTGGGGTCCCCTTTGGAAAACAGGGGATCCTTCATTGACTCCAATCTCCCCACAGACAACCCCATCACTCACATCCTTCCTGGTCCTGAGGAGGGCAAGGCTGGAGGAACAAGGTGGGAGACCATAGAATTTGGGGGGCAGTGCAGCACTCTCACCTCATGCTTGGCTTGGAGCGGCCCATCCCTATAGGAGGTGGGATAAAGCTTCACAGAGAGCAGCCCTTCCCTGGCAACCCTCATGTCCTGCTAATCTAGGAAGCATAGCTCACTGCTCTGTATCCTTGGAAGACCCGTGGGGGAGGCCTGGACATTGCTTTATTTCTCCCATCCACCCCAGACGGAAGGGGATTTTTTTTGGGGGGGTCTCTTCCCCCTCCAGTCCAAAATGTCAGGTGAAGGAAGAGGAGGAGGAGGAAGAAGAGGAGGGAATTGTGGGGTGCTGGAGGAATTGGGGCTGATCCAGGCAACCCCAAAGGCTCTTTGTTTTGCGAAGGAAAGAAAGAGGAGGTTTGTGCAATGGGGGAGGAGATGGAGATGGTGAAAATGGGGACAGAAGGAAACTCTTTCCCCCCTCGCTGCTACACACAGGGGGCCTCCTTCAGGGGCAGAACCCCCCCTCCCAATTGAGAGGCATTTTGAGGAAGGGGGCTCTGCATAGTCAGGGGGAGGAGGAGGAGGGGGAGGGGGAGGAAAGAGAGAGAGAAAGAGAGAAAGAGAGAGAGAGAGAGTGGTCTGCCACCTGCCTCGCAGCTGAGAAGAAGGAAGAAGGGAAATGATGGAGACAGAGATTGCCACCTCCTTCATCTTCTAGCTGCTTTGATCTCTTTTTTAGATCTTTTTAGCAGATATTGAAGCAACTAGGAAAAGGAGGAGGAGGTGGCAATCTCCCACGATCAATGGCAGGCAAAAAGCTGCTCTACGCAACTGCACCAGAGAGCTGATTTTGACAGGTCAGACCTGTCAAAATCAGTTGTCTGGTGCGGCCACAGAGAGCCTTTGTAAATTGAATTTGTTGGTTGCTGAAGCAATCATAAGTTGAGGCACCAATGTATATAGACGTAAATCTGCATCTGTATATATATTGAGGCTGGGCATGCATATTAGGCTAAGTAGGCAATGGCAGACCCAGGAAGCCAGTAAGCTGCAGCAAGGTCTTGCAAGGAGGAGAGAGAAGGATCTGTCATGCAACACACCGTAAATTCCTCCTATCGTAAGGCATATATGAGGATGCCCTCCCACTGCCAGCATAGAAAGAAGATTCCACTGTCAGCCTGCTCAACTTTGGCACACCGAATAAGAAGTTTACTCTGTCATCCTTCAGCAGATAGGTCACAAGATGCCAGCCCTGCTGAATGTTTTGACCCACTTGTCTCTGTTGTACTCATAGGTATAATTAACAGTGATATGCAAAATTCATGCCACCTGTTTCTCTGTATGGACAGAAGGTCAAGAGTGCCTCCAAATCACCATATGTTTCCCCTCCTTATACCAAAGAAGCTCCTTTGTAGAATGTGGTACAAGGCTTATGAGGCAGGTGCATATTGTTTAATTGTACATTAATTTTATGTGAAAGATTGGAGGCAGGAGATAAAGTAATTAAACAAGAAAAAAAAAAACATATCCAAGGAGCAAAGGATGTGGGAATGAAACTGTACCTTACATGCGCAAACTGTTAGAGGCAAAAATGCAGCAAGTACCAGATGTTTTCATGCTCATTTAGCACCTACAATTCTAAGCTTCACCAACTATTAGAGCTACCAAAGATACTCTGCCAGCCTGGTGGATTAAATAAATAAATAAATAATTTTTTCAAGAGGAATACTTGCCCAGTCTTGCTGAGGGTATAAGAGTTAAATGAAAACTAAGGGATTTGTTACATGTGGCATTACATAATTTGTAATAAGATTGCTTTGTTTCAGTTTCAGGAAGACGGCAACTCCTAATTTGTATCAATGAAAGATGATACTTCTGTGGTAACAAAGACCAGTTGAGTTTATTATGAGTAAACAATTATTATATTCTCAGTATTGTCTGTGTTTTCAAGTGCTGTTGCATAATTCAGAAATATAAATATGTGTGTGTGTGTGTGGGGGGGGGAATCTCCTTTCGATATTTCCCTGGAAATAAAATAAGGCATATTTCACTCTTTTCCATTTATTTATTTATTTTCAAACTTATATACCGCACCTATTTCCCCAAGGGGGACTCAGGGCGGTTTACACAATACGATAGCAAATAAAACAGATAAAACAATAAAACAATCAACAGCGGTGTCCAGGACGGCAAGCCGATGTAGGAAGGGCAGCGAATGGAGGGGGGGGAGAGAAAAAAAGGTTATCCCTGGAAGTTACCAAAGGCATCCTTAAATAGCCATGTTTTTAAGGCTCTCTTGAAGGATGCCAGCGATGGAGCTTGCCGCAACTCGACCGGCAAGGCATTCCAAACAGACGGGCCAACCACTGAGAAAGCCCGGTTACGAGTGGTTGTCTTACGGGCTTCCCTCGGCGTGGAAATCAGATATTATTTATTTATTTATTTATTTATTTATTTATTTATTTATTTATTTA
>JAHTLZ010000379.1:30764750-30775429 GCA_023846285.1 Phrynocephalus versicolor | reverse complement strand
CCTCAGCAAGCCGGACCAGCAGGTTACCGTGGTCGACGGTATCAAAGGCAGCTGACAGATCAAGGAGAACCAACAGGGAGGAACACCCCTGTCAGCCTCCCTGAGGAGGTCATCCTGCAGAGCGACCAGGGCAGTCTCGGTCCCACGAAGCGGACTGAACCCAGACTGGAAGGGATCCAGGATGCGATTTTAATGTTAATGGTGACATGCAATGAAATGAGCTGTTTTTAAATGTTAAACAACATCCTGAATATCCGTAAAAACCCAGTGATAATTATTTATTCTGCCTGATAATACTTACCAGGGGGTTGGGTCCTTAAAATGTGCATTTATGTATTTTCTCAGGTCGCTGTATTTTTTTTTCCTTTAAGGGGAGTTAGGAGACTTTGACCCAAAATGGCTCCCAGATGCCTAATATTGATTTCTTGGGTATTAAAACACCCTGAACATCCATAAAAACACAGTGATTATTTGAAATTATTACCTACCAGGGGGTTGCGGTCCTTAAAACGTTTGTTTTTGTCTTTCTCCCATCACAATATATTTTTTCTTTTCCCTTTAAGGATGACACAAAATGGATTCCAGCCATAAGATGGATGCAAGCCATGTGATGGGATCATGTAAATTCTTGGACAGTTTCAACCAATAGTATGCCCAGGTTGCAGACTGGGCAGGTGTGGCAGCCACAGAGGGCATAAAAAGCTCTGGCAGCCCCCGTCCTCCTTGCAGTCTGTGGTGGGAGTTAGGGTGGGATTGCTGTCTCTGTGACTCATTACTTTAGGCCAGCCAGGCAGGTGTGTGTCTCTGTGTTCGTGCTGGCTGCAGCCTGGCTCTTGGGGGGGGGGAAGAGATTTCTCTTGCAGCCTCCCAGTGTATGTGCGTACCTCTCAGTGAGTACCCTCCCCGGCCCCGCAGTGAAGTCACTCCACTGCTGCCTTTGCAGCCTCCCTGTGTACCTAGTCTCTACTGTGTCTCTGCCAGCATCATTTTTTTTTTAGTGTTTTCCCTCTGGTCTGGGGCGTTGGGGGATGTCTGCATGCAGAAATGCTTTAAGTCACACAAAAAGCGGGTTAAAATGAAAAACAAAAAACGAAAAAACAAAATGAATTTTTTTTCAAAAAAACCACAAAAAACAAAAATGAACCAAAACGGACCTGCAACAAAAAATGAAAAACCGAAACGTCATTTTTTCGATTCATGTCGATCTGTAGTTCACACAATAGAACAGCTAACGGCATCCATCAACTACAGAGAAGGATTGCTGTCACCCCTGGTTGCAGTGAAACTTCTTGATCTCTCCATCACAACACCATGATTAACACCTATTCTGCATGGGACAAGTTTCTTCTTTCTCACAACCTTAAAACCACACAGCCTTATCCACTCTATACCCCAAAGCACAGAGAGAACTCCTAGTTTCCTGAGCTCCTTGCCCTCTGAAGATGCCGGCCACAGAGCCTGGTGAAATGTCAAGAAGAAAACCTTCCAGAACATGGCCAAACAGCCCGAAAAACTCACAACTGCTAATCATCACTTCATGGTTATGGAAATGAGCAACCATTTACTACTCAAAGGCCAAACTCGTGTTGCACAGGTGCATGTAAATAACACGAAGCTGCTGAAGCAGTAGGAAAAATCATGGTAGGATTTATTTATTTATTTATTTATTTATTGGATGTTTATACCACCCATCTGGCAGCAAGGGATGAAGTGCAATCCATGAAGCATTTGCTCGTGCATGTTATGCAACAGTTGCAACATGAATCACACAATCTTTCACAATCAAATCAAGCAATGTTGTCTGCCTGGGTATAATGCCTTGCACAATGAACACATTTCAGCCAAAATATTTTTATTCTGCAGTGATACGATACACCTCATGATCTTCTGCCATTCAAGGTTTTGCCTATTGGGGTATGTTCATAAAAACTAGGCTTATAGACAATAACCTCATCTTATTTTTTATTCTTATTTTCTGAATCTAATAGATGACATGAAAGGTCTATACTGGAAAGAAATAAACATTTTCAGGGGAATTTAGATCACAATATGGAGCCAATTCTTAAGGAAATTTCAAAATTTCAACAATATGTTAATACTATTAAAACAACATGTGGGAGAGACTATTATGGCATTTGCAGGACAATTTGCCCATTTGCATGGTCTGGTTCTCTTTTAGAGCTAAATCTAAATTAGTGTTGTGAAGTTTCATTCTGTTCCATCAAACATTTAAAGAATATTACTCCCTTACCAGACTACAGCTGTGGACCATATGAGCAGGTGAAAATGAGATGGTGAGTGGTACAGTGACAGTTCTGCCATCGTAGTATATTCATCACCATCCAGTTCTGCATCTGTTCTATATCTTAATGTTGGGGCCTGGGGTGGTGCTTGCTTGGTGAGCATTAAAATGTTTTGGAAAATGAATGGCTATTTTATTTTTATTTTTATTTTTTCCTGTGGAAACTGAACAAGTAAAAAAAAGAGAGAAAGAAAAGGCTATAAGTCTAACTTGAAATGAAATGAGAGTTTTATAAATAAAAACACCCTATCTAACTTTTTTTTCATTAAGCTAAGCACATTAAGACAGGCAACTTTTAATGTTTACATCACTGCATTACTGCAGGGTCTAAATCACTGGGAAAGGCAGGTGTTTTACAACTCTATCGTTTCCTGACTGTGTATGGGCCCAAACTGGAGGCTGAAGACTTTAAAAAGCATCTTCACTGGATAGGATCCCAGCGTAATGTTCCAATTCCTAAGGAGATAAAATGTTAACAAGGCAGGGAAAAACACCTTTGAGCAAGTGTCTCACTCAATGAAACAGAGTCTGCCTATAAAACCACTACACCCCTAAAAGAGGAAAACACTATTCTTTTTTTCTAATGAAAGCTTAGTTTATTCACATTAGGGAAATTAATTTGCTTTGGGTTTTTTAACTGGCCAACTATTTGATTTCTCAGGCACATAGCTGTTCAGGATTTGTAAACCTGGAAGAATAATATTAAAAGAGGAGGAAAGAGGCATCTGCCTTAACATATGTTTTGACCCCTAAGTGATCCATTGTGAGCAGCAATGACCCATGATAACTGTACCATTTATTTAATAGGGATGTACTTTAGGTTTGGAAAATATTTAGAATTCCAATGAAGCAAGGATGTTTGTTAGCTTCTTAACCAATATGAATTGAACCAAGGAAGCTTGCATTGGTGCTTGAATCAAACTGGGACTCTCCAGAGCACTACATTTTGCTTAGGCATTTCAAGGGTTCAAAAAGTGATGGGAAATGAACTAGAGAAACAGGGAGGTCCAACAAAAAAGGAGATTGACAGCTCAAGAGCCAAGCCTCCTAGAAACTGCAATCTGGAGTCTGTCTATTCCTTTGTGATCAGTAATCATTTTATGAAGAAAAGTACTTCACTTTAATTTTCTGAAGGTTGGTTGAGTACTCATTGGGAAATGTATTCCTTTGCTTTTAGGCAGCTGCAGATCTCACTCAGTTCAATTAACTGACTGCTTCTGCATGTGATGGTTGTACTATCATGTCAAATTTGGGTGGATTATGCCACAGTTGCAGAAGGAACAGGACCGAAGTTCCCTACCATTACCAAATTTGTAGGGTATTGTACTTTTATTATGCCTGCCAATGGTTTTTATTTTTCAGCACTTTGCCTTGTGACGCAGTGGTTAAACTGAAGCACTGCAACCAAAATTGTACTCATCGTGACCTGACTTCAATCTGCTCAGGCAGCTAGTTCACAGTTGAGGTAGCTTTTCATCCTTATGAAAGCGGTAAACTGAGTACCCAGCTCACTTAGGGACATGGGGAGGTTGTAATATGTAGCCTGAACAATTGGTGGACTACTTCCAATCATTAACTATTTACTTCTTCTACTGTTGTGCTGTTAAAACCAGCATGTCAAGAAGACCATAGGAGACACTCTTGATGATTTCTCTCCAGTTCTGGAATTAACATCATCTTGAAAGTCACTTAAAGCATTCGACCTTTGAATTATTGCCATTCACAGTTTGCATATATCCAGCCAGAAACTTTTGTAAATCCCACTAATAGGGCTATGGAATAGATGAGTCAATGTCCTCTATAGGTTGACTGCACTTCAGATTCAGAGCAATGGGGATTTATGGACCATTTTAGTAAATGGAGCAGTTTCTGTGAACATTTCCTGAAATGCTCTAGCCTTCCATTTTTCCTTCTCTTCATTTTGACAATACTTTTATTTATTTTGATTATCTTCCATAAATGTATGTACAATAAGTACACATTCTGCTGCTTCTCTATGCCTTTATTTCAAGGAAACACATGTTCACCTGTATATTTCCTGAACATTTAATTAAAGGTCCCTCACATTACATTGTGAGAACACATGTAGAGCACAGGACCATATATTGACTTACAAACATTAGAGATCGGCACAAAATGAATTTTTTTATTTGTTTCATTATTCGTTATTCATTTTGTTAGGGAACGAAACAAATAATGAAGGGACCCATCAAAGAAAAATGAAACGTTACAAAATGGAAATTTCCATTTCATTCACTTTGTTTTTCGTTTTTCCATAGGAATGCATTGCTTCAATGCATTCCTATGGGAAAAAGCTGGCGGATCCTCTGCCAACATGCCCCATCGGCACCGGAAAGGGCAGGCTTCCACCCCCCCAGCCACCACTGATCAGCTGGAGCACGGGCTTCCACAGGGGGAGGAATTTAAAAAGTCTGTGCTTTCCGGCACCAACCTGTCATGGGCTGGATCCCTTTAAAATGGCCCAATAGCCACCAGGGGGTCCCCCCAGTGCCAACTGGGGCATGTTTAAAGGGGTTCTGCCCATGACAGATTGGCAGGATCCCACTGAAAATGGTCCAGTTGCCAGCGCGGAGCTCCTGCATTGGCAACCGGGCCATTTTCAGAGAGGTCCTGCTGCCCTGTCATGGGCTGGACCCCTTTAAGAATGGCCCAGTGACCACCAGGTTTTTTTGAGCTATCAAAACCAGCTGGGTGGCCATGGCCAGAATGGGAGAGTAGAACAGGGTTTTGAATTTCCTGCAGCCTGCTCCGTTCTCCCATTGTCACCCCGCCTCCTAGGTGGGATTTTTGATATTTCGGGCTATGGAGAGGGCCCAAGCTGTCAAAAAAAATCAACCTGGGATGGAGTGGGTGTGGGGATGACAATGGGAGAACAGAGTAGGCAGCAGGATATTCAGAACTGTACTCTTGTTTCATTTCTTTTTGGAAAAAATTCAGTACTAATGAAACAAAATGAAAGGAAAGGAAAGGAAACAAAATGCAATTTTTCCATTTCATGCCCATATCTAATTATTTGGTTTAATGGATTTTAGTGATTACTCAATCAAGATGCCACAGATTATCTAATATATTCCATATGTCATGAACCACAGGTTGTAAATAAAATGTAAATATGTATCTCAGGATCTTATGTCATAATAGACTCATTGTTGACATGGAACACAATTCTATCCTACCAACACTAATAGCTGGGAAAGTTTAAAATGGTACATTGGTACCACTTTACCAGTAGGGATGAGCACGCCTATAGGAGTACTACAATGAAGGTTTCCCATTTTAGTAGAGCTCAAAATTGCTACTGGTGCTCCTTCCACTGGCACCAAAACTGACTTGCTGATGGATAAACTAACTTCAATCACTGATGGATCACTTTCTCGTGGGCTCCGAGCTGAGTTGTGTATCACTGGGAACTACTGTTGAAAGCTAGTTTTGCTAATTCTGCAACCCCATTTGCCAACAGTAGGGTTCCATGTAGTGGGATGCCCTCAGTTGAAATCTTATTGAAGTTACTGTCTCTCTCTTTCCCCCCCATGGACAGTGTGAGGCAGCACGGTGGGAATAAAGTTGTAGATCACTTTCATCTTTCTTTCCCAACTTCATTAATGATTGTCCCACCTCTTATTGCCATGATATGTTTCATTTTATTTTTTGCTGTAGAACTAAGTCTCAGCAGAAATCCTGATGCTTGCACCCTTTACTCTTGCAAGAGCTTTTGAATAAGATAGCAAATAAAATATGTTTACATACCTCATACTTTTAGACTGCAGTACATTTTGACTGCTTCCTGTCACCCCAAATCATTAAGACTACTGTGATGGCTGTCAGAAACATAAGTCATTTTAAGAAGGCCTAGGAAGAAATAAAGTAGGTCAGCCTTTTCTCTAAAAGGTAAGCAGTATTAATATAGTGCATCTGCACATTGCGTAGATATATGTAGCCTTTAATGTCTTCTGTTCATGCATAACAATTATCTTTTTCTTTTAAGAAAAGCTTCCTGTGCAATGTCTGTAATCCAAGGTGAAGCAGTTCAGTGTGAGAAAAGCTCCCGAGACTTGCTGTAATATACTATCATCTGTTAAATATGTTATATACATCTGTTATATGTGTTATTACATGTGAGTTAACATTCCACCCTCCCAAAAACTGACCACTCCTTTTTGACATCTCCAAGAAAGAAAATGTTAAAAGCTATGTTTGGGAATTGATATTTATAAATTTGTTGCAGCCAAGGGACAATGTGTTATATGGAGAACTTTCATTCATGGGTCATTACATCTGTCTGTAATCTCCTGCTGGTTATTGCATTTTCTGTTTGAATGCTACAAGCTTTATGTTTTGGCCTATACATGAAAAGACTAAAAACATTCCTGCCTGTAACCAGTCTGAATGGAGTATATGAGATTACCATTACAATGTATAAAATGGACTGCTCAACCTATTCTGTGTGATGAAGAATAGGCTGGAAGCTGCAAAATGTCTAAACCAAAGCAAAAGTACGTCATTATTTGAACAGCTTCCTTCAATCTCTTGTATTGCTGAATTAATAGAGAGTTTGCAAGTCAAGAAATGTCCCTTTACATCTTAAATGTGCAATTCATAGCAAAGTTGCACATTTTTAAACCCAGAAATCCTTAGTTTCTTCCCAAATATATGCTGTATTTAATCCGTCATTACTCTTGTGAGGAATTCTGTCACTTCTGAAATAATCTACTTGTCACTGTCAACTTTTTTCTGACCTAACATGGTTTGTTTTGTTTAACGCTGTTCACCTGATTTCTCGGAGGCAAAATTCTGTCTATATCACATACTGTATTTAGAAGAGTAATATGAGTTTGGCTCTAATGTTGGGTCTGAACCTGTAAAATGTAGTTTGGCTGTTGTTTCCTAAAAAATCCTGAATGGTACCATTTTTGGTGAATCTGTAGCTGGGAGCACAACATCTGCTTCTTGAAAAATGGATCTTAATGTTAATATGTAAACATGTGAATTCTCCAATTCACTTGAAAACTCACCATACATATACAGTGGATCCTTGTATAACAACAGATTGTATAACATAAAATTTGTACAACATAAAATATTACGGAGATAGGGGAAAATTGCTTAACATAATCTCCTATGGGGAAAATCCGTACAACATAAAAATGGGATTACTCCATTTTCAATGTATTCTTATGTGAAATTTGTATAAAGGAAAATTTGCTTAACATAATTTCATTTGGAACGAATTAATTCCTTTGTACAAGGTACCACTGTATACAAATATATGTATGTATACTTTTCCAAAGTTGACCATTGTTCATGCTCTCACCTTTATGTCTAACATACGACATAACCTATGTCTCTCCTACCCCTGATCTCTACTTTCTACTTGGCTCTTTGGATTTTATTTGAAGAAGTTTATCCAGGAAATCTAAAAGAGTGTTTAAAAAGCCATCTGACATTCTAAAGTATTAACAAGCTGAGCTGTATCAGATGACTCAGGAGTGGGAGGACAAATGCAATATGTACACTTTCTTTTTTTTAAAAAAAAAGAAAGAAAAATAACACTTGGAAATAGATGAGCTGAAAGCTCACCATCAAGTGACCCACACAACTATCAATGCATCCAAACACATGCTATATATTTCAAAATTTGTAAATGGTTTTCTTTCATTGCAAGCTTATATTTAAAGTTTAACATGGAGTTGATGAAATGGGTCCCCAAAACTGGGAGGATGTAGTAACTTTGTAAGAGTGAAATCTTCTCTGGACAGATTCCACTGAGCTGCTCTAGTGTATATGGCTAGGAATTGTTTAGGTTATCTTCTATAGATGTCATTCATTTCAGTCGATAATTCCTCTCTTTATGATGAGGAAAATCAAAGCATAAGATTTCAAGACATGAATAGCTCATGAAGGCAAATAAAATCACAACAGTGAGGTTGAATTCTGAATACAATAATTATGGTTTTCAGTAGCATTCATTCACCCAGTTAGACTTTTAGATACATAAAGAACCCTATACGAAGAACATTTTAAAAATAGTGGTCATACTTCTTTAGTTCCTTTAAATCCTCATTATTTTTGTGTTAAAAATATTAAATCTAAAAGACCTACGGATTTTTTAATCCAAGTAGGATTAATCCACATTAAGATGATTAGATTGGTCTTTCCTAACAGAAAACAATGCATTAATAACTGATTTAGTACTGTAATTGGGTGGCAAGTCTTTTACAAAAATCGCTTGTTCAGCATTCATTCGTATCATTGAAGGACGAAACCTGTGAAAAACAATTGTTTGGAATGTTTTTGTTGAGAGCTGGTACTTCAAACAGGGAAATTCTATCTATGGTTTGATGGGCTCCAGGAAGAAAAGGTATTTGATCTTTTAATAAGGACCAGTTGTATTCATAATAAAATGCCGTGAAAAGGCGCCAATGTGATGGGGCTTAATTGCCCTGGCTCGTATGGCTTTAAAAGCAGCGAGCCACGTTTTTCCCATCCTCTCAGTTGGATCTGCTGAACACTCTGGAACTTTGCTGGCCCCCCCCCCCGATAATCGTGTTTCATTTTCTGCTCAACCCCCAACCGTCAGAGTGGTGATAGCTCTGTGTGGCTAATCTTAGCTTTATTTTAATCAATTTACCTGTCTATTTATATTATTTTGTTAATTATTAAGTTCATTTGATAAGTTATTTATGTTCATTGTGAGGAGCGAGGGAGAGGGTTTTTCCTTTCATCCGTGCCACATTGCATGCCTGTGAGAGACCCGAACAAGGAGGGTTGTATACTATTTGATTTATCTAATTTTTAAAAAGGAAGTTTCCTAGTTTGTAAATGGGTGACAGATAGAATCTGGGCAGTTTCGCCCATTATCGTGAACTTATTGGTTGTCCCTCAGGCAATCTATCATAAGAGCATGAGAACATAAGAAGAGCCGTGATGGATCAGGCCAAAGGCCCATCTAGTCCAGATTCCTGTATCTCACAGTGGCCCCACAAAATGTGTCTGGGAGCACACGAGATTACATATCTGTCTCCTCATACCACTCCCCTGAATCTAGCCCTTGAAGTACCCTGGTTTTAAGCCTGGAGATTACACATCTCCACCACGGTTTGTAAACTATGATGGACTTTTCCTCCAGGAATCTGTCCAATCTCCTTTTGAAGGTGTCCAGGACAGATGCAATCATCACATCCTGTGGCAGAGAGTTCTATAGACACAACATGCTGGGTAAATAAGTTCTTTTGTCTGTTCTCACTCTCCAAATCCTGAATTTGAGTGTATTCCCCCCACACACACCCTTTTTACAGACTAAAGAGCCCCAAATGTTTTAGCCTTTCCTCATAAGGGAAGTTCCCCAGCCCAGTAATCATTTTAGTTGCTGTCTTTTGCACCTTTTCCAGTTCCACTGTGTCTTTTTTGGAGTATTGTGACTAGAATTGTACACAATACTCCAGGTGCGGCCTTACTGTCATTTTGTACCATGGCATTATAACGTTGGCTGTTTTATCGCATTGAAAAAGTCAAATAGACTAAAGAACAGTTTTTATCACAGAGCAATATCCAAGTTAAATGTGACAGTTTTAGCACCATCTTAATCAGTTTTTAAGTAGTGTTTTAAATTTTGTAAGCAATTTTAAGAGTTTTTAATATTTTGTATGGTATTTTATGTGTTTTGTATGTTTAGAGTGTGTAGTGGAACAGCACTCTAATTTCGTTGTGCATATCTTGTGTATGCATAATGACAATAAAGCTCTATTCTATTCTATTCTATTGTGGTTGGCAAGGGGTTTTTCTTCAGGTTGGAGGGACAAGTCAATCCCTTTGTTAATTAATTGTTATTGCAATTCATATTCCTTTGTTGGTGGGCTTATATCCTCAGGGACCACTCCTGTACAGCTTTATACCTAAGAATGAAGAAGCAATAGTTTATAACCTATTATTGTTCAGGCAAGGTGCTGAGGAAGGCAGTTTATTTATTTATTTATTTATTTATTTATTTATTTATTTATTTATTTATTTATTTGTAAATAAATAAATCTTGTAAATAAATAACCTATTATTTTTCAGGCAAGGCACTGAGAAAGGCAGTTTATTGGATAATTAAAGTTAAGACATTATTATAGCATTATTCCTGCTGCAATCTCTGGTCTTGGATTGTGGTTTGAATGTGATTTATTTATTCTTTCTCAATATTCCATTCATAAGTGGATTGGAGCTGCTGTGATTACACTCATTAGGCATTATTATTATTATTATTATTATTATTATTATTATTATTATTATTATTATTATTATTATTATTATTATTATTATTATTATTATTGTTGTTGTTGTTGTTGTTGTTGTTGTTGTTGTTGTTGTTGTTGTT
>JAHTLZ010000379.1:30747075-30764740 GCA_023846285.1 Phrynocephalus versicolor | reverse complement strand
GTTGTTGTTGTTGTTGTTGTTGTTGTTGTTGTTGTTGTTGTTGTTGTGTTGGCAGATTATTTAAAAAAATAGTACAGAGCCAGCATTATTGGACATTAAGAACAAAGTTAAGAAAAAGGAGGTGTTTAAAGTAAAGCAAACAAAGGGTCAATGCAGGAAAACAACAATGCAAATGCAAGCTGATAGCTGGCATAATAAAGCACTGCATGGGTTAGTTCCTTGAAAAAATCAAAGGAAAAGAAGATGAGGGAAAGACCCGGTTATGGCTCACCAATGGAACACTGAAAACAGAGACAGAAACCCTGATTTTTGCAGCTCCAGAACAAGCTCTCAGAACAAATGCAGTTAAGGCTAGAATAAAAAGATCAGCTGAGTCCCCCACATGTAGACTCTGTAAAAAGGCAGATGAAACTATCAACCATATATTGAGCTGTTGCAAGAAAATTACTCAGATTGATTACAAACAGTGTCATAATGTAGTGGCTCAAATGGTCCACTGGAATTTGTGTCAGAACTATCATCTGCCCATAGCGAAGAACTGGTGGGATCATAAGCCTGAAAAAGTGATTGAAAATGAGCATGCAAAATTACTTTGGGACTTCCAAATACAGACAGAAAGGGTTTTGGAGCATAATACCCTCAATATTGTGCTTGTGGAGAAGAAAAAAGTGTGGATCATTGATGTTGCTATACCAGGTAATAGTAGAGTCACTGAGAAACAACTTGAAAAAATTACTTGATATCAGGATCTGAAAACTGAACTTCAGAGACTCTGGCATAAACCGGTACAGGTGATCCTAGTAGTAATCAGCATGCTGGGTGCGGTGCCCAAAGAGCTAAGCAAGTATTTAGAAGAAATTGGAGTTGAGAAAGTTACCATCAGTCAGCTGCAGAAAGCCGCCTTACTGGTATCTGCTCACATAATTCGCCGATACTTCAGGGCCCTCTGAGCACACTGTAATGGGTTTTTTTTCCTCCTGCGGACATTAGTTTTCTTGATGGATTCAACCTTGGCTTTGATTCTGTCTTGGTTAGTGGCATAATGCTTTATTTTTGTCATTTTGGTGTGTGTGTGTGTGTTTTATACTGTATTTATATATTATTGTATTTGTTAGGTTTTGATTGTTTATGATTTTGGGGGTTTGTTTGTATTTGGGTAGTCACTGTTGGGTGATGTCTGTACACTGCCCAGAGTTCCCTATGGGAAAGTTGGGTGGTTAATAACTGTAATAAATAAATAAATAAATAAATAAGTCCTAAACTCTTGGGATTTGTTCTACTAGTGATATGTAATACAAAATCCAGCATAGTTATCTTGTCTGCTGTGTGATAATTTCATCATCATCATCATCATCATCTGAATGGTAGTAACACCATCAAGGCCATTAATAGCTGGGCCACACCAGTCATCAGATATACCACTGGCATTATAAACTGGACTCAGATGGAGCTAGATAGTTTGGCTAGGAGAACAAGAAAAATTACGACCATTCACTATGTATTACATCCACACAGTGATGTTGACAGGCTGTATTTACTTAGAAAATTAGGTGGTGGAGGTCTTTTGCAAGTGAAGCAAACAGTTGAAGAAGAGAACTGGTATTTGGTGCATAGCCTCAGGTTCAGACAGCTTAGGACAGCATAGGATATGGCATTAGCTTTAGGGACAGACTTCATGCTCCCCTGGCAGATCAGATTAAAACCCCCACATCTTTCTGGTATTCCTAGAGAACTTTTCTCACCCCCAACCAACCCCTGTGGGATGTAAAATATATATCCACGCTTGGCTATTAGCTTATTGATATAATATATAATCAATAGATACCTGAGGATTGTAAGAAACTGTGTTGTAATTGTAATGCTAAGAAAAGACTATGTTATGTAGCAGGCAATGCTGTGATTTCCTGCCTGGGCACTGTTCAGGAAACGTGTGGGAGCTTACTGAATGAAAAAGAGGAAGTGCTATGAGCTTATGAAGCTTCAGAGATGATGGGAATGATGGACAGATGATGGGAGGTGTTGAAGGTGTGACTATGTTAAGAAGGGTGTGGTAGGGCTATGAAACTGTATAAAAACCCCTGGAAATGTGTGTTCGAGGTCTTCTCTCAATTGTGAGGGAGACCCCTTTTGTGTCTGTCCGCAAAAAGGTTCTCTGTTCTGCCTTTTCTTCTGCTCAATAAACTCAGCGCTGAGAAATCCTCCTTTATGTCTGACTTAGTCTCAATTCTTGGGAAATCTCAAACTTGCCTTATCTCACATCTTTGACTTAGTCTATTTTTGGGCCTCTCTATCCAAAGATTACACCCCCATTGACCCTTTCCAACCAGAAGGGCAGGAAACCCACACATCAGTACAGAAGGTCCAGGAAAAAAAGATGCCACCTCCCACATGGGGACAAACTGCTTCTCTGGCCCCAGTACTGCCACCTTCAACAAACATGGTTTCACTTTACTCTGAAATTGGCACTTTATATGGAAGGAAGCATAATCAAGGAACACAGAAAAGTTCCAGTTGCACCTTCATTTTAAAAGACAGATATGATGAAAAATATGAAGAGTACAGGAATGCAAATATATTTGTACTTCCCAAGATCAAGAGACATCTGAAATGAGTAAGATTTCACTTTAATGCATTTCTCCTGAGAAAACTGTAAATTGACTTGTCTCAGAGTTATAGATTTTTCCTGTTTCAGTTTTATTGCCACACTGAATTTCAGTTAAAGTTTTTCAGGAAAGAAAGAAGGGTAAATCAGTGTTAACAATGACATGTTTAAAATTACTTAATTTATGTCTTCTTTACAAACATCATGAGACATAGCATTAATGAACAAGATCACAATTTATAAGTAGTTCTGAAAATGGAAAATAATCTATACTTTGCAGAAGTGCTAGACGTTATTCACTCAGTTATGGAATTGGTGCAGGTGTAGTAATTTAGCACTAAAGGATGTTTTTGACTGCGTAAGTGATGAATCAGATTGATTTGTTCAGTACTCAGATATTGTGGGGTTTGGCACTGTTTAATTTTGGAAAAGCTTGAACTTTACAGCTGTAGAGGAGAAAACAGCACACATAACTCACTTTCTTCTAGTCCACATTGTGAAGGACAGAAACCAAAATGCTGAAGATTCTAATAAAACCAAATCCTTGACAAGAAAGTTGTAAAGTCCATAAGCAAAATCTAATACCAGAACTGAGTTATATATTTATAAGATTACTAAAGGTTATCAGTTGGAATCCTGTTGTGGAACTTTATGCCATATACCCAAGGTAGGTGATGTCCTCCCTGCTGAAGGTTCTGAGGCTTCCTTGGAATCTCTTTCATCATGAAGCAACTATTGGGTATGGGAGAAGTGTCATTGGATGGGAACAAAGTCTAATTTTTGAAAATCACTGCTGCTGGCAGAGTCATCATAGCAACTGCAAATCTCAGAAATTAAAGACTCTCCATTTTGTCACAACCTCAACCGAATGGATTTTCCACAATGAAAGAGAGCAATGGAACCTTTGAGGGATTGGGAATAAAAATGTTTGATTTATGAAAAAATCACTGTGTCTGATGACATCATCAGACTTACACAGCACGATGAACCAAATTTGTTGTTTCTTATTTTCGTGCTTGAGAGCAAACACTAAACAGACTCAGACCTAAAAATAAATAACTTTTAACCTACTTCATGGACTGAACCTGTTCCCAAAGCATATCTGGAAGTATCCAAATATGCTTTTTGACCAGTCATTTGATGCTGAACACGTAAATTGGCAAACATTTCATCTCCTGGAGATATACAGGATGGAGGGATGGTGAATAAAGGAAAAAATAAGCACAGGCAATGCAGGGTAAGAAATAACATGCACCATTAAACTATAAAGGTTATATGTGTTGGCTGTCATTATATTCAGATTGCTGAATAACTTATGACAATTAGCTCTCATGCTTAATCAAAAGGTTCTTACTCTGTGAAGCACAGTACCAATATCTAGTAAAACATCTTGTAGCTCATTTTTCTTAGACCCACCTAGAGTTTGTTGGGACATTAGTAGTAACCAAAGGCAAACAATTTATTGCAGAAGCAGCTATATCTCAATGAGTCAAAATATAGTGCAATACAATAAAATACAACACACTTGTAAAGACACAGAGTTAATGAAAAATAAAATTTGCAATGGGCTAGAAATCTTTTAGACAGGATTACTATACTGTAGGTTGGTAGCCAGATTCTGCAACAAGTTAAATATTTATTTCATAATTCATGATTTTTCTTATGCATTGTCTGCTCTCTTACAAGTAGATGGTTTCACATTGCTGTGACATGGAGCAGTTCACTGAATGAAATTGGGGGAGGGTAGACGACCTGGCCTGTTTTAATATAAAAGCAGATTTTAAAAGCAGCAAATCATGTTTACAACATGCTGGTGACTTGTTACATTTTATATGCATGTGTTTTTGCCATGACAAGAAATTGCTTTCTAATTAATTTGCCAAAACAGTTCAGTGTAATCCAATCCAGGTATATAAAATGTACAATACATAATGCAGAAAAGTACTTTAACAGAGCTGTTCTGAAAAATCATTTGGTGTGATGGGGAACCATCAGGAAACTGAAACAGAAATCTGAAGCAGGAAACAGAAATCTAAAACAGTGCTACAAATCCCAGAGGGACAACCTTTGTAGATGTAAAGTATTCCCACCACAAATCTTTGCATTCATGCATTATATAAATCTGAGTGCTCTTCTGGGAACAAATAGAAGAGAAAGAAGAGAATCCCAGATTGTCCAAGAAACATGTTTATGCAGTATTATGTAGTACTGATTTTTTTTGAACTCTCATTGTTAAATATTAGGCTGTCTACATTATTGTTTCAAGCCTACACATTCAGGTGCAGCAACAGAATGTGATGAAAAGTAAATTTATTTGAAACAAGTGGAAGGAGAACAAACTTATATTAACTCTTGCCCAAAACATTCCCAGGGATGGAACTATAGAGATGGAAGGGATATTTACTCATATATTTGAATTTACTACTCTGAATGTTTTAATATTTTTATGGTCTAGTCCTAATGTACTGTATCAGGAGCTCTCCTAATAGTATTGTGATAAAAGAAAACAAACTAATGTGGAGAGAATTATAATCATTTTTTCTACTTTAAAATGTATCTATCAAAATTGTCAACAATAATTTATTCTGAAGCATTCAGAGTTATGGATATAGAGGGGATGTGTAAAATTGTTGAAATGAAACACATATCAACACAAAAGATGGTCCTATTATTCAGATTTTGCTCTTTGGAAGTCCATCTCTGTATGACTTATCATCAGCTACTATCAGGCTGGTATAAAAGTGGTTAAATACTGGCCACCAAAACACACCTTTAAATAATACATGGTTTTCATTCTAATCACAATGTTGTCAAAAAGATTGTAAAAGCATAACCTGCACTTTAAATCTTTCTCAAGTGCATTGACTCTGACATTTTGTCCAGGATTTTGCCTAGAAGGGTTTAGCTGTACAGTCAAGAAGTCAACAGCCACATCAAACCAGAAAATGGAAACCAAAGTCTTACTGGATTCTAAATGGGAGGAGAAAGATCGGGAGCAAATATTTCTAACTGAAATCCATCTTTTAAAAGACTCAAGTCATTTTTAAATGAATAGCTCTCATCTTCTGTCCTTAATGCTTGCAGTTTTAGGATTTCACCCTACATCTGTCACTCTAGACACAGAAGTGGGAACTCCCAGTGAAAGAAATACTTATTAACATATTTGGAGTTGAGGGACTTAAACCTAGAGTACACACAGGAATATGCTTCCTTTTGCATTCTTTATTTAAAAATGTTGGATATCTATGTTGGGAAGATGAAATGTCCAGCATCTTCTACATTCCTTCTGCTCCCTTTTAATATTTTTAATAAAGGCTTTGTTTATTAAGTCTTTTTCTTTACATGTAAAAAGGAATTCATTACAGTTAAGGCTGTTGATTTTGGTTTCGCTGGAATGGTGAATGTAGAGCAGATTTTAGTCCCAACTTTCTATCCTTAGCTAAGGTGTCCAGCCCTAGGGGCTTTAAATTCTGGATCTTTACTGCCCCATTTCCAAAAACCTGTTGATTGGGTCCTGCCCTCCAACCACATATGTAATTCCCCCTAAATTGTGGATTATAAACTATATTTCATGCAGTTCACGGTGTACATATTGCCATGTATGATCATGATGACTCTTTTCTAAAGAAGCCTGTAAACAGCTTATTCCATATCTTAACGGCAAAAAAAACCTGTAGAAACAGGCAGGAGCCATTTGATTCAGTAAGCAGGCGAAAAAGGAGAGTTAATCTGTTATAGACAGGGATTCAGATAGATAAATAGGAAGATAAATAATGAGTAAGAGAGGAAAGCATATTTATATATAAACTCCTAGCTTTCATAGAGGAGGTTTCATGTTTGTTTCATTTTGTTTTTAAGCAGTTGTTTACCAGCTTTCATAAGATTTTCTTTCAAATAAGGGCAATCTGTAACAGCTTGCTGCTCTTAAATGAAAGGGCATTAAAGGACTATGTAAACATTGGGGTTGGGAGGAGCATCACCTGGTGTGATTCTGCTTTGTAGCTGCATTGTTAACAAACTATCCTTCCAGAAATATTGAACTTTGTGTTAATGCCTAAAAAGCCTCTGGTTTTGCCACAGGGCAAATTCTCATAGGTGTCAAGTTTTACCCAACGCTGGGACAGGAGGTGTAGTGTGCATGCAAAAAACCAAACCCAAGCATCCATGCACACGCTTCCCCCACTCTTGTCGCCAGCATCCAGCCAGGACCACCCCTCGACCACTATCAGACTGGCCCCACCCCTGCTCCTGTGCCTAATAAGCTGATGAGCCAGGGAGTACTGGAGTGTGGTATCATGGCTGACGGCCTCAGATGGTGCCCAGAGCACCCCTTATTTGGGAAATGGGGGTGGGCGTAAGCAGGGCAACCACTCAGCTTCTCCAGCCGGCCTGTGCCAAGGCAAGCCAAAGGATCCACGGGAGAGCCATGCAGGCAAGGCAGCATCTCAGCATTGGAAGACTTATCTCCCTTTGTACTCCACCTCCCTCTTGCTATGTTTTCTTCATGTATCACCCCCGCCGCCACCCCTGCCACCTCCCCCACCGAGGCCAGCCTCTGCCTCTGCAGCGAGCAGGAAAGTGGACTGCTTAATCCTTCACTGCTCAGCCCTGGAGGGGTGAGGAAGGGCAGCTCCTCTGGACTTGAAAGGGAAGAAGGAGAAGGTCATCAGGCAGGAAGGCATCAGGGTGGTGGGTGAAGGGGAGCAGGGGACCGTGTCGTCCTCCCGCTTTGAACTGTCCTGCTGCTGCTTGCTCATTCACTCTCAGAGCGGAGGGAGTGTGGAGAAATTTGGGGTATTTAAAGGACTATAAATGACCCAGAAAAAATGTAAAAGAAAAAAAATATTGGGGTTTTCCCAGCCAAAACAGGAGAGTTGACAGCTATGGAAATTCTAATGAACATATTTTCAGGGACTTCATCAAGAAGTTGCATGTTTAGGTTGCAAATAATCTTCACAATGAGTCTGTAAGGTTCCTATCAAAAGGTAAGCAGTTGCAGTTTCAGGCTCACCAATTATAGTGATGCCTCCTAAGATAAATTTAATTGGTTCCTGGGATCCATTCATTTTATGAAAAATTCATCTTAAGAGGCATGGTTTCCCATAGAAATGCATTGAAAACCAATTAATTTGTTACAGAAGAATGAGTTACATTTGTTTTCAATGCATTCCTATCGCAATGTTGTCACAAAAACCCTCCAGGAACTGGAAGCCTTCTGCTGCCAGTTGATTGACGGTGTTTACCTCCAGCCCAACAAAGTGGGGGAGCTTCCCCCTTTCTTTGAGGGTTTGGAGCAAGGCAGATATTAAAACACTTAGAATGATAAACCTTGCTGAGAGAAAACTTAACCTTCTGTAAGGGTAAGTCTTGCCTGACAAATCTTTTAGAATTCTTTCCAAAGGTCAACAGGCATGTGGATTTGGGTGAACCACTGGATATTGTCTATCTTGATTTTTTTTTATATATATAAATTTTTATTGGATTGTTAAGGGAGGAACGAAAGGAAAGAGTATGGGGGAGAGGGAAAAAAAAGGGGGGATACAGTTTTTAAAATTTACATTGAGTATATCAAGCAAAATAAAAATAGTAATTTAACATATTACTAGAATTGCCAGATGTTATCACAATACTAATAAATTTGTTACTTCTTGCCATCTTTCCCGAAAAATCTCATCATAGTCTCCCTTTAGATAGCCGGAGAGTTTATCAATTTCGATACATTCTCTTATCTTTCCGTGAAGATCCTTCTCTGTTGGCGTGTTTGGTTGTTTCCAAAATTTTGCATACAGTATCCTTGCAGTAACAATTACATGATGAAGTACATATCTCTGATCATAGGAAATATTTATATCTACTATATTTAATAAGAATAGCTCTGGTCTAAACTCTATCTTAATTTTCAGAGATCTTTCTAAGAAAAGTTTTACCATATTCCAATACACCTTTGCTTCTTTACAAGTCCACCACATATGGTAAAAGGTTCCACAGTCATAATTACATTTCCAACATTTAGGTGAACAGTTATACATCTTGGATAAACGATGAGGTGCAAAATGCCATCTATAAAACATCTTATAACAATTTTCCTTAAACGAAATAGATTTAAAGATTTTAACTGTATTCCACAGAGAGTCCCATTTATTTAAATGAATAGTATAGCCTAAGTTTTCAGCCCATCTTATCATAGAGTCTTTAACCAATGTATCAATCATTTTTTCATTTAACAGTATGCTATAGAATTTGCTAAGAAGCTTGGAGTCACCAGAAGAAAGTAATTTATCAAATGGGGTATCAGTAGTCATAAAACCACCCTCTTTGGAAAGCTCTTTAAAGTGTGAATGTATTTGTTGATACTTCCACCAATCCAGATTATAACCTTCTGATACTAATTTCCCTAATGGTTTCAATGAGAGGTCAGCATTCAGAAGGTGTCTATAAGTTATAACATTTGAGATTTCACTTGCCTGGGAGCTATAAATTGCTCCCAGTGGGGATAACCACATAGGTGCTTTGAGATAAAATTGTTTTTTGATCAATAACCATATTTTAACTAAGGCATTCCTTATCCAGTGCTTTTTAAAGAGGGTAGGTAAATTTCCCTTGTGCCACATATAGTGATGCCAGCCCTTATCAAGGCCATAACTCTCAAGCTGTAGTATTCTTTTATTTGTCATCAGGATCCAGTCTTTAATCCAAGTCATGGCGGCAGCCTTGTAGTATAGTACTAAATTAGGAAGGGCAAAGCCACCAAATTTGGTTCTATCCTGCAAATAGATATTTTTAATCCTTGCTTTTTTCTTTTGCCATATAAAAATACGTATACTTTTTTCCAGATCTGAAATGATCTTAAAGTTTGGTAATATAGGCAGAGATTGAAATAAGAAAAGCAGTTTAGGTAAGACATTCATTTTGACTGCAGCAATTCTGCCCATTAAGGATAGCTGAAGTCTTGACCAAGTTTCGAGGTCAGCTTTGATTGTTTTTATAACATTAACATAATTGTCTTTGAGTAAAGAGTTACATCGGTTAGATACAGTAATACCCAAGTATTTTACCCTATTAGAATGTTGAAAACCAGATTGATTTACCAGTTTTTCAATCATGGATGGAGTCATATTTTTAGTAAGAAACAATGTTTTTTCTCTATTCACCTTTAATCCGGAGATTTTAGAGTATGCCTCCAAGATCTTTAGAAGTTCTACGGAGGAAGTCTGAGGGTTCTCCATGATAACCATCAGGTCATCTGCAAAGGCTTGTACCTTGTAAACTTCTCCCTTGTTTTGTAGGCCTTGAATGTCAGAATTTTCCCTTATAACATGAAGAAGAACTTCCAGGGTGGTTATAAACAAAAGAGGGGAAAGAGGACATCCTTGCCTAGTACCTTTGTGTATATTGACTTTGTCTGTAAGGTGACCATTAACTACAATCCTGGTATTTTGGGTAGAGTAGATTTGTTCAATAGCTCGCAACATTCTATGGCCACACTGGAGATAATCTAATTGGGTTCTAAGTAAAGACCAGGATACATTATCAAAGGCTTTCTCAGCATCAATGAATGCGAAAGCTACTTGCTTCTCGGGGTGGGATTCGTAATATTCCAACACGTTGAGAAAAGTTCTAATATTGGATTGGAGGTGCCTTCTGGTCGTGTGAAATCAGGGAAGGTAAAATCATCCACCATCTATTAGCCAGGATGGTTGCAAAAATTTTGTAATCCACGTTTAGGAGGGCAATTGGCCTGTAATTCTGTATCAAATCTTTGGATTTCCCTTCTTTGGGAATCAATGTCGTATGTGATGATTTCCAGGAATCTGGTATATCTTCGCCTTCAAAAATAGATGTAAAGAGATTTTTCATATTTCCAGAAATTGTCTCCAAAAGGTTTTTGTAAAATATAGCTGGTATTTGGTCAGGTCCAGGCGCTTTATTCAATTTTTGATGATTAATAGCCTCTGTTATTTCCATCATTGTGATAGGGGCATTCGTCTGGGCTCTCTGTTCTTCAGTAAGTTTTGGAAAATTGGCTTGTTCAAGGTATTGGAAGATGGCATCTTTGTCAATCATCTCCGGCTTGAATAGTCTTTGGTAATATTCCTCTATGATTTTTTGAATTTGTAATTGCTCTGTCTGGTTTTCCCCAGTTTTGTCTTTGAGTGAGAATATGAGTTTTTGTGATTGTACCTTTTTTAGGCTATACGCTAACCATCTACCTGGTTTGTTTGCATTTTCCACAAAGTCAGGTTAAGTTCATGCCTACAAGAAGCCAGGTCTTTGTTCAACTTGTCGTTATGGGGGTCTTGTGTTAAGTCCGTTTCAAGCTTTTTCATCATATTAAGAATTGATTCATATTTCTTTTTCCTCTCTTTATTCCGTCTTGCCATATATTGGATAACAAATCCTCTGAAGTATGGCTTAAAGGCATCCCACACCGTTTTGAGTGGTGTACCCGTATTCAGATTAGTTTCGAAATACAAATTCAGATCCCTAGCAGCCTCTGAAATGAATTCTTTATCAGTCCAGAGAATTGAGTTGATTTTCCAGTGCCAGGGCATACCCGAAGATTTCAATGTCCATAAAATGGCATTGTGATCGGATAATATTCGAGGTAAGGTTTCTATATCCCTTGTATTTAGTAGAAGATCGGATGTGGCCCAACACATATCTATATGGGAGAAGGAAGCGTATTGTCTTGAGTAAAAGGTGTAACCATCTTTTAGTGGATTTTTCCTTCTCCAGATGTCATGAAGTTCTAAAATATCGGACATGTCCAGGAATGATTTGGGCAGTGTGGAAGATGAAGTCTTGGATTTTTTCCCTTTTGGTGTTTTCCTGTATACTGAAGGAATATGTACAGCATTGAAATCTCCCAATATTATAAGCTGATGATTCCCATATTGCAACAGTTTCTGGGCCAGTTGTTCAAAGAAGGTTTGTCTTCCATGATTATCGTTGGGGGCGTATATACCAGCAATAATTGTTTCTTTAGATTGGATTTTTGCTTGGACAAGAATCCATCTGCCTGATTCATCTTTTTCCAGAAGGGTTGGGGAGAGCTCTGGTTTAATATACAGTGCCACCCCATTTTGCTTCTTTTCTTTGTTTGATGTGGAAAATAGATTTCCCAATTTATTTTGTATTAAATATTGTTCATGTTTTCTCAATATGTGAGTTTCCTGTAAGCAGATGATTGAACATTGTTGTTTTTGGAGGAAATTAAAAGTCTTCCGACGTTTCTGCAGGGTGTTCAGACCATTAACATTCCATGTTAGAATTTTTTGAGCCATCTTACTACTTCCAACGATATTTCTTCTTCCCTGATTTTGGCCTGAGATAGTGTTTCGGCCTGGCACCTCCCACTGCGCCACAAGAATCTTGGTCGTGCTTTAAAGTCTCTTGTTTTGAAGTCTGATTATCACGGCTATCATCTTTGGTAGTGGTTTGAGTTCCGGTCGTGTCCTCACCTTCAGAGGAGGATGGTGAAGAAGAAGAGGGGGAGTAGCCCAACTTCCTTGCATTTTTTTCGGCGAAGGTTCTAGCTTTCTGGTGGGATTCAATTTTCTGTAGTTTGCCTTCCCATTGGAAGGACAGACCTTGGGGGTAGAGCCACTTATATCTTATGTCATGCTTGAGCAGGAGTTTGGTAAGAAAAGTATATTCTTTCTGCAATTGGCGAACTTCCCAAGGGACATCTTTCAGTATTGTCACTTTGGATTTATTGATTTCCACCTCCTTATCTTGAATAGCCTTGAGGATGCAATCTCGAGTGTATCTTCTGACCAGTTTGACTATTACCTCAGGAGGGAGTTTATTTCTTCTAGTATAGGCCGTTGGTTGACGGTAGATCATGTCTACCTCGCGAAGAAAATCTTCAACGGGTACCTCAAGTAGGGTGGCCAGGCTGTCTCCAACTGTGGTGTAGAGGTTTTCATCTTTGTCAGCAGTAAGATTTTGAATTCTTAGAATTTTGGAGGAGGCTTCAATTTCCTGTGTAAGAACCAGTCTACTTGTTGATTCCATTGTGGCTTCAATTTCTCCAAGACGAAAGTCAGTGACATTCATGTTCTCTTCCAGCGCTTGTAAACGGCCACCAAAAGTTTCTAGTTTCGCGTCCACATTCGAAAAACCCTCTTTCATTTCTGCTCTTAAGTTTGAAAATCCAGTGCTTTGGTCTGAAATCATTTTTGCCTGGGTAGGATTCAACTGGTTAAGTGCATCTAGGATTTGGCTAGATTGGCTTAATTGACTTGATTGCTGGGTCATGGTTTCTGGATGGGCCAAAGAAATAAAAGCAGACTTCTTTTGTATAGTTGGGGTTTTGCTCATGCTGAAGGTTTATTTATACAGGGGTAATCCAGGTTGTTGAGTGGTATTTTTACTATATTGTGGTGGTAAAAGGATCAATTGCCTCTTCTCAGGAGTATTTCAGAGTCTTTAAGGGGTTAATCTTATTCTAATTAGTTTGCTGCTTTCAAGAAATGTATGTGAGGTCGCAAACATAGAAAAATCCAGTAGATGGTGTGCT
This sequence comes from Phrynocephalus versicolor, assembly GCA_023846285.1. NCBI lineage: Eukaryota > Metazoa > Chordata > Lepidosauria > Squamata > Agamidae > Phrynocephalus > Phrynocephalus versicolor. Next base: position 30,751,616 of record JAHTLZ010000379.1, on the reverse strand, counting down.
GTACCCACTTTAGCCAACAGAGTCCGAAGAGTATAACAAAGGGTGGAGTGGGAACTTTAGGGTTAAATCTGCCGTAAGATGAATATGAAAGTAAAAGCAAAAGTAGCAGTCCTCCGAGAGGCAGATAGTAACGGATAAAACAGGAAAAATGATTGGAAAGAGGCAGATTCTTTTCGGTAAGTTGCTTGATTTATATTTTTGAAGGGGCTTTCGGGTGGAGAAAAGCCACTCACGGTTCTGGAGGAATAGAGGCAGCTCAAACTTCCGTCAGGATCTCCCAAGGTCTCAGCCGCACAGGAATACCACCAGGGGTTTCAAACCTCTCCCAAAGGAAAGGGAACCACGCCTGGGTGCCCCGGATCGGTTCTGGGATGGATTCTGCTCCCAGCGGGTGGTCTTGAAGTGGAAACACCCTCTAGGGACCTGGGATACATTGACGTTAGCCGGGACTGCTTTCAGCTAACGTCTCTGCTGATCGCGGCCATCTTGTCCCCCCTGTCTATCTTGATTTTCAGAAGGATTTTGACACAGTCCCTCACCAAAGTCTGCTGAGAAAATTGCACAGTCAGGGGATAAGAGGGCAGGTCCTCTTCTGGATTGAGAACTGGTTGAGATCCAGGAAACAAAGAGTGGGTGTCAATGGGCATTTTTCACAATGGAGAGAAGTGAAAAGCGGTGTGCCCCAGGGCTCTGTCCTGGGACCGGTGCTTTTCAATCTGTTCATAAATGACCTGGAGAAAGGGATAAACAGTGAGGTGGCAAAGTTTGCGGATGACACAAAACTTTTCCATGTGGTAAAAACCAGAGAAGATTGTGAAGAGCTCCAGAAGGATCTCTCCAAACTGCGGGAATGGGCCACAAAATGGCAAATTCATTTTAATGTAACCAAATGTAAAGTAATGCATATTGGGGCAAAAAATCCAAACTTTATCTATCAACTCATGGGCTCTGAGTTATCCGTGACGGATCAGGAAAGAGATCTTGGTGTGTTGGTGGACAGCTCAATTAAGGTGTCACTGTATACACAATGTGTGGCAGCAGTGAAGAAGGCCAATTCCATACTAGGGATTATCAAAAAGGGGATTGAAAATAAAACAGCCAACATTATAATGCCATTATACAAAACAATAGTAAGGCCGCACCTGGAGTATTGTGTACAATTCTGGTCACCGCATCTAAAGAAAGATATAGTGGGATTGGAAAAGGTGCAGAAGAGAGCGACTAAAATGATTACTGGGCTTGGGCACTTCCCTTATGAGGAAAGGCTAAAACATTTGGGGCTCTTTAGTCTGAAAAAAGGTGCCTGAGGGGGGATATGACTGAGATGTATAAAATAATGCAGGGCATGAGTAAAGTGGATAGAGGGACACCCTTCTCCCTCTCACAAAATACCAGAACTAGGGGACATATACTCAAATTGAGGGCTGGGAGAGTAAGAAGAGACAAAAGTAAATATTTCTTCACCTAGCACGTTATTAGTCTATAGAACTCGCTGCCACAGGATGTGGAGATGGCATCTGGCCTGGATGTCTTCAAAAGGGGATTGGACAGATTCCTGGATGAAAAGTCCATCACAGGTTACAAACTATGATGGAGATCTGTAATCTCCAGGCTTAAAACAGGGGTGCTTCAAGGGCCAGATGCAGGGGAGTGGTATCAGGAGACAGATATTTAGTCTTGTGTGCTCCCAGACACATCTGGTGGGGCTACTGTGATATACAGGAAGCTGGATTAGATGGGCCTTTGGTCTGATCCATCATGGCTCTTCTTATGTTCTTATGTTCTTATGAAAAACTTCCCCCTTTTGCTAGCTGCCCCTACCCGAGTGGGGGGTGAGTGGGCGAGGGCTAACTCACCAGCTCGTCCCCTTCCTGCATTGGGGTAGCCACCCTCCAAGGGTTCGATGAACAGAGGCTGGCTGCCTTCCTTTTGCTAGCCTCTGCAAGCAGAGAGGCAGGAAAAGAGAAGGCAGTGCTGCCTTCCATTCCCCAGCCTGGCTCTTCACGGAGGCCTGCAAAAGGAAAGCATCCAGCCCCCATGGAGAGATTCATTTAAAGAGCTCTGTGCAGAGAGCCCACACCAAAGGGGAGGCAGAGGCTTGCAGGCTTGCAAGCCTCTTCCTTCTCTTCAGCTTGGGACCTTGCATGGAGCTCTTTAAAGGGGTTCATCCATGGAGGCTGGCTGCCTTCCTTTTGCCAGCCTTTCTGTTCTCAAAGGCTAGCGAAAGGAAGGGAGGCAGCCTTCGTGGATGGATCCCTTTAAAGAGCTCCATGCAAGGAGCCCAAGCCAAATGAGAGGCAGAGGTTTGCAGGCTTGTGAGTCCTTTCCTCCGCTTCGGCTTGGGATCCTTGCACAGAGCTTATGAAGGGATCTGTCCATGGAGCGCAAGCCAAAGTGGAGGCAGCAGATGGCACCAATTATAGTAAAGTCTTGGTTTATGAGCATAATTCATTCTTGAAACATGTTTGTAATCCAAAGCACTTGTATAACAATGCTAATTGACCCATAAGAAATAATGGAAACTCAAATGATTTGTTCTACAGGCCAAAATATTCATATAAAATGTATGCAATACTGTAATATAATATAATAAAGAAAATACAAAAGATAAAGAAAAATAAAATAAAACTCTAACCTGTGCTCATTTTTATAGTTGGGCATGAAATGAAAAAAAATTGGTTCTGTTATTTGTTATTCGTTTCATTATGTAACGAAACAAATAACAAAATTTGTGATGAAATTAGAACGAACCAAAGAGAACCATGAAAATTAGGTTTGTTACATTTCATTTTTGTTAATGGTGACACGCAATGAAATGAGCTGTTTTTAAATGTTAAAAAGGTCCTGAATATCCATAAAAATCCAGCGATAATGATTTATTCTGCCTGATAATACCTACAAGGGGGGTTGGGATCCTTAAAATGTGCATTTATGTCTTTTCTCAGATCGCTGTATTTTTTTTTCCTTTAAGGGGAGTTAGGGGACATTGACCCAAAATGGCTCCCAGATGCCTAATATTGATTTCTTGGGTATTAAAACACCCTGGACATCTGTAAAAATGCAGTGATAATTATTTGAAATTATTACCTACCAGGGGGTTGCGGTCCTTAAAACGTTTGTTTTTGTCTTTCTCCCATCACGATGTATTTTTTTCTTTTCCCTTTAAGGATGACACAAAATGGATTCCAGCTATAAGATGGATGCAAGCCATGTGATGGGATCATGTAAATTCTTGGACAATTTCAACCAATAGCATGCCCAGGTTGCAGACTGGGTAGGTTTGAAAGCCACAGAGGGCATAGAAAGCTTTGGCAGCCCCCATCCTCCTTGCAGTCTGCAGTGGAAGTTAGGGTGGGATTGCTGTCTCTGTAACTCATTACTTTAGGCCAGCCAGGCAGTTTTGTGTCTCTGTGTTCCTGCTGGCTGCAGCCTGGATTTTAGGGGAGAGAAAAAAGAGATTTCTCTTGCAGCCTCCCTGTGTGCATGCGTACCTCTCAGTGAGTACCCTCCCCTGCCCCGCCGTGCAGTCACTTTGTGGCTGCCTTATGCCCTAGGCAACGCCCACCGCTGCCTTTGCAGCCAACCCTGCGTACCTAGTCTATACTGTGTCTCTGCCAGCATCATTTTTTTAGTGTTTTCCCTCTGGTCTGGGACATTGGGGGATGTCCATGTGCGGAAATGCTTTTAGTCGCGTAAAAAGCAGTTAAAAACAAAAAGTGAAAAACGAAAAAACAAAATGATTTTTTTCAAAAAATTCACAAAAAAATGAAAATGAACCAAAATGGACCTGCAACAAAAAATGAAAAACCAAAATGTCATTTTTTCGATTTGTGCCCATCTCTACTCACTTTGAAAACTTTTATAACTAGTGTGAGAGAGACCAGAGGAGGCTCCGTTGCCTGCCAGCATCCACCAACTAGCCTTCCTTCCTTCCTTCCTTCCTTCCTTCCTTCCTTCCTTCCTTCCTTCCTTCCTCCATCCCTCCCTTCCTTCCTAAAGGGAATGAGCGGGCAGATGGCCTTATTGCCTTCCCTTCCTCTCTTTTCTTTTGAGGCTGCCGGAAACAGAACATTTTACACAACCATGCACAATCCGGGGGGGGGGGGGGGAGGGAAAAAAGCACCATTGGTTCACTTTTGATCACGTGACCTGCTCCAGTGTTTGTATTGCACAACATTGCTTGTTGATCAAGGCAAAATTTAGAAGAAATGCTTCGTCGCCTTGTAAAAAAAATTCCTAGACCAAGGCAGTCAGAAACCAAAGTTTTACTTATTTTTTCACCACTAAGCTTTGGCTTGAAACATTTTCTCTTTCCATCCACATGGTTATTACTTCAAACCCATCCCAGAACTCAAGGGGCCAGCTTAAAGGGTAATACAAGCCAGAAACTCTACAGTCCAATATTGTTCCTCTATCATTTAGTGAAGCTACACCAAGCCAATATTAAAGTGAGTAAAACATTACAGTTACAACATAAAAAGAATGACAAATGAAATTGCCGAGCCAGGTTGAAAGAAAGAGGCGACACACATTCCGCTTGG
>JAHTLZ010000379.1:30727370-30747065 GCA_023846285.1 Phrynocephalus versicolor | reverse complement strand
CTTATCAATGAGCAATAACTTTAGGAGGGCCTGAGCCGTAGCGCATCATCAAAATGGTAACAACAAATTGATTAGGTCCCGCTACTCCACCAATTTCCTGCGGCCCGTTGAACTGCCGCAGTGAGGATGCCAATGAGATCTTTTGGCATCAACGCTTGATTAAAGGTTGGCAGCCCTCCTAGGGTTTTGGGTTATTATTATTATTTGCTCCCTAACTAAATCCTATTGGGTTATTAATGGAAGGCTGCCGAAGACGTGAAGATGTAATTAGATTCGGGACCTAAATGGTTAACTTTGATGCGCTACCCGCCACCAAAGAGGCGCACTGCGGCTCTTTACCCAACAGCCGAACAATTCGGCCCTCAGGCCCTCCTTAAGATTTTGAATAAGGATATCCAGGCCCTTGTCCAATAAATGCACACCATCCGGACGAATGAAGGTGGTTTCCCCAGCAGGGATGTTGGAGTGCCAAAAGACAGCTCCCGCTTCGGCCTGCACAGCGTGGGCCACTAACGCAATGGATAAGGTTTATCAGGTCCAATCTCTGACGTAATTTATTGCAGCCGGTTAAGCATGCAATGAGGATGCCGAAGTGTTATTGGGCATCCCCCATTCCTGATAAGTTTTATCAGGTCCACTTTCTGAATTAAATTTATTGCAGCCAGTTACGCATGCAATGAGGATGCCAGAGTGTTTTGGGCATCCCCCATTCCCAATTTCTAGGCAGTCCACTTGATCACATTGGTTATTACGATAGGACTGTCGAAGACCTTGATTATTTTATAGAGATCTGCATGATGTTTACTATTAAATTGGGCTACCCATGGTGGCGCGAACCCCCGTTCAACCGGGAAATGATCACAGACCAAACGACACAAACCAATGAGCGAGTACGCTGGAACGCTCTCAGATCCACGAGGATCTTGAGAATGAGATACTTGCCGGACTTACGGGTCAAGTCAATTCCTACCAACATGGGCAACCACGATGCTCGGCAAGGTGGCAGGGGGAAGATCACTGAGAGGCACAGTAAGAAAGGCGTGTCAAGGCATAACCTTCTTGCCCTTCCACAGGAAACCGGCCCATTGGCCACGGCCGAAAGCGCGGCCACGTCCCAGGCCGAAAGCGCAGCCACATCCCAGGCCAAATCGCGGCCACGTCCAAGGCCGAAAGCGCGGCCAGCTCCAAGGCTGATAGGGCAGCCACCTCCAAGGCCGAAAGCGCGGCCACCTCCAATGCCGAAAGGGCGGTCAGCTCCAAGGCCGAAAGCGCGGCCAGCTCCAAGGCCAAAAGTGCAGCCACCTCCAAGGCCGAAAGCGCGGCCACGTCCAGACTGGATAGCAACTCCAAGGCCCCGTAAACAAAAACTGAGGCCGTAAACCAACGCTCAAACCCGGCTCCCGGGGGGTAGAAGCTGTAACGAGAAAGAAAGGAACAACTGGCCGGTGTTACCAGTCCATTAGTAAACGTACAGAAGATTTTTATGTCTCCGGATCTCCATCACACACTCCGTTGGTTGCCAACCCAATTAGCGCCAAAGGCAGCTGCGGTGGAAGCAGCACCTATCCGGAGCAAATGACGCCCAAAATGCCAGCCCGATACGCCAGCGACCTGCAGTGCCCTCAGTGAAATTGTACAATATTGGCCACCTGTAAAAGGCGACCCCTCTTTGCGCAGAAATAGGTACCCCCGATAATTGTAAGTGAGCAGGGCGGACCTACATAACGCTAGGACCGGGCAAATTTGGAGCACAGAACACCTACGAAGGTGTATCGTGCCGGCCTTACCTCGCTGGTCAGTCTTCACTCTACAAATATGCTGAGAGACCAGATCCTGCTCGCGGACCATACCCGACCAACGTAATGCATAAGCAAGGAGTCGGGTTTTTTTTGGATTGGGCAAGCAGCTCGCTAACGCGTGAGGCGGCGAAAAAGGGGGTACCAAAGTGGCAGCTTGAAACACGGCAACCTCATAACTGGCAGAACAAACTCGAGGCTGTGCATTAGCCAGCCTACATAACCTATTAGGAGAGATCGGAATCTTCAGAATAACTCGAAAATTGGGTTAGGTCCGGGCAATACCACTGCGCTGCCACCCCAGGGGGAACGAGGCAGCACACTAAATTTCGGCCGAAATGCGGCGCGTATGATGAGGACTACGAAGTCCCACAATACTATAGCGCCGTCTGCGCAAAAATGGACGACCAGGCGCCGCAACTCCATGAAGGGTAGATGCTGGACTGCTGGAGCCGACTTACCACGCGAATACACAGCCCAGGCTGAAACCAGTGCCGGAAGCGATGAGTCTTCAGCGGCAGGCAGGAACGTAACTACGTTGGCAGACACAGCAACTGGGGGTCTGAGCAGAGCCTGCGATGACGCGGCTACTTCAGTAGTCACAGATGGCGTACCTGCAGAAACGATACTGGCAGATCCTGCTAAAACGGACTCAAAAGAAGAATTGCATGTCACCATTAGCCATCATTAGTTTACGCTCCGCCCTCCTCTGAGCCTTGGCCTCGCTCGTAGAAAGCCCGCTCCCATAAGACACGGCCGTCCCCTGCCTTTCAGCGTGCTCGCGCTCCAAACGAGGTAGCTTCTACCAAGCTGCCAAAAGACTAGGCGACTCATCACCTGATGAAGAGGATGGATGAGTAAAGGGCTGCTGACTAGGCCTTTTCTTGGCAGGGGCTTTACCCTTTCCCTTCCCATTAGAACCTCCCTCCTTAGACGGCATAGCCGAATATAAGGGGCAAAGAGGTGAAAAGTAACTCAGTGGTGTGGGCGTGGCACAAACCAAAAAACGGATTCAAGGAGAATGGGAAGGGTGGCCCTGGTATGTAACAGCCAACCCAAATTGTGGTGTGTAACAGCCCACACGAATCGTGGCGCCTGACTTCATGACAGAGGACCTTGAGTGGATTCCACTGCCTGAGCCACCCCTCTTGGCTAAAGAATGAAATCAAATACAGGTTGAAAGAGAGGAGGTCTTAGGACTAATCGGTAAATTGAAGATTAACAGGCATAAATGAGCTGGAGACACGGATAAACAGTGAGGGGGGGCAAGTTTTTTGAAAAGGTCAGCAGGCACGTGGATTTGGATGAACCGATGGCTATATCCCATCTGGGATTTCAAAGGGCTCCCGACATAGTCCCTCACCAAAGGCGAAGGAGGGAGGGCCCAGAAAACTACAGGCCAGTTAGCATTACATCTGTCCCAGGGAAGATGGTGAAGAAGTGCAAAGCGGTGTGCCCCAGGTTTCAGTCCTGGAACCGGTGCTGAGCAGTCCGTTCATAAATGAGCTGGAAACAGGGAGAAACAGTGAGGGGGCCAAGGTTGCAGATGACACAAAACTTTTCCTGTGGTGAAAACCAGAGATTGTGAAGAGCTCCAGGAGGGTCTCTCCCAACTGGGGGAAAGGAATGTGTGTTAATGCAACCACATGTAAAGTAATGCATATTGGGCAAAAACTTCAAACTCCCTCTATCAACTTATGGGCTCTGACCTCTCCGTGACAGACCAGGAAAAGATCCTGGTGTGTTGGTGGACAGCTCCATGAAGGCGTCTCCCCAATGTGTGACCGCAGTGAAGAAGGCCAGTTCATCGCTAAGGAGTAAAAAGGGGATCGAAAATAAAACAGCCAACATTATAATGCCATTATACAAAACAATAGCAAGGCCCCACCTGAAGTATTGTGTACAATTCTGGTCAACGCATCTCAAGAGAGACATAGTGGAACTGGAAAAGGTGCAGAAGAGAGCAACTAAATTGATTACTGGGCTGGGGCACCTGCCTTATGAGGAAAAGCTAAAACGTTTGGGCCTCTTTAGTCTGGAAAAAAGGCGCCTGAGGGGGGATAGGATTGAAACATACAGAATAATGCAGGGCCTGAGTAAAGTGGATAGAGTGAAGCTCTTCTCCCTCTCACAAAATACCAGAACTAGGGGACATCCACTCAAATTGAGGGCTGGGAGAATAAGAAAAGACAAAAGAAAAAAAAATATTTTTTTTTGGCACATTGTTAGTCTGTGGAACTCCCTGCCACAGGATGTGGTGATGGCATCTGGCCTAGATGCCTTCACAAAGGGGGGTTGGACAAATTCCTGGAGGAAAAGTCCATAACAGGTTACAAAGCATGATGGAGAAACCAGGGTACTTCAAGGGCCAGATGCAGGAGAGTGGTAACAGGAGACAGATATCTAGTCTCCTGCGCTCCCAAATGCATCTGGTGGAGTCGCTGAGAGATACAGGAAGCTGGACTATATGGGCCTTTGGCCTGATCCAGCATGGCTCTACTTATGTTATCAAGTTCTTACATAACAACAATGAACAGAGAGGATGGATGCAGATCACCCCACCCGTAAAAACCTAGAAGGTGATGCTCACAAAATGGCCGCACAGGGGGCTAAGCAGGCTATCACCAAGATGGAAAATCGCAGCAAAATAGCTTTCAGCCGGAGAATACCAACACGCCTTGGTCCACCCAGAAGTCAACAAAGGACAAAGCGATTACTGGCCACACAGAATGTCCAGCTGGGCGGATGGATGTAGATAAATGTCCCAAAGGGTGAGACCATAAGGCACGGCCAAGATGGCTGCTGGGTGCAATAAACGAAATGGCCTCCCTGAGCCACCCCCGATAGAAGAGCCAAGCTAGATGCCTGAAGGACAAGATGACTAAGCGAAGCTATAAGTCCAACGCACGATAACTGAAATAAAGGACCCCAACACACAGTCAGAATAATAGGAAGGTGAATCATCACTAGGCAAGGCTAACCAAGGGAGTCAACCTCCCCCCTCCCCCCGGGGCTCCTGCTCCCAAGCCTTCATTGGACACCCCCCAGACGGGATACTGACCAGCAGCCTCACCAGTAAAAAAGGCCAGCAGGGTTAACTAACCTAGCCAAGCCAGTCTGACAGGAGCGGTATATCGCCAAGCCCAGCTGCGAGTTGGAGCCCAACAAGCAGCAGAGCTGACAGGAGCTGACATAGCTTCCACTCCCCGCTCCTGCTTCCACCAGCCCGCCCACAACGACATGTCTGCCAGTAAATCAAGAGAAGAAAATCTTCTTCATCAATAGAAGAAAAGTCTCCCCCTCATCCCCCGCAGACCCCTTCCCCCCACCGGCGGAACCGGCAAGCTGCTTCTGCAACAATCGAGAGGAGAGGGAGGCTTATCGCAAGGCTCAGCTGCTGGTCTGGAGTCCCGACAAGCAGCTGAGATAAAGATCTCACAGAGCGATCACTGCTCCCGCGGCGCCCGGCAAACGCGCCCACCGAACCAAGCCTCAGCGGCCGGCAAACCAGTCCCCCAAACTCTACCCCAAAACGACTCAACCTGAGGCACAGTCCCGGAGAGGCAGAAGCAAGCGTCCGCTTGCTCAAAAGACAACGGGGCTACACACGTCTGGGAAGAGCTCCTGAGAGACGCGAACCAGGAAGCGGCAGCTCCCGACAGCTGATTGTCGGGAGTCTATAGCAAGCAGGAGCTTGCACAGCAAAGCCGGGGCAACGGCAGATCAGGCAGGCGCTCAAAGAAAGCATGCCCCTCGCTCCAACGAAGAAACCGGCAATTGCGGAGGCAGGCTGAGGGGAGCGCGCCGAGAACTTATAAAGGGCGCGCTCCCCGGGCGTAGGCTACGCCAATGGCGTAACCAATAGCCGCCTCCCTCAACCAGCCGGCAAAGTTGCCCCTGCCCGGCACGAGGCCAGGCGGAGCAGCCATTATCACCTGTCAAGTTGTGGTCTTAATGTAGTTTAATTATATTGGGTTGCTGGGAAAATGAATTAACTATGAGCCAGTTTGTTACAAATCGCAAGTAAATTCAAAGCTCTGCAATCCACAAAAGAACTTTAAAAAAAAATAAAAATAAAAGGCTTGTGAAGTTTCTTGTGGATTCTTTGGCTTATGACTTATCATTGTATGAATTAAAACATCTGCATATAGCATTGAGGGAATCTACTAAGATTGAGTTGCAAACACATGACACTTCTCCTTTGCAATGTGCAAACTCAATTTTGAGAGAAGGATTCCCCACTGCAACCCCAGCCTATGTCCATAGTTACCCTCTGTACTTTTTAAGTACAACTGCAGAAGTGCTTGACAAAAAAGGCAAAACTTGATAGACTCATTTGTTTTCTTATAATATAAAAACCCAGAGGTAGCAGAGATTGGTAAAACTGATAAATTACATCTCATTTGTGCTCAAGGAAAGAAACATGCTCAGAAGGTAGCTCTGAATTAAATTACACGTTGATATGTTGAGGCAAATTTGCTGTTTTGTTCATTTACAATACCTTATGGATTTTTCAAAAGCTGCAATTTATTGCTAATTGAGCCAGAGGACCTTTCTCTGTCACTTCAAATCCAAATATATTTGCAGGCCCATCTCGAAATTACTCTGGGTTTTAAGACAACCTATTTAGGAGCCTTGGGAGATTGTCATTAATAGCTGTCAAAGGAATCTAAACTAAAACATGGTACATCCAGCAAAGCTGATGACAGTGCCTGTGGCCTAAAGGAAAAAGCAGAGTGTATTATTGAATGCATGGATTAATATCAATACCAAATACTCCCCCTGGTTGTAGTGTAAGAAAAGCGGAGATGAGAAAATAAGGGTTGGGGTGATCCTTTTTCAACCTGTGTTATGTGCTGTCCAATAAAGAACCACCTCTAGCCTTTGAGGAAGGAGGTTACGATTTTCTCCTGCTGTGCATTGCTACGTGAAGGAGGAGTCCCAGTGTTGCTATCAGGCTTAAAACCGGGGTACTTCAAGAGCCAGATGCAGGGGAGTGGTATCAGGAGACAGATATCTAGTCTCGTATGCTCCCAGAAACATCTGGTGGGGCCACTGTGAGATACAGGAAGCTGGACTAGATGGGCTTTTGGCCTGATCAAGCATGGTTCTTCTTATGTTCTTAAGAGCATTATGAAGTAAGAGAGTTCAAAGAGTAAAGCTGAGTTCTAAAGCTACTCCGTGTTTTGTTTCGCATGAAGGGTCAATCCTGCCATGAGGTAATGCTTGGAATATGTTCACCATCCTGACACCAGTACTGAAATAGAAATTTTAATCCAGTTGCCTTCTATACATGATGCAGGAAGTGGTGCCATTTTGTCCTTTGCCTTACCAAGCCCTGTTGTGTGGCAATGATCCAACAACTCCTTTCTTCATCTGCTTTCTCTCAACACAGTTCAATAACAGTGCCAGGGCCACCTTCTCTATAAAGTGAGACATATGTATCTCCTCCAGCAAAGCTGCTTCCATGAAACCACATCTGCAGTCCTCTTTTGTTAAGTGTGCACCTAATTTAAACTCTAATCATATGCAAATTTCAACTGGGCATAAGTCCAGTTTAATTCAGTGGGACTAATTTTGGAGACAATATGCATAACATCAAGTTATATAGATTTTTGTATTTGAATAGATGTTTGTTAATATGCGTAGGAAGGGGAAGGCTACAATTATAAATATTTCACAGTCACACTAGGTGAGAAAGGGGCAAATACATCTATTTCTCCATTCAAATCACATCCACATATTTTTCTGTTAAATATTATTTCCACGTTAATATAACAATATTTTTGAAGAAGTCTTAAAAATATTTAAGCAGCCTAGTAGCAGCTTTATTGCAGCTCATTCAGCTTTCATCCACACTTTGACTCTCCCTTTGGCATTTGACTATGGACTGAAGCAAAACTGACTTCAACTTTTCAACACTTGGCTGGCTGAAATATCTGTTAGGAATTGATCTGTTTTCACTTTGTGTTCCAAACACAAAGATGTCTAATCCTAACTGATTTGTTTCCTGATTGACAATGTGTGGCATTCTTGGCTTGACTTCTGAGGCTTCTGCTGAAATTTCTCTGTCTGCCTGAAAAATAGAGAAACAATAGGTAACTTTATCACTTCCATGCCCAAAGGCATACGACTGAGCAGATGAGTGGGATTTTTGTTATTGTGTCATTACAGTCATGACCGACTCTTCATGACCCCACATCCATGGAGTTTTCTTGACAGTAATACTGGAGTGGCTTCCCATTTCAGGCACCTGGTATTCCCTGGTGGTCACCCATCCAAGTACCAGCCTGGCCCAACCCTGCTCAGCTTTCGAGATCAGGAGAAATCGGATGTGCTCAGGATACCATAACCAAATGTGAAAGCTTTACATGAGATTGGTGGTACTATGCTGAATTGCCAGCTATCTTTTTGTATGCCATTTTCCTCCCTGCAAAATGAGTTGATTCCTCCACTCCCCGTTTTTATTTCACAGGGATATTAGCAAGTTCTGTGATGTTTCTCCTGAAATGCTCCCAGAGCTTCAGTGCTTACCTTACTTGAACCATGCACCTAGGATGTGCATGATGTTTATTTTTGCACAATAGATCCTGACCACTGGCTTCCTTCCTGCTCTTTTCCCCCCCCCCAGACGTTTTTCTTAGGCTTTTCCAGGCCTACTGCTTGCTGAGTGCCTAGCAAAGATTTACTATAATTTTAAAAATAAATCAAGCAGGCACATCTTTTCTCTGCTAATAAAAAAGGGGGTGCGAACCTCTCTGTTGTCAGGTTCCCTGTATCAACAGAAAGCCCTGAGGGAACAGACCATCAGTTAAGTCCTTTAGTGCAGCATACAGGAAACTAAAAGTGCCACAGCGAACAGGAAAACAGCACACAAGAAGCACCCTACCATGCACTGCCTGACCACCTTCTTAGAGCATGTTCTAGATAGAAGCTCCGTAGCCCTGCATTATTAGAAATTCATCAACCTCACTCATTATTTTTCAGTACTATTCCCTCCTCCTCCTCTCTCAACAAATGGTTGACATTCAGTATGAAGGCACAGCCTTATGGTGCAATGGTTAAATGCCTGTACTGCATCTAAAACTGTGCTCACAACCAGGGGTTCAATCCCAGGTAGCCGACTCATGGTTGACTCAGACTTCCATCCTTTCGAGGTTGGTAAAATGAGTAACCAGCCTGCTGGGGGAAGGTTGGCAATGTGTAGTCTATGACAGAAAGCGCAAACTATTTTTAACATTCATTAGTCTGTTTTGAATAGCCAATCACCAAGTTGGTGGGAGGGGCTAAAATGTTATATATGGAAACATAATGGGTGCTGGAAAGTTCAGTTCAGTTCATTTAGTTGAGTGAGTCCAGTTCAGTGAGCTGAGGGTGAGTAATCAGAGAGTCAAGGTGGTTTGTTAATTGTTCATGTGGAATATCCTGCCACTGACAAAGGTCTGGTTGATATAACGACATTATTCTAAGAATTAATGATTGTATTAAAAAAATTAACATCGGCTAAAGCTATCATAATATCAAACATATAATTGTAAACCAATAAACATTTCCTGTTTTATTTTAAAACTATAAAACCTGTTGTCTGACTCTGTTAAATATATACAAGTATCCAGTTAATCTGGTGGTGACAGTGAGTGGAGACTGAGTGTGTTTGGGTATGTCACATAGCCTGCATTAACTAAACTGTAAACTGCCCAGAGAGTGCTTGAAGCACTATGGGGTGGTATATATAAGTAGAACCCTTTGTTTTGCTTAGCTTTTTTAGCACATTACTAAGAATAGCATAAACCACCCAGTTTGGTAGATAGATTCAACAAGCCCAGCCTGGTTTTATTTTTTGCAAGGAAAACACAGTTTCATCTTGGGGGGAAATGTCATTCTCTTGGCTCCTGACATATTAAGCAATTCTTTTGTAGACATTTCTTTGTTCCCGTTTAACTTTTTTCCTTCCCTCTCTTGGCCATGTATTGTATCTGGGCAAATCTAATTAAAAGGAAAAAAATAATAATGGCACGTTGTATTCTTATGATGTTGCTTTGTTTTCTTGTATAATAGGGATATGCAGCATCACCCCGCTGCCTACATGCCCTAAGCACATCCGATCTCGCCTGATTTCGGAAGCTAAGCAGGGTTGGCCCTGGGTAGTACTTGGATGGGAGACCACCAGGGAATACCAGGTGCTGTAGGCGCCTGGAGTATTCCCGCCAAGAAAACTCCATGGACATGGAGTCACAAAGAGTTGGTCACGACTGTAACAACACAACACAACACACCCACACCCACACCCACCCACCCACCCACCCACACAGAGAGAGAGAGAGAGAGAGAGAGAGAGAGAGAGCATCACTCTATTTCTGTAGGCAGAAATTGTTTCCTTCATAATCAGAGGATTGTTACCAGTGTCAAAAATCTTGCATGGAATAGGTCTCAGCTGCATCATTTTCCCCAGCTCCACTTTGTGAAGTTCCTGAAATCTAGTGGAAAGGGTAGTCTCCTTGTGTGGGAGTCACACTTAGCTGGGAAAAGGAAGTGGAATATCTTGGTGGGGACATCCAGATTATGGAATATTACACCCCATGGGTTTAATTTGGGCTCCCCGCTTGCCATTTCTCGGGATTTAATGAAAGCATCTTTCTCTGAGCAGGAAGATAGTTTATTGAGTTTCTAGTTCTCCCTTCTATATATAGGTTCCATTTATTTATTGGAAGAAGTGTTGTTAAAACAAAGTCCTCCTTACCTCAGATGACCCACTTATCATGTAATTTACATAATACTAATAATATCATACAAGTGATGTAATGAATGAATGTTTATTTGAACTAACTCCAAGCTATTATGCCATTCAGTGCTCTGTACTCACTGATAATGTACAATCTTGACACTCTCATAATTAGAACAAGGACAGAAAGATTCAGAAATAGTTTTTACCCAATAGCAGTAACTATGCTAAATTCTGTTAAAAATTAAACTGACGGGTAATATTAGTGTTGAATGTGTTACATATATATTGTTATGGGGGATTGTGTATGGCTGTTGTTGTTTTTAAATTGTAGTTTTTATAGATTGGGTATGAATGTTGCCAGGTGAAAGAGTGTAGGCTGTGTGTGTATGTTTGGTTTTTATGTCAGTTTTAAATGAGTGTAAGTGATGTTCGGCATGTGAATGTTGGAGTATCTGTATGGATGGTTTGTTCTTAAATTGTAGATTTTATATCTTGGATTTTTATGCTGGGTTGTGTGAATGACTGACTGGATAGCACTTTTAATCTCGTTGTATTTATACAATGACAATAAATTGCATTCCGATTCCGATTCCGATTCCGATAAACAAAATTGTTACCACATTCAAATATGGTTCCTTCTTTCATCACTGTCTGAAGAATCAGTGACCCACTTCAGTCATCATCATCTGCATCGACAGAGAAAGCAAGTATAAATAGTTTGTGGAGCTTTACTTTAAGACTTCCATACTGTTTGTGCCATTCTGTGCTTCACATTAATATAGCTTCAGCTTCTGGATAAACTATCCGTGAAGTCAAACTTGCACCTTTTGTTGTTTTGTAAAATATAATATGAAAAATATTTTGCTATTTTTTCAATATTGTTTTTTAAAAACTGAACATTTATATATATTAAATAAATATCTACTTTCCATTAACCTTTTGCATAGATGGTATTACTGAAATTTGTCATAAGATTGCTTTCTGATACAAAGACATTATATTTATAAAAGCCATTAATTTTCCAGTATATTTTGGGGACCAGTTTTCATGAACAGTTTGTGATAAAAGTAAGGGCTCAGTTATAGCAAAGTTATATAAAACTACAAAATTTATTCTAGCCAACTGTGTTCAAGCAGTATTATGGTGTCCATGTTGCCTATATTGTTATTTCTGTTCATCAGTTCTTATAATTTGTTCATATTTTTCTATAAAGTAAGTACCATTCATAATAATATTTTCTCAATTTTACCTCTTTTGTCTCCTTATTGGCTTGAACAATTTGGCACATACATTTTTCACCTTTTATATACCAAAAAGCCACATAACTAATGTTCCTATTGATTTGGATAGGAAAACTAAGAGAAGAGAATTTGAATGTTGTCATTGTGCAAATTAAGTGAAACTGTGAAAACAACACTTTAATACCAGTAAGATGAATTGTGCAAAACAGAGGTGATTCTTGCTTTGCTGCATGTACTTTTAATTAATTAATTAAACTGGTTTTATGATTAATTTCTCTTATTTATAGGCCACCTTTTTTTCCAATAAGGGGATTCAATGTTCCTCACAGTACCTTTAAGTTGAGAAGTCTCAGTGAGAGTTCTGTTATCATTAGACATGGGCACGACCAGAAAAAATGACATTTCGAGTTTTTGTTTGTCAGAATGGGTCCATTTCAGGTCGTTTCCGTTTGTCGTGAAATTTTTCAAAAATTTGTTGTTTCATCGTTTCGTTTGTCGTTTCCACCACGATTTAGTGTGATTTGACGTCCCAATGTAATATATTTTTAAAATAACTCCACAACTCATCCCAGTTGAACCTCCCCCTTTACCCAATATCAGAAAAAAAATTCTTATAAACTGCCAGAGGGGGAAAAAAAAGAATAAACTGCTATTCCCTTCAGCAGACAAAGCTGCAGAGAATCAAAGAAATTATTTTCTAAATTCAATTCCCTCCCTGCCTACCTAACTTAAATCTAAAGCCTCCAGCCTCCCTCCAATCAGCCAGCAGCAGCCAGCCACACAGCCCTCCACCCTCCACACATCCAAGACCTGACTGCGACTTCTGGAAGGTGTCTTGACTTTTTATGCCCTCTGGCACATCCAGAAGTGTCAGTCAAAACCTGGCCATGCCATTGGTGGAATGGTTGAAAAAATTTGCATGGTCCCATCCCATGCCCAGTCCAAATGGGCAGGTCTAAAAAAAATAAAAAATAATAAAAAAAATAAAATCAATGTGACATTTTATTGCTATAAAAAACCCACTGCTGCTACTATTAAAAATCAGGCATTTTAAATAAATAAATTTCACATGTTTCTGTGGTGATTTGGTGTGTTTTTTGACCACAATTTCTAAAGAAAAAATGTGGTCGCCATTTTGGATTCCCCCCACCGCATGGCATACAAGACAGACGACGAGGATGACCCCCCCAGCCTGGTGCAAGCAGCCCAGGACAGGAGGGGGGGGAAGGCTGGAGATCCCCCCCCAGAAACCACCCCTCTGGTAGGTGTCCTCAGGCAGGCATATTTTTGCCTGCTTTTTTGGCCATGAGTCGGGTTTTGTTTTGTTTTTTACTTTTTAAAACTTTTTTTCTGTGCTGCTTGGCAATGGCATTGCACGATCGCCATGACGCCATTAACGACAACGAAAAACCCAACCCAATTTTTCTTTTTTTGGGTCGGGTTCGAGCTGGAGCGGCGTAATTATCGTTACCGTTTCCGTTACATAACGGAAACGATAACCGAAAACGGAAACGACAATTTCGCCACTCTGTGACCATGTGTAGTCATCATCCTTCAACCAGTTCTCTGTTTACTGTGTGATTGTGGCTCATTGTGTGCGTGCCATTCGTTCTCTGTAGAAAGAATGTAGCTGTGATGGATTCAGGCAGGCCAGCCCATAGGAACTAAAGCAAGAAGTGTCTGTACAGCTTGTAGCAAAACAGTTTACCATGAAACAGGTAGATTTTTTATTTTGATTGAGCTGCTGTAGATTCACTCAGATTTTTTTTTAAACTACCAGCAGGAAAGTTTCTCTGTTTTAGTCCTGCCATGAAGAAGATCCTGAAAGAGCGTTGTATTCTCAGGAAGAATGTAGTCTACAAGAAAGAAGGAAAACTTTGCCTGTAACTGCCAGAGGACTGGAGGATAGTGGATGTCACACCAACTTTTAAAAAAGGAAGGAGGAGCGACCTGGGAAACTATAGGCCACTTAGCCTTATATCTGCCCCTGGGAATATGGTAGAAAGCCTCATCCAAGAGAAAATCTTAAAACACATAGAAGAACAAGCCTTGTTGAAGGAAAATCAGCACAGTCGGGGATAAGAGGGCAGGTCCTTTTATGGACTGAGAATTGGCTGAGAGTCAAGAAACAAAGAGTAGGTGTCAATGGGAAATTTTCACAATGGAGAGAGGTGAAAAGCGGTGTGCCTCAGGGATCTGTCATGGGACCAGTGCTTTTCAATCTGTTCATAAATGACCTGGAGACAGGGATAAGCAGTGAGGTGGCCAAGTTTGCAGATGACACCAAACTTTTCTGTGTGGTAAAAACCAGAGAAGATTGTGAAGAGCTCCAGAAGGATCTCTCCAAACTGGGGGAATGGGCTGCAAAATGGCAAATGCATTTCAATGTTGATATTGGGGCAAAAAATCAAAACTTTTTCTATCAACTCATGGGCTCTGAATTATCCGTGACGGATCAGGAAAGAGATCTTGGTGTGTTGGTGGACAGCTCCATGAAGGTGTCTACACAATGTGTGGCAGCGGTGAAGAAGGCCAATTCCATACTAGGGATTATCAAAAAGGGGATTGAAAATAAAACAGCCAATATTATAATACCATTGTACATAATGATAGCAAGGCCGTACTTGGAGTACAGTGGAACCTTGACTTACGTCATTAATCCGTTCCGAGGTCTAGACATAAGTCAAACATGTCTTAAGTCAAATGATCTTTTCCCATAGAAAGTAATGGGAAACTGGATTGATCTGTTCCAGACAACGTAAAAGACACACACACACAGATATATATACATAAACACACACCTATATCTATCAATCAGGCTGTCTACACATACATCACATATCTATATCCATACCCATGTGTGTGTATGTGTGTGTGTGTGTGTGTGTTCGCGTGCGCACACACACGCACGCACACACACATACATCACTCTCTGTGCTCTGAGGGCTCTTCTGAGTTTGGGGGTGGGTGGGGAAAGACGTGATCCCCACCCTGCCTTCAAAACAAATCTGCATCTTCCAAAAAGCAGGAGTTGCCCACGAGCCACCCCTTCCCAAATGCCCCCCCCCAAGATGCACTTCTGGGCTCCATAAGTTGACCCCAATGGATTGGGATCCCACAGGGACCGCCACTTTCCTCACAGATTCCCCCAACCCCCATTTCTTGCTTGCTTACTCACTCACTCACTCCCCAAAAGCCACCGCTGCTGCCCCCTTCAGCTTCTATCACCCACCCACTCAGTCCCCCTGCCCCCTGCCCCCCTGCCCCCTCCCCTCTCCCCACACAACCACCAACAATGATGATGATGATCCTCCCCAGTCTCGCTCTCTCCTGTTGCCGCCCCCTGCTTCTCCACCCCGCCCCCTCCTCAGAAGAGGCACCCCTTCCCCACTTCCCTCATGCCTTCCTGAGAGAGAGAGAGTCCTCTTGGGTGGGGTGCTTCCGCTCCATTCCATCCCCCAGGAGACCTATCCTCCCCTCCCCCACCCCAGTGAAGGTGTTGGGGGCGGTGTGGAAAGGGTCATGCATCCACACTGACCATTGCTGAGGGATTCCGGGTGACTGGCCATCTCCAGCTGCCTCACACCTCCTCAGCGCCACCTCAGCACTTCTCTTCTCTCTCACAGACACCACACACACCACATAGTCACACACACACACTCTCTCTCTCTCTCTGTCACACACACACACACACCGCCTTGGGTGGCCGAATAACTTCCCCTGAGGAGGGGAAGCGACCGTCCCCCCCCCGGCGACGAAGGAGGGGGAGGATGAAGTGGGGCGGTGGGTTCTCCTTGCAGGAAAGGAAGGGGTAAATTATGTGCCTTCTGGGGGTGCCAATGCCCTTCCTTTTCCTCTCAGGGGCAAGGGGAGTGGCCAGCTTTGGACTACAGCTCCTGCTGAGCCCAGAAGCTGTGCAACGGATCACCTGAGGCAATGCTGGGTCCTGGCTGCTGCAGATTCCGGGGCCTTGCGCCGGGGCTCCGAGCTGTAAGTCAGAGCCTGTGGTGCAGGTCAAACAGGCCCCTTCTTTCCGTTGGTCAAATATTTTGCAAGTCAAGCGGCACATAAGTCAGGCGTCTACAGTTCCTGTCACCACATCTCAAAAAAGATATAATGGAACTGTAAAAGGCGTAGAAGAGAGAACTAAAATGATTACTGGGCTGGGGCACCTTCCTAATGAGGAAAGGCCAGAACATTTGGGGCTCTTTAGTCTGCAAAAAAGGCACCTGAGGTGGATATGATTGAGACGTACAATATTATGCAGTGAATAATGCATAAAATGGATAGAGGGACACTCTTCTGCCTTTCACAAAATACCAGACCTAGGGGACCTTTCATCAAATTGAGGGTTTGGAGAGTGAAAACAGACAAATGAAAATACTTTTATACCCACCTTGTCGTTAGTCTGTGGAACTCCCTGCCACAGGGTGTGGTGATAGCATCTGGCCTGGAGGAAAAGTCCATCAAAGGTTACAAACCATGATGGGGATGCATAATTTCCAGGGTCTTTTTTAGAAAAACAGGATACTTCAAGGGCCAGATGCAGCGAGTGGTATCACGAGACAGATATCTAGTCTTGTGAGCTCGCAAAAGCATTTGGTGGGGCCACTGTGAGATACAGGAAACTGGACTAGATCAGCCGTTGGCCTGATCCAGCATGGCTCTTCTTTTGTTCTTAAGTTCTTCTGAGTAGAGACTTTCTAAACAGAAGTTTGTAAGATGATTTTCTTTATGGTGTGTTTACTCCTTCAAAATTCTTGTATGCATTTGTATGTACCCACTGCTTTTAGGGCTTACTTAGTCTCCTCGTCATGGGGAGGGAAACATATCTCCTACAAGAGGAATATTCTACCTCCATTTCATTTAGGAGAAGGAAAGAAGGAGCTGATGCTCATTGTACTACCATATGAAGCTGTGCATCCAATCATGAAGAGCAGGACAAAGGAAACACAAAGGAAACATCAAATTATTTTGATTTAAAAATAGGGAGAAAATGCATATGGTTAGAGGAAATTACTAACATATATATATTATAAGAAATGCATAGAAATATCCTTACAGATCTTTTTAAAAATGCACTTTCTGTCAACGGAGTATGAGTGTAAAATAATAGTCAGGGTGGGAAAAAATGAGACAGTAGATAAACTGATAGTAACAGATTTGTGATTACTTCTTTTAAGGACAGTGAATGTTCTTTAAATGTAAAACCACTTCCTTCTATTTGTGGGGGGGGGAGTTCACTGATTAATTTACTGTTTGCTGAAATACAACAAAAAACAAAAAATAAAACAAAAAGCTTACAGGATGCTGTTTCAACAAATGGCTGTGATTCTAAAATTAGATTAGAAAGCCAAGCAGAGTTGTACTAAGATAACATGAATACCATAACACAGGCATGATACAAAACATGAGGAGTCGATGAGAAAGGGTAAAAAAAAAAAAAAACCTGGAAAATATAATGAACAAAATGACAATTGAAGCATACAACAAACACCAAGAGATGTGCACTGGTGTCATAGAGAATTATGTCCCTATACCCTAGCCCATTTCTCTTCATGAAAGAAAGCTAAACCATGACAATACAAGATTTATCCTTATCTTGGAGCTTCAAAGCAAACCCAACAAAAACATCTTGAAGCTCTTACAGACTCCAGGATGAAGCACCATTGAAAAGTCTTAATAACTGCCTGAGATCTAGAGTGTTTGCTGTCCACATACTGCCAAGATCAGTTGGAGTTTCTCCAATCTGTCAGTCATTCCAGTATGAAAACACACTTGCCGTCGCTCAATAAACAATCTGTTAAGATGTCAGCTATATGTGAAGCATCTGTACTGTTGGCTAGAAAAAGCAAGGCTTGCAGAGTTTTAGCACATACAATGGTTAGATTCCAACTGAATGTATATAGTGGGCAAAGAGGAGCACCCCCCATCTTGGATGCACACCTTAATGTGTTGAAAAGATCTGCATATGTCAAAGAAAAAGAGAGCAATTTCATCAGGCAGCCAGATTCCATTACAGGCCTGGGTGTCTAGCAGGACTACCCAAGATGGAGTGGTCACAGCTAAGATTGATCCACTCACTTCATAAGTAACAGCCACATCAAGTAGGAGAGACTGAATAGTTCCAATGGTGATGACAGTAAAAAAACTTGTGGCGTTCACCCTGGAAGATCTTTCATGGACAAAGGCAGTGGCAGTCAATATAACCCTTGTTAGTACTGTCCAGATGAAGACACTGATAAACTACTGCTGAACGTTTCATACTTTGAAACCCCTGTGATGGGACAGTCCAAAATGAAACAAGAGTTAATGCTGGAAGATAATATTCCTGGGTTGGAAAACTCCCTATCAGCTATTAGGGAAGTGCAAAGCAAAACTATGAATAGTACTTATACTAATGGCACAACTAGGTTAAAGCTGATAGGCTAAATTCTGATGCTGTATAACACATATAATTGGAACATGAGAAGTAAGGCTCAAGGTAATCTGTGAAGCAAGCAACTGAACATTCAAATGTTGCAGTGCTTGGTGTCAATGAACTGAAGCAAACTGAAATGGGTCATTTTCAATCAGACAAGTACCAACTCTGGAAATGGCAAATTCAGAAGAAATTTATTGACTCCAATGCCAAGGCAAGATGAAACAATTGGGGGCTACAATGCAAAGGGAGACCAAATAATATTAATCAGGCTTCTGGAAAAATCCATCAACAATTCAAGCCTGTGTTCCAGTTACGGATACTGAGGAAGATGAAATTGCGGTCCTTTATGCAAGCATCCGGGGGAAATATACTCAAACAAGACACACTTATAATTATAGGTGACTGGAATGCAAAAGTAGGAAACAAAAGACAACCAAATAATGCTGAATAATTTGTCCAAAGTGTCAGAAACAAAGAAGGAAATTAACACATAGAGTTATGTGTTATCACAAATACATTTTTCAAGAAACTGAACAGATGACTGTACATGTGGACATCATGAGATGGCCCACACAAATGTCATTTAAACTATGCAAGTGGAAGAAGAGAAAGAGAGAGAGAGGAAAAATATATTATTTCTGTCAAAACAAGATGAGGAGCAGATTTTAGTACACATACTGAACTATTAATACTAAACATTAGTGTCAAGTTGAGGAAGAGCACTAAAAGAATCCTAGTGCTGAAATCTAATTTCAACAACACTCATGATTAATTTAAAGACACATGAAGAAGAGATTGTACTACTAAACTCAATTGACAGTGAATCAGATGAATTCTGGATCGAAACCAGACATATACTGTAATTAGGATTCAGAAATTCAGAAAGACAATTGCTATGGTAAACAAAAAAGGAAAACCCAGCAGGATTATGAAAGAAATGCTCTACTTAAAATTGTGAAAAGTAAAAGTAAAAGCATAGGGCGAGAGAACTATGATCAGAATCCTGAATGCCACCTTTTATGGTTGTCGTATACAGGCAAAAAGAAGGACTGTAAAGACCAGTGCAAAGAAACAGAGGGGAACAACAAAAGAAGAAAAATAAGATATTTCTTCATAAAGATCAAAGATATCAAAGGGAAATTAAAGCCTAGTTTATGAGTGCTGAAAGATCAACAGGGAAGCACGCTAACTGGGAGACCTATGTGGAAGAGATAAAAGATGACAGATTCCTTTGAAGAGGAATTCTATGATGAAGAAGCTGAAATTCTAGAAAGTAAACTGAAAGCTGCCCTGAAAGCACTGTGAAGAAATAACTCACATGATGGATGGGATGCTGATAGAACTATTGGAAGCCACAGAGACGGAAGTGGTCAGAATCCCAGCATCTACCAACAAACATGTAAAACAGCAAAATGGTCCACAAACTGGAAATATTCAATATGCGATATGCATTCCAGCTCACAAGAAATAAGCTGCCAAGGAGTGCCAGTAATCATAGAATCATTTCCC
>JAHTLZ010000379.1:30698399-30725870 GCA_023846285.1 Phrynocephalus versicolor | reverse complement strand
AATGCACCAAATTGGAATATAAGCAAACAGCTAATATATGCAGGGGGTCGGTAAAAAAAAAAAAAAGCTAAAGCGCAAAACGAACTTAGACTTGCCAGAGAGATTAAAGATAGTAAAAAGGGTTTCTTTAGTTATGTCCGCAGCAAAAGGAAAAATAAGGAAATGATAGGCTCTCTGCATGGCGAGGATAACCAGTTACTAACAGGAGACAAGGAAAAGGCAGAACTACTCAACACCTTCTTTGCCTTAGTTTTCTCCAGAAAGGAAGAAAGAGATCTGCTGGGACAAAGAGTAGATGAGGTAGGATAGGAATTGCAACATAGAATAGGTAGAGAGGTAGTACAGGAACACCTGGAAACATTAAATGAATTTAAGTCTCCTGAGCCAGATGAATTACACCCAAGGATATTAAAAGAACTGGCAGAAGTAATTTCAGAACCATTGGCAATAATCTTTGAGAAGTCCTGGAGAACAGGGGAAGTCCCCATAGATTGGAGAAGGGCTAATGTTGTCCCCATCTTCAAAAAGGGGAAAAAAGAGAACCCAAATAATTACCGCCCAATCAGCTTGACTTCAATTCCTGGAAAGATCCTAGAGCAGATTATTAAACAGTCAGTCTGCAATTATTTAACAAACAATGCTGTCACTACAAGAAGTCAACACGGGTTTCTTATTTATTTATTTATTTATTTATTTATTCATTCATTCATTCATTCATTCATTCATTCATTCATTTTCAGATTTATATACCGCTCCTACTTCCCGAGCGAGAACTCAAGGCGGTTCACATAAATATTAAAAAGAAGACTAAAAACAGGTGCAATCACAAAAGCAGTCCAAGCGGCAACATATGTAGGCCGGGGCAAGAGAGAGAGAGAGAGAGAGAAGTCATGCCAGACTAATTTAATCTCTTTCTTTGATAGAATTACAGGCCTGGTGGATGAGGGAAATGTTGTGGATATTGTTTATCTGGACTTTAGTAAGGCCTTTGATAAGATTCCCCATGGTATTCTTGCTAAGACGTTAGTAGAAAGTGGGATAGATAGTGCTTTTGTTAGGTGGATTTGTAATTGGTAGACTGATTGCTTGGAGAGATGTGACCAGTGGGGTGCCCCAGGATTCTGTTCTGAGTCCAGTGCTGTTCAATATCTTTATTAATGACTTGGAGGAAGGAATAGAGAGTATGCCAATTAAATTTGCAGATGATACCAAATTGGGAGGGGTTGCTAATTCCCTAGACGATAGGATGAAAATCCCAAAAGACCTTGACAGATTAGAGTGCTGGGCCAAAGCTAACGGAATGTATTTCAACAGAGGGAAATGTAAGGGTGCTACATCTAGGTAAAAAGAATGAATTGCACAGATATGGGATGGGGGACACTTGGCTGGAGAATAGTTACTTAGGACTATATGTCACAAAGCAGTTCCTTTCCTGCTCTAGTACAGAGTCACCCTTTAATTTGCAACACCCATGAACCCAAATTGGACCTCTTTTCAAAAGCCCAATATGTTTTTAGGAACAAAATAGACTATACTGGCCTGGCCAATGTATGTGGCAAGAACGTGGTGGAAAGTAACATTATACATGGGGAGATGAATGATAATAATGCTAACAAATTTTATGGGCAATTTACTCAAAATACACATAAAGTGAACATTTTTTTTGCAGAGAAGGAAATGTGTTTTCCCTCTATCCTGTGGAAGCCCTCCATTGCCAAAGAACACAATTTTTAACCACAAAGTGGAGGAGGGACACATCCTCAGAAGCCTTCAGAGCCAAATAATCTCCATTATAATGTTGTTTCTTATCCCTCACACTTTCCCGACCCCTCCCCCATTGCTCACATTTTTAAAGTAAAGTATTGTTGCATTTCTACTGTCCGGGGCTTTATCTTTCAGTTACTAAAATTACTGATTGCCTTGGGATTTTGTGCTGTTGAGCTGAATATGGATACCATCTCTGTTGCAATCTGGCAGCATGATTCTTTAGGTTGTCATGATCTTCTATTCTTCCTGTGCAGTGCCATGGTATATCACCAGAAGCCCTTCCAGAATCTGCCATCTTTGCACTTCTTGCAGGGTTGGAATAAGATAATCTTATGCGAATGCTCTCCCTATTTTCCACCCACACCAAGTCTTTGGATTGTATCAATCCCCCCCCCAAGCCAGAAGTGAAGAAACAGTCACTTGCAGCTGTGAAAAAATAACTATTTATTATCCTTTTGTGGCAAATGAAATTAGCCAGTAGAGGTTGCAGGCACACTCTGTCTAATAACAGGGGAAACCATGCATTGGATGCTTGCCTTAGATGTAGCCACGACAGCTTATGCTGTTTATGGGCTGACAAGGATCTTGAATTTGACAACAGAGGTGTATGAAGGGACTGTGTTAGGACCTGAAAGTGTGAATGCAATAATGCCATGGTAAAGGAATGGGCACCCGCTCAAATAATCATCCACAGAATATTCTCTGTCCCACTGGCATGCCAAGAATTTGCATCCTTATAGGCTGGAAGTGTGCCAAAACAACTGCACAGTATATATTTTATCCAGGAGGATAACATCTCACTGCTTGAAATAATGTGTGTAATCACTGGCTTAATTGAATTCAAGCTTTAAGTTGGCCCATGTGGCAAATAACTAAGCACACAGACAGTACGTCAATATATAACTTTATCTGATACTTTTAATGATAATTGAATTAGTAGTGGAGCAAATATCCCTCTAAATGAAATAGCTTGCCATATAAAATGTATTCTCCCAGTGTCTTTGAAATTGGAAAGTTCAATACACAGATGTAATTGCACCTGGTTTCTTCTGTGGAATCAAAAGCATGACCGTCTCTTTTGCAGGCTCAATGCATTAACATGAAATAATATGGCAAGCCCTATTCCCTTGCAGCTGTTTCTAATGCAGAACCCATTGTCAGTGTCTTAATTAGGAACTCATCCTTTGTAATTCCATCTCCCTCTTTCCATGAAAGATTTGATCAAGCTTCCTATTGTTTCAGGAGAAAAAACATTGTTTCCCCAAATCAGCTACACCATTGTTTCTTTCTCATCCTTCATTACATTATTATTCATCAATATGCATGATACTAATATCTACTAATGGGACTAGGCTCCTAGATTAAAGCATAGTTAGAACCACTCAGTGAGAAAAAGGCAGCATGGAGATAGTGAAAATAAAATGAGTCTAAAAATAACAACAAAGAAAACGGTGCAGAATTGCATGGTTCCATGACAATATGGAACAGGTGCAAATTAGCATTATTATGTAGGCCTGCTTTATTCCTGGGCCAATAAGGAGACCATTGTTCCCATCAATTCATGGCTTTCACCTCACAGTGCAGTTGATTAACATTTCAAATCCGTTTGCTTTATGAGCGCATTTACCAAGAGCCAAAGTGCTAAAAACGTTCAATATACATTAGAGTAACTTTGCATGATTTGGCCATGAAATACATATGAATGGTGTTTATATGGTGTGCAATAAAGTACTGTGGAGAAACTGTAAGCTGACAATGAAGACTAAAAATCATTCAATATACAAGGGCATAAAAACAGGCAGTGGCTACGTTTTCCAGAAATGACAACATGTCATTATGACTGCTTGCACAGTTGCAGTTGTGCATAGAGGTCAAAGTAATTCCCATGTCAAACTGATTCCAAAGCACTGCATGGAGTGCATATACTATTTCCCTGAGTGCATCAGCTCATTCATTTCCACTGTTGGTGCTTATGCAGATTGTTGACAATGCAGCTCAATAAAAAGTAATGAGCATGTTGCATTCTAGGTCTCCATCAAGCCTTCCGTAAATGAAGGCAAGGACTCAAGAAAAGTGCATCACATCCCTTTTGGACTGTCCTGTATGTATATTTATTGCTACTCCTCCCTTCAAATAGCAAATGGAGTGCCAAAATGAACATTGTATATAGGCCATCCATAGAAAATGGAAACTGGAGGTGTGTGGATACAGTTTGATCCTATTTGCCCGAGTATTTGCTACATCCAAATCAGGAGAGCCCCATGCCAGCAGCATTAGAAATGGTCTGAACTGATAAGTGTTTAAAACACTCCTGATTGGAGAGAAAAAATGCAAATGGGAAAAAATATAAAAATATATAACTACAAAAAATCAAAGAAAAAATAAAAAGGATAGGAAGTGATATGCTGACTCTATCACCAGCACTGGGAATGTAAACAAATGTATGTAAATAAATCTCCTACCAGCTTTCTTCCATTCCCCTACCTCCAGGAAGCCATGGTCAGGGAAAACATGTAAAACAATGTAGAATATAGTTCCATAGTTTATCCAGTGTGAGGGAGATGCCAACAGGGATGCCCTTGGTGAGCTATCTAGACCCAGCCCAATTCCTGAGAAGATTATTGTAATTGAGACCCTAACAAAGATGAAGGCTGGGAATAGCAGGATCAGGGACATAGAGACCCAGATTGAGGGGGTTGTCAGAAATATGTGTTAGGATAGAGTTTAAAGAACAAAATAAAAAAACCTTCATTATACCCTTAAATGACAGAGTATACACAGACTGTGGCCTAATAAATGTTTACAAAAATAAGAAATTTCCCACGAGATGTAAAAGTTTGCAGTAATTACTTGTTCTGAAAGTTAACAACTAAATAATGTGTGTTAAATAATAAGATTCAACACCTCTTTAAGCAAAAAATATATTCTTTGCATTTTACATCAATAACAGAGAACATAAATCTTCAGCAAAAAGGAGATAATGCTCAATATATATTACTTATATAACATATTAGTTCAATAACAATATAACTTTGATTAAAACTTAGTTCTTGTAACTTTACTAGCTAATAAATAACTGCTACAACTAAGTTTTTGACTTGTTTCATTTACACTTCAGCAAGAAAACAGAAGATTGAAGTTGAAAACCCAGTCAACACGTAATATATTTACATCTAGTGAAAATACAGTCCAGACCTTTATCAAATAAACATATAGCTAACACACCATACAGCAGAACAATACCCAGTATAATCAAGCTCTAAGAGAACTTGCAAGTCAGTATGACTGATTCAGGTAGAATCAGCAAAGAGTATGGCTTGTGCCTCTGCTTAAGAAAGAAAGAAAGAAAGAAAGAAAGAAAGAAAGAAAGAAAGAATAGTGATCGGTAGAGATGGGCACGACTTGAAAAAAATTTTTTTCGAGTTGTCGTTAGTCGGGCCGGTTCCGTTTCGGGTCGTTTCTGTTTTTCGCAAAAAATCGCAAAAATTAGTCGGTTCATTTTTTTGTTTTTTCGTTTTTGTTAGTACTGGTTTTTTTTGGGGGGGTAGCGGGCTCCTGGAGGCACCTCTGTGGGGTGGGTGCCTCCTCTGGCCCGCTAGGAATGGAAAGCGGGCTCCTGGAGGCACCCGTGGGTGCCTCCTATCCTCACCCACTAGGAAGGGGAAGCAGGCTCCAAGAGACCCCTCAACATGGGGGTCTCCCCTCCTCACCTGCTGCTGCAAAATGGCATGCATAGCCATATGGATATGCATACCAGTTGCAGACTATGAGACCGGTGCACTGGTACGACCATCCGTCCAGGAGAACCATGACTGGGTCGCACCTGCTATGTCTCACAAAGAAGGGAATCGTACTTGCGTGTAGTGCAATGCAAGTAGATCTGGCTTAGGGTTAAGGTGGGTTAGTGCAAGGGCTAGGGTTAGGCTAGTGACGGGTAAGGTTACGGTGGGCTAGTGGGTTGCACCTCTGGGTGCCTCTCTGACCCACTAAGAAGACAGTCTGTGATGTATGGGTAAGGAGTCAAGGATTAGGGTTAGGGTTAGGGGGCTAGGGCAGGTTTTAGGGGGCTTTTTGGCACATCCCAGAAGTCTCCATGGCCAAGTGGCCATGCAATTGGTGGGATGGCTCCAAAAATTTGCATGGTCGTCCACTCCCACATGGCTGGTCACTCGGCCAGCCCATCATTGCGCAGGTGTAAATAAAATAAAATAAAATAAAATCAATGGAGGACAGAGGAGGAGTGGAGAGACATTTTGTTGCAAGAAAAAACCCACTGCTACTGTGAAAAATCTGGCAGTTTATAAATTTTCGCATGTTTCTGTTGTGCTTGTGTGTTTTTGGACCACGATTTCAAAAACAATATTGCGTTCACCGCCCCATTTTGGATCCCCCGCCCGCACCACATGGCATGGTGACTCGAGTCTGGCTGCCCAGGATGGGGGGGAGGCAGGACCCCCCTCCAGAAACCATCCCTCCGGTAGGTGCCCTGCGCCCTTAGTCAAGCAGGCATTTTTCCGCCTGCTTTTTGGCCTGGGAATGGGTGGGGGGGAGAGTTTAAAACTTTTTTCCTGTGCCGTCCGTGCCGCTTGCTTGCGCTTTAATTGCGGCGGCCGGCGGCGAGACTGGGCTTGTTGCTGGCTGTGAGCCTGCGGCGAGTCCCACCAGAGCAGCCCAGGACAGAGGAGGGGGGGAGCCGGGGACCTCCAGAAACCACCCCTCTGGTAGGTGCCCTGAAGCACGGCAGGCATTTTTCTTCCTGCTTTTTGGCCGGGAACCGGGTTTTTTTACTTTTAAAAACTTTTTTTCTGTGCCGTGAGGCATCACGCAATCGCGCGATGCAAGTAACGAGCACGACAAATCAGACCAAAATTGTTCGTTCGTCGGTTCGAGCTCGAATTCTGGCGGAGTAATTCCCGTTACCGTTTCCGTAGAGTAACGGAACCGAGTAACGGAAACGGAAACGGGAATACCGCTAAGTCGTGCCCATCTCTAGTGATCAGTAAAGGATATATCCCTACTTTGACTTATCCAATTTAAACACAAGATAATCAGCCTTTCATCCCACATTCAGACACACTCAGTCCTAAGTGCAATGAAGTCTCAGTGAATCTACTCAAAAGAAAAAGCAAAAACATTATAAGATACAGCCAGTCTAAGAAGCAACATACCATATTCCACTTGAGATGCCTAGAGCCAAAATGGCTGATTGGTTAGGTTGATGGAGACAATCATTCTGGTGAAGTTTGTCTCGCTCTTCCTTATGCCTCAGTGACTGCCATTGCCAAGAGAGGTTTTGAATTTCATTGGGGGGGGTTCATCTGCCAATCTCCTTCTGTTTTGGTGTTTCTTCTCTTGCTATAGCATTTAATATTTCTGCTGAAATATCCACATTTTTAATCATCAAAATAATGGAATATATGTTAGCGGTTTTTCAAGACACACTAATGGGCTCAAGCACAACTGGGGCTGAATGAACCACTCAGTATATGGTCTGAAAAAGCATATATGCCTATGCAACCCTATGAAAAGTGATCTCCAAAATGTCACATCCTCAGCAGCCCTGCTCAGGTCTCACAAACACAAAGTTGTAGTTTCCTTATTGGAGCCAATGATTTTAGTAGGTAATGGGAATATATTGCCTGATGTAGTTATTTCTGATGCAATCTACCTCCAACAGCACATATATTTATGGAACAAAAATATCCATAATGTTTCACTTAGTCAATACTAGAGATGAGGATGAAACGGGAATATAGTGTTTCATTTCATTTTTTTAGTAGCTTCATTTCATTTGTAACAAATTTTTAAAGCAGTTATGTTACAAAATGAAGCAAAATGAAACACTATGCTCCCCTGGGTCCTAGAGGCACCAAAATGATAGGGGAGCTTCCTCAAGCAATTCCCTTTAAGCCTGCAGAATTTGGAAAGTTTTTGGGGTCAGGGGGCTGAGTTATTAAGCTCCAAAGGAGGTGCCCCTAGGAAAAAAATCTTTCTAATTGAATTGGGATTCAGAAGGGAAACCGCTAATTTCTCACCAGTGGGAGGGGGCTATTGCAGCTTCCCAATTCAATTGGAGTGATTTTTTTCCCTAGGGGCACTCCCTTTGGAGCTTAATAACTCATCCCCCTGACTCCCAAACCTTTCCAAATTTGGGGGGCTTAAATGGAAGAGCTCAGGGAAGCTCCCCTTCCATTTCCTCTAGGACAGGTCTGTCCTACATTGAAGAGGCCAAGGTCTACTTTTTCCAGACCAAAGTGCCTGAGGGCTACTACACTAAAACCTCTACTTACGAGCAGCGGTTTCCCATAGGAATGCATTGAAAATCAATTAACCAAGGTTGTTATTCCTATTTCAAATGATCCCAATAATTAGAGGGATAGGCCATTTTAAGGAATGGCAGAAGATATTGTCCAAATTTGTCTGGCAAGGTAAAAGACCCAGAATAAGATTTAAATTATTAACAGATGCCAAGGAAAGGGGAGGATTTGCCATGCCAGACTTGAGATTGTATTATGAAGTGGCCTGCCTCGGTTGGATAAAAGATTGGATTACTTTAGTTGATGAGGATCTATTGGATTTAGAAGGTCATGATAACAGATTTGGTTGGCACGCTTATCTTTGGTATGATAAAGTGAAAGTACATAAAAGCTTTATGAATCATGTAATTAGAAAGTCATTACTTCAGGTCTGGGAATGGTTGAAACCCTTCTTAGAGAGACATACACCGAGGTGGTTATCCCCGATTGAGGCATTGGCGATTAAGAGAAAAGATAAAGAAGGAGTGGGGATCACCTATGGGGATGTGTTATTCTTTTCAGAAAAAGGTCCTAGACTGAAGTCTTATGATATGTTGAAAGAGAAGCTAACAGGCTGGTTTCAGTACCATCAACTAAATGACATTTTTCAGAAAGATAGAAGGGTGTCTGGGTTTGGAGAGAAGGAATCTAAGTTCCAAACCATAATCATGGGCCCAAAAAAGAAATTGCTGACTAGATTATATAATTTTTTGCTGGAGTTGAACCTAAAAGATGAACAAGTCAAAGAATGTATGGTAAAATGGGCTATGGATCTGGGTCATAATATTGAGTTAGATGTGTGGGAAAGATTGTGGAAAAAGAATATGAAGTTTACCGCATGTACTTTGATAAAAGAAAATCTGTTGAAAATGATGTATAGGTGGTATATTACTCCAACGAAGTTAGCAAAGATGTATAGGATGAAAGATGACTATTGCTGGAAATGTAAAGAGAAACAAGGTGATTTTTATCATATGTGGTGGACCTGTGAGAAAGTGAAAGAGTACTGGGCACTGATATATGATGAACTCAAAAAGATGTTAAAGTGTACATTCCCAAAACGACCTGAATTTTTTCTGTTAGGGTTGGTGGATAATGAAATTAAAGGAGCAGATAGGACTCTATTTTTATACGCAACAGCAGCGGCACGAATGCTCCTGGCACAGAATTGGAAGACAACGTATATACCATCTTTGGATGAATGGAGGGTGAAAATATTGGACTTTGCAGAGATGGCCAGACTGACGTGCAGACTGAGGGATCAAGATAACCAGAGGTTCCAAAAAGATTGGCAAAAATTTAAGAACTACATGGAGATTCATTGTAAGGAATTAAAGACTCTTACCGGATTAGGGTAGAGCTCGAAGGATTACTACTTATTTTTCAAATCTTTTTTATAAGTATATAAAGGGGGTTTGTCTGAAAGAAAGGCTAGGAGATGAATAACGTTAAAGCCACGGGAAGAACAGAGGGAAGCCAAATTTTAGTGGTAGAATGATTTTTTATCGCTAATGTCTTGAACTTGATTCTTTTTTGTATATTAAAATTTTCTAATAAAAACGTATTTAAAAAAAAAAGAAAATCAATTAATCTGTTATGGAGGGAATTCTCCAGGGGGGAAGAAGAAGGGAGATGTCACTTCACAAAGGAGATGGACACACCTGCAACCCCACCTCTCACTCCTCTCCTCCCCTCTCCTCCCTCCACTTTGCACCAGTGACTCAGCTGGCCAGAAGACAGTGGCACACTGATCTTCTGGCTGGTGGGGGGAACAGGGGACTGTGCCATTCAGCTGAGACAGTGGGCTGGCAGACCCAGAACTTTTGTTGGGTAGTGGTGGTCCTTGGGATCGGGGAGGAAAGGGTGGAGAACTTATCCCCTCACTTTTTTAAATTGATGGCCAGCGGGCTACTTTTGAACCCTTTGTGGGCTGCCAGTAGCCCATGGTCTACCTGTTGGGCAGGTCTGCTCTAGGATGAATCGTTTCAATCCTAGAAGAAAACAATGGCATTTCATTTCATTATGTAACAAAGTAATTCATTAATGAAACAATGAAAGCATTTTGTTTTTCATTTTGTCCCCATCTCTAGTCAACACTGTTCTAGCACAGTGTTTCATGGCTGTGTTTTAAGAGATTTTCATTCTTGTTAAAACAATCTCTACAGGTGTACTTGCACACTCAACATGGACTCAATCCTTAACAAGGCCAACGTGAAAGAGAAAAACACCAAAGAGGGATGTTTACTGCTGCTACCGAACTACCACTGATGAAAATGGGCTTTTTCCCCCAACTCTGTCCTATACCCATAACAAGCTGCCCAAAATCTGTTTTCCATATTAAACCCAATTCTACAACACTCACAAAGGACACAGAACATTTACCTCAATAGTAAGGTATGTGATTACAAGACTAAAACAGTTCCCAATGATAAAGAGATTATATGCTGTGATCCCTAAGCATGCTGAAATGCCTCCCCTTGGAACTGCTTGGCCAAAGTGTTGTTCCTCAAGGCCAAATTATGCACACCATTAAGCCCACAATTATACAGAAATAAAATTTTGTATCCCTGCAGGATGCATTCTTTCAAAGCTGCTGACTCTATATATTTAGCTCTCAAATTAAGCCCCCCTAAAGTCCAATCACTAAGCAAAACCAAGATTACTTGCAGCTTGCAAAGTTGCAAAACCTCATAGTAAAATAAACAAACATCCTTTAACTTTGAAGGGAGATGTCCTTATAATTGTGAAGCTGATGACTCATATACCTTGGTCTGCAGTTACACAGACTGCAAAGTGTTTTTATTTCCCTTCTTTAAACTACATGCCTAGCTGTTGGAGAGAATGAAGGAGCCATGCAGTAGCGGGGGACAACACCATTATTTCTGTTTCATTTTTACACATTGGTCATAATTATCTGAAGTAGCTTTCATGATTCAGGATTTATGGCAATCATTGTACAGTTTCTGAAATGACATCTTGATTGGATAATCACTAATATGTGAAGTTTATCCAAGACAAGCAAATACATAGATTACTGGTTTGTTTTCATACAGTTTATCATAGATCAGTATAATTGCTAATGGGTTGCTCGGTTTATATAGAGGCTCTAGTCCTCACATTGGCTGCTCTGGCATGCCATATTGCGCAAACAGGGCATCTTTGCCTGCCCACACGCACTGATGGGAGAGGTTTGTCAGTACAGGGGTGGATGAAGGGGCAGCAGGCCTTAAAGGACCTTGCCACATGGTCCTTGGTCTCTTTTGCCCTGGTGCTTTTCCTTATAAAGAGAATGAGATAGCTGAATTGCAATTTTTCACTGCTACTCAGTTTAGCCCAGAGTGGCAGTGTGTTTTTGCCCATCTCATTCTCTTTGGGTCTTTTCAGAGGTATCCTGGTACAATTGCTGGTTAGTGCAAAGGGTGAAAAAAATCAGGCCAAATTAGAATAAGATACCCAGAAAAGTCAGTAGCCCACAAGCTGGGAGTTAGGGAATACAGAAAGGGTAATAGCAATAATAAGGCAATAGGCATGAAGGACTTAACATTATGAAATGGAGGGCTGCCCTGATATGATCAGACCTCACCCTCCTGAATTAATAAGGGGTTATGCCTTACCTATGCATTTGCACTATGTTCAGGCCCCCTTGTTTGAGGGTGAGTTAGTTGAAAGAGAATTCGTTCTATATCAATAAATTTGTGGCCCAATTTGAATCCCACAACCTTGTTTCATCTTTTTATTCTGGGCTGGACAAAAGCATTGCTGTCTAATGGGCCTGAAGTGTATGAAAGCTTCAGGATACTAGTCAGTCACTATAAACCAGTATAACTTCCTCTCTTATTTTTAAAATATTTCGAAAGATTTTTTTTAATAAAGCTTTAAAAATAAAATGAAGATTATAGATATATTTAACATTCATCCACTGTAGTGTCTGCTGCCAATAGCTGATCCCTAGAAGTAGATTACATGGTTCCTCAAAACGATGAACTAAGAAATTTACACTGTCAGCATTTACACCATGTGCAGTGGACAAAATGCTACCTGCAGATGGCACGTGGCCATCAGCATTCTTTCCCCGGTACTGGTACTCAGATTTATTCATAGCTCAGAAATTGTCTTCCCTTGTGGTTTCTGTCTATGTGTGGTAAGGACATTGCTAAATTATGTCTCACCACATGAATGTGTGTGGTTCTTCTAGAACAGGGTTGGGGAAGTTCCAGAAACCCAAGTGCTACGTAGACTTATCCATGTTCCTTGGAGTGGCCCATTAACCCCTACTTTTTAAAATGTTTTTTTTTTCAGACAATCCCCCCCCCCCATGTTTCCTGGCTCTATTCAAATTCCTTCTCGTGGCCCTTGAAGTCCTTTATGGCTCATGGTTAGCCAATTTGAAAGATTGTTTGGATGAATATTTCTATGGAGTTCATTTCTATACCAGAGCCTCCTGCCTGAAACATTTTAATTAGCACACACTTTTTAAAATCTGTTATATTAGAAACAGCTTCAGAAAAGCTGAAGCAGGGTCAC
The DNA here is from genome assembly GCA_023846285.1 of Phrynocephalus versicolor. Taxonomy (NCBI): domain Eukaryota; kingdom Metazoa; phylum Chordata; class Lepidosauria; order Squamata; family Agamidae; genus Phrynocephalus; species Phrynocephalus versicolor. The sequence continues at coordinate 30,713,283 of JAHTLZ010000379.1, read as the reverse complement.
ATCAAATGAACATTTCAAAAATATTTTAAAGAGAGGGTAGTTTGGACATAAATCCTGATAGGTACCACTCTTCCTCAAGTCACACATAAACTAACCCTGGTGAACTGAAGTGAAGCTTCTCCCTGGAAAGACCCTGAGTTACCACAACTGTAAACTTCTCTCTACTGTGCAAAAATCCCCCTGATCAGGGCTGTAAAGTACTGAGCCAATGAAATTTCCAAATATACTGCACTGAGGTGTATGTGGCACTTAGTGGAGGGGAATATAGAGTGAAAGATGATGCAAGAAATGAGTATTCAATAAGTGCATTGTGGTGTCTACCTCTATTTTTATTGTTTTATTTTGAGTCTGCTTCCTCTTTTATTATCAAACTAAAAATATAAAAATGATACTAAAATTAAACAAATAATACTGCATGTACGCAAGTGAAATACAGAGAGCAAGCCAAAGTAGATGACGGCTAATAACAGAGACAGTATTGTGGCAAAAATATAAAATAAAGCTAAATCAGAAAAAGGAAAGCAAAAATTGCCGAGAAGAGAGAGTACAAGTAAAGAGAAAATTGGATCTAAAAATGCATCATTTTTTCTTTTGACAAGCAATAGGAAGAAGAAAAAATACTGTTGAAAAGTGTGTCTAGTCTAGTATAGGCTGTAGAGAAAGGGTTAACTCTTTTTCTTGTCTGGGCTGTAAGTAAGACAAGTAGAAAAACAAATTGAAAGTAAAAGGAGAGACAGAGATGGCTGCTGTGTTTCTTTTTTCATTAAAATGCTTCCAGCTTCTAGCAATTTTTCAAAAAGAATGGCATTTGGGGATGACGGAGGGAAAGGGGGAAGAAGTGCTGGAAATCAGCCATGCTCCATGTCCATGAGGAACTCTTTTCTCTCCAACAAACCTTGTTTCTTCCTGTCTCTTCTCACACTCTGTTTAAATTGCCTCCCAGTTCAATGTCTGGTTTCTACAGTGCCAGAATATTGGTGCTGGAGTTCTCATGAGAGCTCAGACCATGTTGGGCCAGGGTCAACTGTTCAGAAGGCCACTGTTATCCTGTCTAGCCTACAGACAAACTGGTGCCTGCACACAGATGAAGACATTAAGAATGGTGAGGGGATTGGAATAAAATGTCTGGTTTTGCTGTTTTTCATTTTACTCCTAACCTAAATGGCGGTCAACCTAATGTCTGACCTGTCAAAGCATTTTCATTCATAGGTCCAAATCCTATTGTATAGTCAGATTGTCTGTGCAAATCAATGAGTTCCTGCTTGTAATTTTGGGTCCATGTGACCCCACTGAACTGGTGCTCCTGAAAATCCAGACAGCAACTCAGTGACAATAAGGAAGATGCTACTACAAATTATTATGTTTTGCTTTCCATAGGCATCACTACACAATATGATTTGAGCCATTTTTCATGTTACGATAAAGAGTAGAAAATATGCTTGGAGAAGTGGACATTCTAGAGTTTCTTGAAGCTTATCAAATGTTTCTCAAGGAAATCAGAATGGAATTTTTTTTTATTACTAAGTACTAATGCTTTCTTGTGGTCCATTTGCTCTAACAGCAGGGCATCTTTCTTCTCTTTCTCAGAAAATCAGATGGATTTTCCAAGGTGCATTTTTTAAAATATAGCTGCATCCTGATCTTAAGAATATTAGCTAGGTATGCTGCTTTATGTCTGACTGACTCTTTTTAGACAATTTCCAGCTGAATTATGATAAATGTATGTGTCATCACATTGGAATTTATTTCTAGCACCCCTAACTGGGCTTTCAAGATAAATTAGATATTTATGGAGTTGCTTTCCCAGTTCCACTCTCCCAGTGAGCTTCCATGAATGACCAGGGATTTGAACTCAGACCTCCCGAGTCCTAGTCCATCACTCTGTCCAATACAGCACACTGGGTTTCCTTATGATGACCTAGATGACACATTCCATGGCATTAACCTATTTCCCCCAACAAATGGATTTGCCTCTAAGTTTCATATGTCAGCAGTCAGAGAAATTCAGCCATGCTTACATTCCAGCAAGCAATCACACCATCAACTAGATGACACATTTAGCAAGGTTTTAGAAGAGCTCCTCCCTAATTTGCATATCATAGTAGCGAATTTCCCAGTTCTTCATATCTTGCATTTAACATGCTTTGCTGTATATGGTTGATGGCTGGATGTTAAGCATAACCTTCGTTTGTGAATATGACTGCTGACATATGAATCTCAGAGGCAATCCCATTGCTGAGGTGAAAATAGGTTATGTGTGTAGAATATCTAATTTGAACCTGAGTTCATGCCATGCCCTATAGGCATACAATATATTTTTACCCTACTGAACCTATACAGTTAAGCCAGGAATACTTGGCCTAATTATAACTAAGTTGTGTTGGAACATAGTGCTGAGTAAATTAAAATACTAGACTAAATTTTCTCCTGGTACTTTTATAACTGTGTATTGTAACTGTGGCTTGCTGTTTGAAAAGGGCATTAGTGAGGGGTGGGGAGATAACCCTCATGGTTATTAAAAAAAAACAAGGGGGAAAGCTGCTAAAATAATTAAACAGCACTATCAAAAAATTACCTAAGTAATGATCATTTCTGGGAAAGAGGGATGCAATCATAGTTAGTCCCAAGACTGCTTTGACCCTTGCTTGATTGAAAGCAACATCTGTTTCCCAGGTTTCCAGCTGGTTTTCTATTATCCAGAGGTAGCCAATTGCAGACAGATGTGACATTTCCTCAACATATTGTGTTGACATCATTGACATTCACCTTATTAGAACAATAGGCACCAGAGTCTCTCAACACCTCGAAATCTGAAATGGTTCCATCCCAGTAAAGTGGAAATCCACTGTGGTGGATTCCTTGGAGATACTCCTACCCTTCTTCATAGCATGCATTTCTTACTATGAAATGCCAGAAACTTTAAAAGTAGCACAGAGAAGCAGAAATCTCACTGCTTCATTTCTCTAAATCAGTTAACGAGAACTAGAATACATTCCCCCTCAACTTCTCCCCATCCACTTATATATTCATTATGTCCTGGAATTTAAATTATCCAGATCTGTGCTCTCTTATAGCATGTATGTCAGGAAAAATACTTGTAAGAATATATGTGTTGCTGAAAATAAGACTAAAAGATGCATTATGTCAGGGAAGTTTTGAAAAGCATACGTTAGGCTTAAATTGCATATAAGCACCCCTATACCAGAATAAATTCATGCATGTGTATTCATGCAACTATGCAAGATTAAGAGTTCTTGCATTTGATGGAATCATCTATTTGCCTTTTGTTCTTTTTAAGATTCTTATTATTTTTCCTCCCTGATCTGCTCCCCAACCCCAAATAAGGTTTCAACTTCTACCAATCACTATAAGCAGCCATAATTTCCAATTAACTGTTGCACGAGCTCCTTGCGGAGAATATAGTAATAACCATGCAAATACAAAAAGTGTAGAATAGTTGTCATGACATTTTATGAACAACAGAGATGCCTCTACCAAATCCTAAAGATCCAGTGTTTTGATCACATCACCAGTGAGGAGGTGGTCCGAAGGTGTGGCTTGTGTGAACTTATAACATTTGTCACAATTGGAAGACTCCAACTGGCTGGCCGCATTTTTCATATGGAGGACAATTGGATCCTTAAGGTAACAATGAGTTGGACCCCTGATACCAAACAGCAGTGAGGATGTCCTCAAATAATATGGTGAAGACACAAGTGAAGGCACTACCTATTACATGGAAAGACTCTGAAGCAGTCTCACAAAACTGAATGAGCTGGAAAATCCTTGCTTCCCAATATGCTATGTAGCAAGAAATGGCTCACTGTGTATCATGCTAGAGATCCATGGCAAGAATGTGGTGACAGCCACACATAAAAATGCAGAATAGTAGTCCTGAAATTTTAAGAACAGAAGTATCATCATTTTTCCCAGAGGCATATGCATGTGTGCATGCCCACACAAACACAAGTTAGATCATAAGAATGCATTCCCATTTCTTAGAGATTTTGGCCCAGATCTAATTGAAGAGATAATGCTCAAACAATGTTTGTAATAGCCTAATAGCCTACAAAAACTTCTAGATCAAGAATGGATGTTGTTTTCAGCACGTGGAAGACTGAACATGGTGGAAGCCATGCTATCCACCAATTTCTGATTGTGGACACACACACACGCACACACACACACAAAATGGTTTGTTCTACATTTAAATTTCAGATCTTGCCGAAATTACCCTAGTGTTTGGAGTTGTCACTCTTATCCCTCAGATCTGAGCACCCTCTGTGGCATATAATGCAAATCAGGTTTCATTTTGCTAATAGATTGGTGTACAGACACCAGTGCAAAGGCTCTCTGGGAATTGGAGCTATTCCAGTTCATTGTTCTAATGCACATCAATAATAATATATGTCCAACACTTTGGTTGAACAACTACTACATGCTATATTCAGAGTCAGCACAGCCAATGGCTGACAAATCTGTGCTGCAGCCAAAAGGTGATTTTTTTGGAAACTATGGCCTTATGCCCTTCTATGGCAAATGGGAACAGTCATATTGATGTGACTTGTCTTAAGGAGTAATTAGTAAATGTAGGAAAAGTAATTTATAAGTAGCATGATTAGTACGTATACCATATAATAATAGTAACTAGAGATGGGCACGAAATGAACTTTTGGTCCATTTTGTTATTCATTATTCATTTTGTTACATATTGAGACAAATAACAAACTGCCCCCTCTAAGAGAAATGAACCAAACCAAAATGGAAATTTCCATTTCATTTTGGTTCATTTTGTTTGCCGGTGTCTCCTACCTGATTCTGCTGATCCTGGACAGTCCTTCCGGGTCCGGTGGGTCCTCCTGGCCATAGGGATGGGGTGTCCGGGGGTGGGGGAAGCCAACCAGCCACACTAGAACTGGTAGGAGGCCGTGGTCGGCAGTAAAAAAATTAAAATAAAGATAATAAAATAAAATAAAAGATCTGGTGCACAGGCCCTTGTACCAGCCCACGAGCACCACCCCAGACCGTGGGTCACCGAACCGGCCTACAGGCTGCGGAACCGGCCCATGCCCCACCAAAAAAACAAAAAAACAAAAAACAAAAAACCAATCCAGCACACAGGCCCAGTACCAGCATGTGAGCACCAGGCCCCCCTCTCAAAAAAAGATCCAACCTGCGGGCTGGCAAAAAAAGAAACCCCACAATCCAGTGTGTGGGCCTTTTAGTGGCCTGTGGGTCACCAAACTGGTGTGTGGGCCAGCAAAAGAAAATAAAAGCTGACGAGCACCGACTTGGCCCCAGGGGTGACTGGGTCAGCGATCTAAATTAAAGGAAAAAATAAAAAAATAAAAGAAGCACTGACCGGGCCCCAGGGACCGTGTGGTCAGTGCTTGAGAAGAAAAAACGAATAATAAATCATTGAACCAACGGAACGGATATAACACTGCAACCATAGACATATCCACTCAGAAGTACAGTTTAATTCGATAGGGTTTCCCTCTGTCCAACTTGATAAATCTGTATGGCATGGATTGCAGCCTGAAAACTGAATTTGATCTGAAAAATGAAATGATCTTGATCATGACACAAAATGTTTGTATATATTTGAAGGGCAACGGGTGAAAATGTTATGATGAAAGCAGTGGAAACACAATATGGTCAATGGCTTCTCCCACTGGCTAAAATACACTGAAAGGCAGCAGTAGTTTTCCCGCTATTGTTATATCTCATTAATTCATTTCTAATATATGGCACATCTATTAATAGCCTTGGCCAGTTCCTGCAAACTCAATACAGTCGCTTCCTTTAATACGGTCAGTCATATTTGATCTTCCTTTTTTTCTCAGCCCTCTGACCCCCAAATCTTTCCACATTTCAGGGGTTTATGGGAAAGAGCTGTAAGCACTAGATGCAGCTAATATCTCTCATCAGTGGTCATAGAAGTGGAAAAGAGCCTTTCCCTTCCCCCCCCCCACATGCACAGATGCATACATACTCCCAATTACCCTCCTCTCACACCTTATGGAGGAAAAGACATGATCTCTATACTGACCATACCACATCCTTACCATATATTTCTATCTCCTTCCCACCTTCTAGCTTTTTTTTACTGCAGTAACATCCCATGGTCTTGGTGCCCTGGTAATCCATACCAATGCTAGGTATTGTGCTATTGCTAAATTTCCCCAGGGCATCTTCTACCTGGAACACTGACTTAGAAGTTACATAGGGAAATAGGAAAGTGCCTTATAATGAGTCAGCCCATTGGTCCCAGTAGCCTAGCACATTCAACTCTGTATGGTAATGGCTATTCAAACAGGATTCTTTCCAGAAATAATACGCCTAGAAATATTTGGTATAATCTGGTGATCTTCTCTCCAAATATTTGGTATAACCTGGTGATCTTCTAACCAGGTCCCAACCAGTGTAGCTTCTGAAATCTATGAGATTGGTACTGTGTAGTATGAACTTGAAGACATTGTGAGGGGAGGAGAAGGGAAGCAGGGTAAAGTAACAGAAAGTGAAAATGGTTCCCTCCTTGTGGCAGAAATTTTTCCCTAGTAGAACAGTTGACATATGCAGCAAATGAATAAACTGATAACAAATGACTAAAAATGTGAAGAGAAATGTACCAGAAGTTATTTATGGGAAAGTTAGGGTCTTGGTCAATAAACCTCATAACTAACTAAACAGGAAACAATATATATGAAAATGGGAACTGTTAATCCTCGGAAGTCTTCTTCTTGGTCTTTATGGTTTCATAATAGACAGGGTTTTTATGCACATTCTAATTTATTATTAAAAATGCTTGTGGTCATTTATTTTTCAGAAACACTGGATAATAACATAAAAGCATTGATTGTTGTGAGCTGACAATACTGCCACAATGATTTTTTTCAAAAATGTTAAGAATAGTATAAATGGGGACACATTATAAAAATTGTGATTCGTCATGATTCATGATTCAAATTGACAAATAGATTAATTGGTTCATTTCCCATTTAAAAGACTATAAAAATACCCCTCCTTGCATCTAGAGGCCCATATTTGCTTAAATTATTCCTCTGACCCTCCTTTACAAGCCACAAAAGTTTGATGAGGATTGGGGCTTAGTTGTCTGAGCTATGTACCCCCCCCCCAAAGAGGACCTCAACAGGAAAGAGGACCTCAACAGCTCTCTACATGGGGCTCACCTTGAACCTTGTTCGGCAATTGCAGCGGGTCCAGAATGTGGCGGCCAGGTTGGTTGTTGGTGCACGTAAGTTCGATCATATCACCCCCATCCTGGTTCATCTGCACTGGTTGCCCGTTGCCTCCCGAATAAGGTTCAAGGTGTTGGTTTTGGTTTACAAAACCCTCCATGGCTTGGCCCCTGTCTATCTGACAGAGCGTATCTCCTGATGCTCAGATCTGGCCCGACCCACCTGTTCTTCCCAGGCCCTCTCACTCCGGACTGTTACGCCGAGGGAAGCCCATAAAACAACCACTCGTAACCGGGCTTTCTCGGTGGTCAGTCCATCCATTTGGAATGCCTTGCCGGGTGAGTTGCGCCAAGCTCCCTCGCTGGCGTCCTTTAAGAAAGCCTTAAAAACATGGCTATTTAAGGACGCCTCTGGTAACCTCCAGGGGTAACTTCACTTATCCCCCTCCCCCTTGTTTTTGCTGCCCTGCCTATTTTGGCTCGCCGTCCTGGTTACCGCTGTTTGACTGTTTTTATTGGTTTTATTGGATTTATCTTCTCTTTTTATTATGGCATTGTGTAAACCGCCCTGAGTCCCTGTGGGAAAATAGGTTGTGGTATATAAGTTTAAAAATAAATAAATAAATAAATAAAGTGCCCCCGCAGGAACCTAAAGAGAATAAACTTGCAGAGGCGCTTCTCCCATTTCACCTCTACAATCTCGCCAAATTTTGTGAAGTTTGGGTTGCAGACATCTGAGTTATATACCCACAAAATGCCACCCCCAGGAGAGTGCCATTTAGCACATGGGTTGTGCAAGTCCAATCTTAATCATACTTGGAGAGGTTGTATAGAAGAGTGAGGGGATTTGTCCTTCCAAATCTGGTGTCTCTACGTACCTTGGGAGGGATTTTATGGTTGTTTCTCTGATCTATGTCTCCATTTGACAGAGTGCATGCAGTCTAAATGGACTATAACTGTGCTTGCTCCAACCTTGAGCTGACTAAGAAGTGATGCATTTAAGTCCTAGACAGCCTGGGAATGATCTAAGAAGGAGCCTGAAAAGAATGACCCATGTTCCCAAGACTATCTGGACAAACGGGTACACCTGGATAAACAGAAGACAAAACACAAAGCACCTAGATTGACTCATCCAAGCAAAAAATGGCTAAATAAAAGCTATCAACTTCAATATATTCCAAGAAGTTGCACTGAAAGATGGCAAGTAAGGGAAGACTTAAGAGCTAACCTCAGCTTCTTGAGCTATTCAGTATTCTAAAACTCCTACCAAGACCAGAATGTTTTGGCTGGAAATCTTAACTGATCCAAAAAAATACACAGAGAGAGGGCAGGATAGGACTCCAGTGAATTAACAAGTAAAAATTTTTGCTAAAATTCATTATTTTTTTATTTCTCAGGAGGCACAATTCATTAAAAAAATACAAATTTATGAATTCTGAGAAATCAGACAAACTTGTCAGAAAATGCAATTCATTTTTCAATTCATCCCCATGTCTAACAGATAGCTATTCCAGAGAGAAATAAAGCAAAGTTTAGGCACTGGATAGCTAACCTTTGTACAGATTCACGTATTTATCGTCTTAGGCATCTCTAGAAATATCAGATGTGATGTTGCCCTTTTTCTTTAATTATGTGGTAGCATCCAGTTATTAACTAACCTGCATTCCCAAGCCAACTCTGTCTCTTTAGTCTCTAGACCGTGTCTTATTGCTTATCAAGCATTAAGAAGCTGATGAACAAAAGGTTCTGCTCAATTTATCTTTATTATTGAGCACATCGCCAAGAGATTTAGTGGGCATCATTCAATGGACTCTGCAAAATTGGTTTATATTATGTTCCCCTCATCATTCAAAGCATTTAATTCTTTTGCAGGACATGTCTGGCACTGGGTAATGTTATAATCCCATTTCTAAGAAATTTGGTCTCTACTTTGAAGGAAAAGGGTAACTGAAGTACTTGACACACATATTCAGTATGAGACACACATATTCAGTTACTGGCTCCATCACAAATTTGCTATTTGAATGGATGTGGTTAGGTACATAAAACAGTGTGTAGCTAACTTGTTATCATATGCCTATGGAACTATATATTCAGTGTTTAGATTTGCTGCTGAAACTGTTAGCACATAACTTTTTGAAATGTAAAACACAATCAATGAAACTAAAATACAAAATTGCAACAAAACCACAATGAAAGAAAAAGAAGATACAACTAAGAGTGTTATGTGTTCAGAATTAAGGAAACTATTTCCAATTCAAGTGCAATTTTGTAGTCGGTTTATAAAATTGCCGCTAAGTAGCTTAGCTTAGTTTATCTTCCTCTTTCATGGAAATAAGTCTGTCTCAGTTCTATATCCCCGTTTGGCAGAGTGCATGCAGTCTAAATGGACTATAAGAACATAAGAACATAAGAAGAGCCATGCTGGATCAGGCCAAAGGCCCATCTAGTCCAGCTTCCTGTATCTCACAGCGGCCCCACCAGATGCGTTTCGGAGCACATGAGACTAGATATCTGTCTCCTGATACCACTCCCCTGCATCTGGCCCTTGAAGTACCTTGGTTTTAAGCCTGGAGATTACACATCTCCATCATGGTTTGTAACCTGTGATGGACTTTTCCTCCAGGAATCTGTCCAATCCCCTTTTGAAGGCATCCAGGTCAGATGCCATCACCACATTGTGTGGCAGGGAATTCCATAGACTTACAACGCGCTGGGTGAAAAAATATTTTCTTTTGTCAGTTTTTACTCTCCCAGCCCTCAATTTGAGTGTATGTCCCCTAGTTCTGGTATTTTGGGAGAGGGAGAAGAGCTTCCCTCTATCCACTTTACTCATACCCTGCATTATTTTGTATGTCTCAATCATATCCCCCCTCAGGCGCCTTTTTTCCAGACTAAAGAGGCCCAAATGTTTTAGCCTTTCTTCATAAGGGAGGTGCCCCAGCCCACTAATCATTTTAGTCGCCCTCTTCTGCACCTTTTCCAGTTCCACTATGTCTTTCTTGAGATGCGGTGACCAGAATTGTACACAATACTCCAGGTGGGGCCTTACTATTGTTTTGTATAATGGCATTATAATGTTGGCTGTTTTATTTTCAATCCCCTTTTTGATAATCCCTAGCATGGAATTGGCCTTCTTCACCGCTGCCGCACATTGGGGGGACACCTTCATGGAGCTGTCCACCAACACACCAAGATCTCTTTCCTGATCCGTCACGGATAACTCAGAGCCCATGAGTTGATAGATGAAGTTTGGATTTTTTGCCCCAATATGCATTACTTTACATTTGGTTACATTAAAACGCATTTGCCATTTCTCAGCCCACTCCCCCAGTTTAGAGAGATCCTTCTGGAGCTCTTCACAATCTTCTCTGGTTTTTACCACACGGAAAAGTTTTGTGTCATCTGCAAACCTGGCCACCTCACTGTTTATCCCTGTCTCCAGGTCATTTATGAACAGATTGAAAAGCACCGGTCCCAGGACAGAGCCCTGGGGCACACCGCTTTTCACTTCTCTCCATTGTGAAAATTTCCGATTGACACCTACTCTTTGTTTCCGGGATCTCAACCAGTTCTCAATCCATAAGAGGACCTGCCCTCTTATCCCCTGACTGTGCAATTTTCTCAGCAGCCTTTGGTGAGGGACTGTGTCAAAAGCCTTTTGAAAATCCAGATAGACTATATCAGCCGGTTCACCCAAATCCACGTGCCTGTTGACCTTTTCAAAAAATTCTAAGAGGTTTGTCAGACAAGATTTACCCTTACAGAAGCCATGCTGATTTTCTCTCAGCAAGGTTTGTTCTTTTATGTGTTTTAAGATTTTCTCTTGGATGAGGATTTCCACCATCTTCCCTGGGACAGATGTAAGGCTAACCGGCCTGTAGTTTCCCGGGTCCCCCCTCCTACCTTTTTTAAAAAATTGGTGTGACATCTGCTATCCTCCAGTCCTCTGGCACTGTGGCCGTTTTAAGAGACAAGTTGCATATAACCGTTAAGAGATCTGCAATTTCATTTCTCAGTTCCCTAATAACCCTTGGGTGGATGCCATCTGGGCCCGGTGACTTGTCAATCCTCAATTTATCAATTAGTCCTAAAACCTCCTCTCTTTTAACCTGTATTTGATTTAATTCTTTAGTCAAGAGGGGCGGCTGAGGCAGCGGAATCCGCTCAAGGTCCTCTGTCGTGAAGACAGACACAAAGAACTCATTCAATTTCTCTGCAATGTCCAAGTCTTCTTTAACCTCCCCTTTTCCTCCCTCACCATCCAGAGGGCCAACTGGTTCTCTGGCAGGTTTTCTACTTCTAACATATTTAAAGAAGCTTTTATTGTTACCCTTTCTATTGCTAGCCATTCGTTCCTCAAAGTCTTTCTTTGCCTCCCTTATCCATGCACTCTGAAGAGATTGGATTCTTCCAACCTTCCCCTTCAGTTTTTCTCTAACTAGTTTCCTCATCTGAGGGAAGTTTGCCCTTCGAAAATCAAGGGTTTTTATGTCTGATTTGGTTGACAGTCTTCCTCCGACATGCATGGCAAAGGTAATTGCAGCATGGTCACTGTTCCCCAGAGGCTCAGTGACATTACCTATACCTGTCATGTCTCCAATCTTGACAAGAGTACTGACTCAGAAGTGATGCTGGGAAGCCCTAGTGATCCATGGAGCCATTTGAGAAGGAGGCCATGCTGAAAACCCTAACTGATCCAAAAACTCAGAAACAGAGAAAGCAGGATAGGAAAGGACAGGGTCAAGCCAACCTTTCTGGTAGAATTTTGTTACCTTTGTTACCTTTTGTTACACAACCTGGTCAAACTGTTTCTGAACTTTCATAACAACGTATTTAGTACCTTCTTTCTGCAAGGAGGGGATGCCTGGCTTGCACAGTGGAAGAGCAGCATGCTGGCACTTTGTGGATTAAAGCATTTTGCAAAATTATACACAGCAGCTCATACATAAAACTGCACATAGAGAACTTGGTTCTACAAAGCAGAATGGATGGATTGTGTTTTCCAGATCTCGGTTTTGGCACTCCCTGCCATGATTCTGAGTAGAGTTTCTCCTGCAAGGAAGGGATCAGTTATTGTGGAGTGGTAGTTGTTGCAGAAGGTCACTCATGGGAACTAGGAAAGAATGTCCCTGCCCCTGCCAAGGTCTGATTTTTTTCATCACAATTTACCAGATAAATCCCAGTCATGAATGGAAAAGGGAATCCCCCTGGTATTTTTGGTTTTGGTTTTGGGTCATTATTTGATCCTCAGTGGATAAATAGAAATAGACAGAACTGGTGGCTGTTCATCTCAAGTCAGCATCGTTGATGGTCAGAACTATGACTGAATCCAGTCACAGGACCTCGCTCGATGGAACCTTGTCAGTACCTCCATGGGTTGGACTTGGGAGACAGGGACTTTGCTTTCACTCCAGCCTTGCCTTTACCCTAACCCAAAGCCATTCCCTGTGTCCTGCCACCATCTTGGCTCCCCATATTTTCCTCTGGCACCTCATGCGTGTTTAATTTGTGCACCTGCTGTGTTACTTGGATGTGGTAGTCAACCATTTATCAGGCTCCCTCTACAGAATTGATCAAACATTTTACCAGTGATTGAGCCCATTACCAACCATTGTTGGGCACAGAAAGTACCATCAACAATTAATTCATAAGACAGAAAAAATGTGTGTTTGTGTGTGTGTGTGTGTGTGCGCACGCGCACATGTGTCTCTCTGTGCTGGGAGATAGGGCACAACAGCACAGCTTCTGTTTGGGAGGGTTTTATTAGGGCTTGTGGTCCAGAGGAGACATTTTAGGAAGAGTTTTATCTTTCCCCCTCTCCTGCCCCCGTACAACTTCATTCCTCCCCCCACACACACACACATACATTGTTATTGCTGCTTCCACCAACCAGTACCAGTTCCTCAATTCTCAACTGGCACAATACAAATGTGCCCAACCGTCCCTCTTAATCATGGCTCCAATCCATTTCAAAACTCCAACAAAATAGAACAGAACTGGAGTCCTTCTATCCTATTCCATTATTGCTAGCTAGAGTATTCCAGCAAACTCCTGCCTTCCTTCTGGGCCTGCTAGCCTGCCTGCATGATAGGGGATAATGGGATCTGAAAGACCCATGCATTTCTGAGACCTGTCTTGGTCTTCTTGATTTAATTTTTGCCTGCCTGCCTAGTGGAATGCAATTCTTCTGATACAGCCCAATTTGCCTTGGGGTGCTTTAATGAGAGAGTTTGAGGATGTTCTACAGCAATTTCCATGCTTCTAGCTGCCTGGGACCAGTATTTCCAAGTATTTTTAAATAACCTTTTTCCTCTAGGGGCACCCTGTTTGGAGTTTAATAACTTGGCCCCTGTACCCCATACTTCTCCAAATTTGGGGTGCTTCAAGGGAGAGTTTGAGGGTGCTCCACAGCAATTTCCATCCTGCTAGCTGTGTGGGATCAGTATTTTCAATATTTATAAATTGCATTTTTTCCTGGGGGCAGCTTGTTTAGAGTTGAATAACTTGGCCCCCTGTACTGCAAACTTCTCCAGATTGGAGGTGATTAAAGGGGAGAGCTCGAGGAAGCTCCACAGCAATTTTCATGCTGCTAGCTGCCTGATATCACTATTTTCTAGCATAGAAAATTACACTTAGATTTTTCCAGGGGGCACCCACTTTGAAGTTGAATAACTTGCCCCCCCCCCAAAGCCCAAATCTCTCCATATATTGAGGGCTTAAAGAGGATAGACAAAGAAGGTACCCACCAAATTTGGTGCCTCTAGGTCCCACAGAACCCATTTTACAGAGATACAAATTGATTCAATACTGTTTTGCTTCGTAATTTTCCCCCCCAAAATATGTTTTGAAACAATGAAACGAATCAAGGGGGTAATGAAACAAAATGAAATGAAATACAATTTTTCTGTTTCGTGCTCATCCCTAGTTTTGTTTTGTTTTTGAACACCATTACATGCTTCCCTTAGTCTTCATAGCTTTTACCCTCACGCTCCCCCGCTATCACATTTTTCGGTAGATATTGGCTTAGTTACAAGACCTCCTTTTGCCCATGAAGTCCTCCAAAATAAATACACAAATCCATAATGGGTGGAATTTGAAATTATTGGAACAATGTGTTAGCAGTCTTCTTTATTTTGCACTTCATCTTCTTATCTTGGTACGGAGTAGTAAGGTTAGGTACAATTAGTTTTCAACCTGCCACATTACTATCATATTTCCCAACACTGCCGAGCATTGCACTGGCTGCTTGTTAGGTCAAGGACATATTATAAGATTCTTGTCATAACATTTAAAGCACTATACTTTTCTTGCTCTAGTTAGTTAGCAGAGCTTGTGGCAGGGCACATTCCTCTTAGGAAGACCAGATCCACAGATTATGTACTCTTATTGCTCCCTTGAACTAAAGTGGCAAACTACAGGCTTAGAGCATTTTCTTATTAGAGCATTTTTGAAAGGCTAAACATTCCCAGCTCCCTAAGCCGCTTCTCGTAAGACATTTCTTCCATTCCCTTAATCATCTTGGTCACCATCCTCTGGACCTGCTCAAGATTGTCAACATCCTTGTTAAATTGAACACAGCACTCCAGATGGGGTCTTCCCAGAGTAGAATAGAGTGGTACTATCACTTCCCTTGATCTATCTATCTATCTATCTATCTATCTATCTATCTATCTATCTATC
>JAHTLZ010000379.1:30668621-30698389 GCA_023846285.1 Phrynocephalus versicolor | reverse complement strand
TTGTATATAGAATCTTAATTTTTTAGTTTGGAATGTAATATCTGTATCGTTAGACCAACTACTTCAGAAAATCTTTTAATTTAATATGTTCTGTAGCACTAGAATCTAAGTTATCTCTAGATGCAGGGGATACATGGAGGGATGCCTATGGGAGTTTAATGTACTGATGCTTCATGTGGATCTTATCAAGTGTCTGTTATGCTTGATGACATTTTCCAGAGCTGTGCTCCAGTCCCTAGTTGTAACTTTTTAAGGATTTCTGGCCATGCCTTTAGTTTGCCTTAGCATGAGTGTTTGGACCAACAATCTCTCCATGATAAAAAATCCATTGATTTTTCCATCATCTCTGTTACAGACAAACATAGTTATTTTTCAAAAGATCTCTTCTATGAATATTTTTTCTTATGTGGTATCACACAGTATAGCAATAAGTTGTATAATTAATGTTGTTTTAGTGTATGGGTGACTTCCAATTATGCTACCCCTTGAACAAATTATTCAATTTTTACAAATGCAATTGATCCAAATAAGTGTCAAAAGCCAAACACAAATCAATATAAATTATTTCATTCCCAAAGTGATGCCTGAGCAAATAAATGTGCCTTATTAACTAACAATCAAAGTTAATGACCCCAAAAGACTGCCGGTCTAACAAACTTGAGGGGCTTCTACCCTCTTTTCCTACTAAGTCCCCACTTCCCCAGCTTTCAATTTCAGGAGATATGGAACACATTAAAATGCCAGAACAGGAGGACAACAGCAGAAAATAATATAAAAGTATATAAAAATATAAAAATTGGTGCATCATTTAGAAACAAGAGCAAGTTTGCTGAATTTCAAATTAAGAACAACTCTAGAACATTGCCATGTCTTGCAATATGTATTACTGTATATACTCGAATATAAGCCTAGATTTTCAGCCCTAATTTTGGGCTGAAAAAAGGGGTCCTCGGCTTATATTCGGGTCAATACTTTTAGCTACTGAAGCAAGTTTGGGTTGGTGGCTAAAAGTCATTTTAAACATTGTGCGTGGTTCTCCTGACCCCCCCCCTCCCGTGTTTAAAGTGACTTTTAGCCACCAACTCAAGCACTTGCCTTGGTGGCTAAAAGTCATTTTAAACATCACACACACACACAGCTCACAAAGGAGGAGTTGCCAGGCCCTGCTGCATTTCCCACCCTAGGCTTATACTTGAGTCAATGAATTTTCCCAGTTTTTGGGTTTAAATTAGGGGCCCCGACTTATGCTCAGGTCGACTTATACTCAAGTATATACGGTATTTATATTTATATTTATATTTATATTTATATTTATATTTATATTTATATTTATATTTTATTCAAATATTAAATATGATTATGGCATACTATTTTGATTATTTTTTAAAATGACAGATACAAAGCTCATCTGAGTTGTTGGTTTGGTTAAAAAATATTTTGGTGCCTGTGTTATTGACGTATTTTTATGAGGAATTAAAATACAATTACCAAACAAAAAGTTTATGAATAACAGAATTCACTCTTGCATCAAGCCCTGTAGTTATCAATGAAAGCTGATTTCAGTTTTCTGTAGCTTAAACTTCCTGCTAGCACTATGCTTTGAGTTTGGAAAACGTCAAAGAAAAATTGCTTAGGGATGTTACCATATTTATCTCACGTTTAGAATGAACATATCAATAAAACAGAAAAAGACCAGGTAAGCCTTTGAATAGGGAGAACCCTCTTTAAATAGTTTTACAATGGGAGAGAACCAAGGGTAAGGATTAAAGAGTAGACAACATTTCTAGGAGGTTTTTCTTTTTTCTTTTTTGCCTGACTGGAAATGCTTCCCTTATACACTTATGTAAATGTGGCTCCTTTAGTTTTATTAAAACATTGACAATGTAAATAAATATCTTTAAAGGGGGAAACAGCAAGGGTTTGACAATAGATAGCATATATTTAGTAAATAATATGGTTGTGGTGATCTTAAAATAATGCATTTATTTAAGCATTTACCTTAGGGGTATTCTACACCATAAGAATTAAAAGAGGATATATTTTTATTTTGTTTTTTTATTTTAGAGTATTTTACCCCACCTTTCTCCTTGGAAAAAGGACCCAAGGTGGCTTACAGAATGAAGGATAATATGCAGTCCAGTACAATTAAGACATATTGTTCAATTACTGAGAACAGGGAATTCAGGAACATCTTACAGCATTAATAGACAACATTATATTAAAGCTACAAGAGAATGTGAGCATTTAAAGGGGAGTAAAGTTCCATGTAAAGTTATTAGTGATGGAAATTAACATTGAAAACATACTGTCAGTGTAAACCCATAAGGTTATAAGTAGTTATAAACACAAAGTCTATGTGATCCTATAGATTCATATGAGAGACACATAATAGGTAGACCATTATTCAGGAAAAGCTTGCCTGAAGAGAAAGGTCTGGCATTATATCACTGGATATATTTAAGGCTTTCGATTGTGTGGAATGGCCAACACTAAAAATAGTGATTGAAAATTGGGGGTTTGGAGCGAAATTTAGAGGTGTGATAGATCAATTATATTCTAAAAATACATCTGAGATAATAATTAATGATGGGATTTCAGATAGGATATCTCTAGGCCGAGGCACTAGACAAGGTTGCCCCCTCTCCCCAGTTTTATTTTGCTTAATGATTGAAATGTTAGCGGATAAAATAAGAAATGATGAGTCAATTAGTGGACTAGGTATTGATAATAAAGTAAAGATTAATTTATTTGCAGATGATTCCTTATTGACAATTAAAAACCCACTAGAAAGTATGGAGAGACTTAAATATCATCTGGAGAAATTTGGGTCAATATCTGGATTGAGGGTTAACTGGCAGAAATCTCAGGTGATGCTGTTTAATCATAACAAGGAAGAACAAGAAGTGTTTACCCACAACTACGGATGTAAGATAAGTAATTCAATTAAGTATTTAGGTATAGAATTAGCAAAGGATACACAGAAACTAAAGGAATTTAATTATAGTAAACTGAAGAAAGAAATTAAGAATAAAATGTTAGAATATTCAAGTTTAAAACTTTCTTGGTTTGGGAAGATTGCATTGATGAAAATGAAAATTCTACCAAAGTTAAATTTTCTTTTTATGATGCTTCCAATACAGCTAAGTAAGGATGACCTTAAATTTTGGCAAGATTTAATTAACAACTATTGTAACAGTGGTAAAAAAGCTAGAATAAACAAAAAATATTGGTATATGGCCCAGAATAAAGGTGGTATAGGTCTACCGAATGTTAAAAACTATTATTTAGCAAATCAAATAAGGTTTATTGGGGATATTGTGTTTAGTCCAGAAAGATTAATATGGTGGGAAATGGAATCATCGGAAATAAAGGAGGATATTGAAAAATACCTATTTGGCACTACTAAGAAATCAAAGTTAAATGAGATTAACAACCCCTTTCTTCGATCTATGTTAAATGCATGGTATTTGCATAAGAAAAAATTATGTCCCTTAGACTCACCATTGAGATCTGTAACTGAAATGGAGAATTTCCCTTCAAATTTGAAAGTTTTTAAAAAAGTATTTAGGGATAAACAAGTGATTAGATTGAAAGACTGGATAGACAAGATGAGAGGGAAAGAACAAATGAATGAAGTTCTCCAAGTTAGGGATATATCATGGTTCAATTTTATACAATTAAAGAAATGGACTGATACGTGGTTAAAGAAAAATAATAAATGTAGAGAGTATACAAAATATGAACAGCATTTACTGTTGTATGAGGATACTCAGAGTGAAATGATAGTAAAGGGTATTGTTAGCAAACTATATAAAATTATTTCGGATTTAGATGATAATAGGGGAGGACTCGGATCGAAATTAATGTGGGAACAAGATATTAAAAAAGAAATAAGAGAAGAAGACTGGGCTAAAATGTGGAGAATGAGAATACTCAGATCTTTGTCTGTTAGAATAAAGGAAAATTTCTTTAAAATAAGTTTAAGATGGTATATGACACCAGTGAAATTGAATAAAATGAATGTAAATTTTTCTAAGCTTTGTTGGAAATGTGATAATGAGATTGGTACCTTTTATCATTTGTGGTGGGAATGTAAAAAGATACAGAAATTTTGGAAATGTATCTTTAAAGAATTAAGTGATATATTAGAAATGACTATAGAGCCTAAATCTGAAATTGCGTTGTTATCAATATTTGTGGACCATAACTATGATGTTAAAACTAAAGAGTTGATTACAAATTTGTTGACAGCAGCTAGATTAATAATTGCTAGAAATTGGAAATCTAAATATGAACTATGTTTAGAAGAATGGTATAAGGAAGTATGGAATATAGCTTTAAATGATAAATTGACTTGCTCTCTCAAGGTTAAAAAAGGAGAGTTAAAAAGAGATATTTTCTATGATATATGGGGTAGATTCATTGAATACGTACTTGTACGGAATAAGGGTAAGGTTTCCGCGCAACAATCGATTCTGTTCTGGAGGGGAGGATGATGAATGTAAATATGAAGAGCGATCCTGTTGGTGAAGGGGTGCACTGTTGTCGATGTTTGTTCTTTTATGTAATTTGTATATGTTTTTTTAAACTAATAAAAAAAATTAAAAAAAAAAAAAAGAAAGGTCTTTGCCGGTTTCCAGAACGACAACTGAGATGAGGCAGTCCTCACCTCTAGTGGGAGGGAGTTCCAGAGTCTTGGCGCAGCATCTGCAAATATATAGTGACTTGCTATAATTGCAGATGTGGAGATCAAAATGTTGATCATAGATATATCACCTGGTATTTTCTTAACTTTCAATTACAGAGGGATTTGATTTCCCATCATTTGAAAATCATAATGGGTTGTGAATATCATCAGTAGACTCAGTTTCATAAGTGTGCTTTCTCCTTTTCTGAAAAACGTTGGAAAAACCCTTGATTTACAAATGATTATTCCTTACTTGCCAGCCTGCAATGTTTCTAATGCAATATATTGACAAACAAGCATTCTTCCAATGGGTGTGAAGCTTATGTTTAAAATTTTATGATTTTGTTGCAGCAAAAATAATAAAAGCAGGAAAAGAAACCCCAAGCGTTTAAGTAAAAATTTATTGGTAAGCAGAGTGTTTCTCTCTCTCTCTCTCTCTCTCTCTCTCACACACACACACACACACACACACATATCAACTGCAGCTTGTAGATTTTGGATTTATCTTTTTGAATAAATCATAGTCTTAGTACTTCTGTTTAAAAAATAATGGTAGAGAACCCATAAAGCCTGTATTTTGGCTATTGTCAGACTATATGGTTTCTAGAAAGCTCGAGGTAAAACCAAAATTGGTTTCTGGACCTGCCAACATACCTTCTGTGGCAATTAATCATTTGTTGCAATTACTGCTTTTAGCAACTTGTATTCTCATACATTCCCCAATTGTTAAAAGTCCAGAATTTCCCTGGTAGTTTCTCACAATTTTTCAAAAATTTCTGTAGCTTATTGTAGCTAATTGATGAGGTACTGAGGCTCCTCTCGGTCACACACTAGTCATGAACGTGATTGTGTAAGCAAGTTATCCTCGAGCACCTTGCCAATCAAGCACTGAAGTTTATTTAAACACATGATAATCAACATTATTTCAGCCAATTATATTTGAAAATTATAAAAAGGAATAACTACCAAATGGTTTCTAAGTATCACAGATAAGGCAGTGTAATCTTTAACATATTTCATTTTATACATGGAATTAATTGCTTTATTTATAGTATGAATTGTTACACTTAATATAGGCTGTTTAATACATATGGCAAAATATCTGCATTTAACTATTGCAATATAAGTACAAGGTAGACATGGGCATGATTCGGCGAAATCCTCATTTCCGTTTTCGGTTGTCGTTCTCGTTACGTAACGAGAACGGTAACTGGAATTACTCCGCTCCAGCTCGAACCTGACCCGATAAAAGACAAATTTGGTCGGGTTTGTCGTTGTCGTTCATGGCATTGTGGCGATCGTGCGATGCCAAGCAGTACAGGAAAAAAAGTTTTAAAAATAAAAAAAACCGATTCCCGGCCAAAAAAGCAGGCAAAAATATGCCTGCCTCAGTGAGGGCACCTACCAGAGAGGGGTGGTTTCTGGGGGGGGGGTCCCCGGCCTTCCCCCCTCTCCTATCCTGGGCTGCTGCTACCAGGCTTGGGGGGGCATCCTCGTCATCTTCACTTGCCATGCGGTGGGGGGGAATCCAAAATGGTGAACACAATATTTATTTTTAAATCGTGGTCCAAAAACCCACCAAAGCACCACAGAAACATTTGAAAATTAGGTATTTTAAATGCCTGATTTTTTATAGTAGCAGCAGTGGGTTTTTCTTGCAATAAAACGTCTCCATTGTTTTTTTTTTATTTTTATTTTTATTTTTATTTTTTTACACCTGCACATGCGCAATGATGGGCTGGCCATGGGATGGGACCATACAAATTTTTGGAGCCATTCCACCAATCGCATGGCCAGGTTTTTACTGAGACTTCTGGATGCGTCAGAGGGCATAAAAAGCCCACAAACCCTAACCCTAACCCTAGCCCTAACCTTAACCCTAACCCATACACCAGTACACTGTCCTTCTTAGTCAGTCAGAGGCACCCAGAGGTGCAGCCCACTAACTCACCCTAACCTTAACCGTAACCCTAAGCCTAGCCCTTACCCTAACCCCAACCCTAACCCAGATCCGTACGCAAATACACTTCCCTTCTTAGTGGGTCACAGCGAGGCACCCAGAGAGGTGCCTACCAGAGCCCACTATCCCCTACCCCTATCCCATTCCCTAACCTGTACGCCAGTACGCTAGTACACTTCCCTTCTTAGTGAGTCAGAGGCACCCAGAGAGGTGCCTCCCAGAACCCACTTACCCCAACCCCAACCCCAACCCAAACAACAAACGACAAACGGAAACGAGAAATTTTTGAAAATTATCACGACCAACAGAAACGACCCGAAACGGACCCGTCCCGACAAACGACAACTCAAAACGTCATTTTTTCTGGTCATGCCCATCCCTAGTACAAGGAGTTCATGTTTCAAAGTATGCAATTATAAATTGATGATAAAATGGATTGATAAGATGTTGTTAATGAATCATGCTTAAATAATTAATCAGCATCTTTTGGGAACCAAATCTGAGTCCACTAGAAAGCAGTCCACAAGTGGGATTTGATAAATACTCTTTATATTTCTTGGTTTTTGGTAATTTTAGAACTATAAGATGCACTGCCAAGATTTATCCCTGATCAATCCATCTTTGAAGTGTGGGCTTTGACAAGGAATATTTTATATGGATTTTTCAGCCCAACCCTAATTTGCAGCACTTGCTTTAATTCTCTGCATCTATGGGATGTCCTTCACATAGAAGTCCATGTTGCTTTCTTTTGAACACTTGTGATGTTCTTTCATACCTTCTCCCCTGTCCCAACATTGACAACCTTTTTCTTGATTGGTATCCTTTCCCACAGCTCTTCTCCCCCTTTCCTTTTTTAAATGTGAGATAGATATACAGATATATAGCTACGTGTATATTTCTTGCTTATAGGTGTAAACTACTCATTCAAGTGAAGGGTAATTAAGAAAGATTTTAAAGAAATGTTAACAAATATTTCCCCAGAAATGATCCATCTGATTAAACACCAAGGCACTATTTTAAAAATGATATGCTCGATGCATATCAGAAACTCTTGGTTTCCTGCTAGGAAAGAGGTGTCAGCAGACTTACAATAAAATATTTGGGGTTGGTGGGGGGGGGGAGGAGGAGAAAAGATTCATACAGGAAAACCTGAATCTAGCTTAAAGGGGGTTGTTTGGTGGACATGGACAAGTAACTGAAAGAACCAGGAAGACATACTCAGAACGCTTAAATGTCAGGATGGAATGGAGTCTCTTACAAGAAGACATGGCTTTTGGTTACTAAGGTCAAGTGCCACTATCAGGCACAAAGAGGAGACAGAGTGTTGAATGTCAACAAGATGTGACAAATTAATGGAAAACGGAGCCATGCATGTGACCTCTCCCAAATTCACTAGGCTAACCTATTGCTTTCAAAGGCAACGGTATACAGTATGTTGTCCCACTGCAAGTGCTGAAAACACTTCAGCTCCAAGCCTGGAAAACCTCTCTGTGTATCATGCTGTCCCCATTTCAGTGGGAGAAAAAAAAATAAGATTAAAAAAACAACAACCTTGGGCTGCTCCTAGTGGTAACATTTATAGAGACTATTAACTCTGCTGCATTTTCTTGTATGTCCCATTTATTTTATTTTAATAGGTGATTCCGAGGTTCCTGCAATGCAACATTATGAAAACTTACCCTGAAACATTTGCCTCGCCCCATTGTTTGTTATCAGTGAGAAATACCAGAGCACAGGAGTGCATTTCATCTTGGCAATCTGTGAACAGATTAAAAATAAAAATAAATATCCATACACAGGAAAACTTACAAACAGAGGATGCTTGACTATTCAGCCTTCTGCATCAACCAAAAGCCTTAAATTTATTATGACAATTTAACAACTTCTATATATTATCAATCACAATATTTATATAGAGACAGAAACCTCTTCTCATTTCAGATCAAACATATTTGTATCTTTTTATTGACATGGATGTTTGCCAGATGTAAATATGCACATGCATACTACTAACCCTCCTCACTTAGACTCTCAAGTGACCGAATAACATTGTCCTGGGCAAGTTTCCCATTTGTGAAGTTTTACTGAAGACCTCAGAGTTTACTTAAATTCATCTTTGTTTTGTTTTGTTTTCTTACCCCTTTATGCTTTTATGGAACTCTTTCAGGAGGAGTTCAAGAGGGGGAAACTGGTGCTCTCCAGCTGCAAAGGAGGTGGGAAAAGAGCCAAGGTTCAGGAATACTTGGAAAGACATAAGGTCAGTAAAGTTTTGCCCAGTTTTCTTTCATTCTTCTCAGAGGAACCAGTTCTCACCTCATCACTAAGGAAAACACCTCCCGCATCCGTGATGAAATTTTCTGTAAAATAAAATTCACATTGACTGAATGGTGAAGAATGGAATGCTGATTCAAATATCCAGAAAAGCAGAGACTGGTGGTTACCTGTGACAAGATATTAAAAAAAATACACACATATTGAACTTTGGTACTAGTCTGTTAATGCTATAGCTTTGATCTTTGGAATGAGTAAACTTTTTCAAAGGCTGTCTTTGGGAATGCAGGTCACAGCAGAGATCCTGAGGACAATTTATGATAACATAATGGTCAAGTCTGTAAAATGTGTTTTAAGTGTGTACTTTCATATGCATGCTAACTTTTCCATTTAAAACATAACAGCATCCTGTTGGTATTGTCCACCCAGCCTGAAAATAAAGAGGTGAGACGTGTTTTGGGGATTAAAATTGTGCCACAATTTATTGATATGAAGTAACTCAATTCAACTGTTAAACATGCCTTAAAGAAGGGGGCCTGAATGTAGTGCAAGTGAATCAGTTAATGATTCCTAATATTACTAGAAGGGTGCTGCCCACCTCTTCAGCGCCCTCCCAAAACCTGTGGTCTGGGCAGCCCTCATTCCTAATCTTTGAACCGATTTATACCTAACACCTAATGTTCCTAATTTACTAATTCATTTTGTAATTCATATTGAGGGCTACTGGCTCAATAAGGGTACAGCAATACCTCGGATAACAAATACCCCTGATAATGAATTTATTGGATAACGAATTGCAATTTGCTGGTATAATGAATTTTCCTATGGGCTGCCTTGAAAAATGAATTTTCCAGCATGCATTATTAAAAAAAGAGTTATCCTTGGCTGCATCATATCTGTACCTTTAAAGTATACTTTATAAAGAGTTTTGAGCAATAAAACAGGTGTCTGTGTCATTTTCCTAGGCTCTGGAACAGATTAATTGGTTTCCCATTCATTCCTATGAGAAACCATGTTTTGGATAACGATTTTTTCAGATAACAAATTGCCTCAGAGAATGAATTAAATTTGTTATCCAAGGCACCACTGTATATTATTAAATGACTTTCACCTGACTTAAATTTATTGCTTGCCGGTTATAAACCCCCCCTTAGCCTAAAAGAGAATGGGATGGGCAAAAACAAACGGCCACTCTGGTCCAATCTGAGTGGAAGCCAAAAATTCCCATCTGGCCCTTACGCAACCAGCTAATCTCATTCTCTTATTGGGGAAGGAGGGAGGGAAGATGGCTGGATTAAAAAAGAGGCCTCTCACCATGTGGCGAAGCCTTATCTAACCTACTACCCCTACAAGGAGCCCTGTAGGCTGCACACATGTGACACCAACCAGGCAGGTACACAAAGAAGCCCATCCTGGCACTATGGCTGATCAAAGCTACCATTTGCATGAGATTTGTATAACTTTCTGCAGATGTTTGTGGGTAAATGATCAGTTGCCAGGACTCATCAGTAGTGTAATTGGGGGTGTGGGAATGTCCAGGCATGCAGTTTAGAGTAGCATGTGGGCTAGATGGGCAGTATAGAAATCTAATAAATGAATACATTTAACGAATACACTCTCTTTGTGTTTGTCTCCCACACAGCTTGGAGAAACAGCAAGTCCCAAAGGTCAATATATTGTCCCTTATAGCACTTTGTGGATGCCATAGTGCGCAAACATAATTTCCCCATTTGAACAGAGAGGTCATTGCCTAATGTACAGGTAAGAAATGTCTGTTCTGAGCACAAGCCTTTCATCCCATTAAGGAGAATTGTGGAAAACATCTCATTGGTGGAGTCCAAGAGTATGTATTCTGAGTGATATAATCTAAGAAACCACAAAGAGCTAGTTCAGGAACTATGGAAGATGCTTAGAATTATTTTCTGAGGCTCCAGAGGATCATAACATCACTTTAATCAAGATATTTGTTGTGTAGGACTTGTGCCTCAAGTCTATGCAGGTTAACAAAAACTCTGGACATGTTAAACTGCACCAGGAAAGAGGATATACTTGAGCACCTCACTTGATTCTACTCAGTGTTGCCTGAAATAGTCTTCCTTCTAGGACAAAAGGTGGAAACACATGGCCCTCCAGATGTACTTGGACTGCAATTCTCTCTCAGTAACATTTCTTCCATTCCCCCTCTAGTGCCAAGCTACTTGCACTCCCTTTTTTGAATTCCACTTGTACCATTCTTGAAAGTCAGCTTTTTCTTTTAATGGTCTTCTGCCTCTCAGTATTGTTGCCTGTTCCCATAAGAATTGTTCAAATGTGGTTTTAATGAACTATTTAATCCTTCTGGAGCTGAGATACAGCATGGGATACAAGCCTTTGGAATAAAGGATATATGAAATCCCTGATCTTATAAATGTTCAAAAACCTCTCTAACCCAAATTAGTAAAATCTAATAGGTGTCTGTGAAAACCTATAGATGGTCTTTAAACACTCCTCTTAGTCGATGCAGATGATAAAGAACCACAGCTCACCCTAACAAAACCTATAGACTTTGTAGGGAACAATCAGAGCTTACAAAATCTACAAGGACCCCATTTAAAACCATCCAGTTGAGTAACTTGGCTGAGTTCAAGAATTATATAGATTCCTTTCTCTTTCCTGAGCTGAACTGTATGGGTTAATTCAAAGACTTCATTCCTTCCTCTGAGATTTTTAAAAAGTATTTCCAAGTGTTTGTACAGCTCTTTGTAATCTCTGAGAAGTGCTCAGGGCTCTGTTTAAAAAGAGAAAAACATTGCAGTTTAAGTGTGATTGAGCTGTTCTCCGTTAACTCACATATTTGAATATGAAATTAAATTCACAGACATTTGATTGAGCAGGACATATTTCTGGCCTCACTAAATGCGGTGAAACCAAGCGACATTGTCACTCTAATACAGGCCTGCCCAAAGTCCGGCCCGGGGGGGGGGGAATCTGGCCCTTCAGGCCATTCTGAGTGGCCCGCGGCTGGCTGGTGCGCCCCTTCCTCACGCCCCCTCTTTCCCCCCGTGTTTTTTTTTAAAAAAAATATTCCGCCAACACTGACACCACCGGGAAGCTTGAGGGACTGGGCGGGTCGGCCAGTGAGGAGAAGCCTGTGGGGCTGGGTGGGTGGGCAAGGGGGTGGGCCACCACCAGTAGCACTGCTGGGAAGCTTGTGGGGCTGGGTGCACCCACAGGGGCAGGCCGCCGCCACTGGCATCACCAGGAACTTTGTGAAGCTCGCATCCACCTTCCTTCCTGTGGGTGGGATTGCAAGGGGTCAGTGAGTGGGGCTTATGGGTCAGTGGGTGGGGCTTGCAGTGGGCTGGCAGGGCCAGGGAGCAACCAGCCCCTGACACATTCTCAGCCACCAAATCTGGCCCTCCTTTCAAAAAGTTTGGGCACTTCTGCTCTAATAGATAGTAAATCCCAGAATTTGCCCTGGGCAAAAATCTCATTTGTACCCAGTCCAATATTGAAAGCTGTGACACTGGCATAAAAAAAATCCAGTCTACTTGATACCTTAAAAAAAATCTGGGGTTTCTGCTCAGAATTTAGGGGTGTCAATTTTGAATCCTGTAGATAAGGTAACTAATTCTGGTAACCATGTTTCAGAAAAGTAACTTTTGCTAGATCTGTTGCTACTTTTGTTGAACCCAAGGAACACAATTTTCATCTGGATGCCTACCCAAGGGAGCTTTGCACAAAACTTCAGTGTCATCCAAATCCACTTGAAACTAATAATTTCGCATTCTCACTGCTTGGTAACCTGTTCTTTTTAAACATCCAAAATGCTTCAGTGTTCTTTGGGGAGAGCTTCAGGGAAGATATATTGTCCTGCTGCCATTTGCATCACCATTTTGTATAATTATCTTCCATAATTATGAAATAATTAGATAAAATGATGACATAAACCCCAGTGGAAAATATACATCTTTGAGGAGCCTAATGTTTCTGTCACTTAAAAGAAGAACTATGTAACTTACTATAGGCATGCAGCGAGGGGGGGGGAACTAATTGGAAAACCCATGACATCCTATCTAGCTCCCCATATTTCAGGCATCTTGGCAATGGCTCAAAAGCTATCATAGCCTGGCCTATTTTTCAAGGTCCCCGAGAGAGTATAATAATTTAAATCATCATCTTAGAAAAGTGCCCTGAGCATTTGTCTTTATGATTATTATTTTTTTAAAAAATATGTTCTCTAGTCAGAGGTGGCTCTGCTCTCAAAACTGGTATCAAACAATATAAACAGTGGATGATTGCAACGCATTCGCCACTTGGATCCTGGCATGTCTGAACTTTTGCCAGGATAAGCACATTTTATCTAGGAAACATAAATACAGAAAATGATACTGTTTGAGAACAAAATTAAAATAACAGTTAGCCAGCATAACAAACATTTTCAAACACTTCACAGCTAGCTTAAGTCTGTTTCCATATACCTGGAACTCACTTAGGAATTTAAAAAAGTGTAGGATCAAGATATAAGGAGGGGAAGGAGTAGAGATACATGTGCGCTAGCATTGTCCACCTCTGTTTCACAGTTCTCGCTGCTCTTCAACTGTAGTGGGTGACCATTTATTACAAGGCACTTCCTGATTGCATGGCAGCTACTGCATGATTTAGCATGCTTTACAAATGCTTTAGGACAGTTTTCTTGGCTGGAGTAATTGTAATAACTCAGAAAAGATAAACAAGCCTTCACTGTTACAGCGCCATATGCAATCAGTGCTATATCATTCAACCGCTGCAAACACACTTAAAGGGTAATGCCTAGCCTCTCCATCACTATGTTTTCACAGATTCAGTGTTGGATAAGAAGAAGAGAAAGATCCTGCTCATGGGAAGGCTATAAAACATGAGAACTCTGGAAATCTAGGTTTTTACTCATATTATATGAAAAGTAGGGATGGGAGTTTTGAATTTTCTAAACTTCAAGCACCACAATTCCACATACCTTGCAGACACACCTGAGACAAAGATCCAAAATAGAAAGCACTGAAACTTAGCTAGGCCCAGCTCCATTCTTGACCTAGTTTGGTATTCTTTCCTCATTAGAAATAAAGCTGCCAGCTAACATCAGGGCAGGAGCAGATAACCTTGGTGAAGCTAAGCCTAGCTAATCCTTTCATTTTCAAGATATCTGCCCTCCTTTCCTGATGGGAAGTGGATAAGTGCCCAGTGCCCACCATGGGTACAGTGTAGCTGTTGTGGCTGCTTTGGGGCTGGATAGGAATTTGGGACCCATCTCCCCTGACTGGATTGAAAAGGTTGGTGGGTGTGTTTTTGCCTAACTCAGTGCTTTGCGCCTGGGACACTGCAGGTTGCAAGAAGTGCTGTGTTTTATTGTTTCACACTGCTGGATAGTGCAGAATGATGAGTAGCAATGAATTCCCAACAGCACCCAGATCATGACAACTAGGATACCAATATTTGCTGTCCACCAAAGTTCAAGAAGATTGGATGGTACAGTGATGGGGAGCATTCCCAAGTTTACCTGGCCAGGTATGAGATGACCAGGGGCTGATTAATTTATTTTTATTTATTTTAGAGTATTTTTATCCCACCTTTCTCCTTGGAAAAGGACCCAAGGCAGCTTACAGTAATGAGGGATAATATACAGTCCAGTGCAATTAAGACATGTTCAAGTATTTAAGAACAAGGAATTGAGGGACATCTTGCAGCATTAACACACAACATTACATTAAAGCTACAAGGTTGTAAGTAGTTATAAACACAAGTCTACGTGAACCTATAGATTCATATACATGGTAGACCATCAGGCTTGGGACTGACCTGTTTGGGGACAGGAAAGGGGTAAGAGATATAACTGGTACCTTCCACAGAGATCCACACTACATTCAAGTCCTTCTAAAGAACAAGGGAAGTTGAACATAAGAGTTAATAAAGTGTGGCCCTAGGTGACCCCAACACCTGTGTCCATCTTTTTTATTCCAGGAGACATATACAATCTGAGTCTGCCAACTTCTATGGAAACTCTGAAACCCCAATGCACTCAAGATTAGCCTGATTCAGTATGATATGCATTTGGAGGGCTCTATTTAACCACAAAAATGGCAAATAACAATAGACAGCTTTCAAGCTCATTTTGGCTCACAGTTTGCCTGGATGAGATGTGTGCCCGAAGTTAATATCAACATGAAAGCCATCAAAGGTCTGGCATCTCTAAAAGTCAGTTGCAAGCCACAAGCTCACAGTTCATTTAGTGATATAATGACATAACCATGCTCAAACCCACATTGAATGTAAGCACCTAAAAATAATTCATATATGCTTATTGAAATGATATCAAGTCAGAAACAAAACACGAAGATATTCTGCCCGAGTATGTGCATTTGATTCAAGTGACACTGGTATGTAAAGGCTCCTAACTGTGGAAAACAAATATGTAAGGGAGTTTGTTTTAGCCTTAGCTTTGTTGAAATATAGTCAGACATTTATTGTCATAAATTCTGATAGTGCCTGATCAACATTGTCTTTCCTGGATAGAGTGTTATTTATTTTGGGACAGCACACTTTGTCTAGTAAAAGCACTTCAGGCTGAGCCACACATGGGGTAGAAAATAATAAACAATTTTCCATTTTTGGAAGAATATGAAAGAAACTCTTGGGATGATATAATCATTTCAATAAACTAAATTCTATACTTTTTACTAAGCAACATTTACTGCAACAATCACTCCTCTACATCCTGTTGTGCAACCATAGGGTAAGCCAAACAGCCAATTTAGGTGCTTATGTTTCATCAGTTCTGGTATTTTTTGCCAGCCCAGATGCTAGTGCTGAGTCAAAAGTATTCATCACTCTTGACTATTTTATTTAAAGATTTTGAGGGTGGAGTGAAAATGATCTCCAAAGGGTGGGTTCACATTTTAGTGGCTGGCACTTGTGGAAACATTGTTATTACTTTTAAATACTAGATGGTAAAGGTTTCATTTTTATTAAATGGAAAACTGATCTGATGGTTCATGCAGCAGTTTAGGAGCTCTTACCATCTCAGTCACATCCAAGGAAGTAAGATTGGACTGAGCAGACCAGATGAGCTCAACATTTTTTTACAAGGGTAAAATGCTGGTTCAGAATCAAATGAGGTGGTCAATGTGACAACCTTATTTATGGATGAGGCAGACTTACAAGAAACCTTGTGAAAGATGCTGAAACACACCTCCTAGACAACTCACTTTTACTGTGAAATTAAGAAAACAAAAGGGGTTTTCCTCCCAATTAGAGATGGGCACGACTTGGTGAAATTTTCGTTTCCGTTTCCGTTCCTCGTTTCCGTTACGCAACGGAAACGGTAACGACAATTATTCCGCCACAACTTGAACTTGAACCGAAAAAAGAAAAATTGGGTCTGATTTGTCGTTGTCGTTCCTGGCATTGCGGCGATCGCGTGATGCCAAGTGGCACAGAAAAAAAGTTTTAAAAATAAAATAAAAAAACCCGATTCCCGGCCAAAAAAGCAGGCGGAAATATGCCTGCCTGAGTGAGGGCACCTACCAGAGGGGTGGTTTCTGGGGGGGGGGTCCCCGGTCTCCCCCCTCTCCTCCTGTCCTTCCTGGGCTGCTCTGGCGGAATGGCAGATATCCTAGTCGTCCCGCCAAAGTTGCCGCCCCGCCAGCTCGCCACCACCATTCAAGCGGCACAGAAAAAAAGTTTTAAAAAACCCGATTCCCAGCCAAAAAAGCAGGCGAAAATATGCCTGCCTGAGAGTGCACCTACCAGAGGGGTGGTTTCGGGGGGGTCCCCTGCCTTCCCCCCTCCTGCCCTGGGCTGCTCTGGTGGGGGCTGGGGGGCATCCTCGTCATCTCGAGTCGCAAGACTCAGCCGGAATCGCCGGCGGCGGCCACCGCCATTCAAGCAGCACAGAAAAAAAGTTTTAAAAACCCCAATTCCCGGCCAAAAAAGCAGGCGGAAATATGCCTGCCTGAGAGTGCACTTATGGTTTCGGGGGGGGGGGGTCCCTGGCCTCCTCCCCTCTCCTGTCCTGGGCTGCTCTGGTGGGACATCCTCATTGTCTTGCAAACTCACCTGTCATGTGGTGCGGGCGGGGGATCCAAAATGGGGCGGGTGACCGCAATCTTTTTTTTTAAATCGTGGTCCAAAAACACACCAAAGCACCACAGAAACATGCAAAAATTGCTATTTTAAAACTGCCAGATTTTTTACAGTAGCAGTGGGTTTTTCTTGCAACAAAATGTCTCCTTTGTCCTCCTCTCCATTTATTTTATTTTATTTTATTTTATTTTATTTTATTTACACCTGCGCAATGATGGGCTGGCCATGGGAGTGGACCATGCAAATGTTTGGAGCCATTCCACCAATCGCATGGCCACTTGGCCAGGTTTGGACCACAGAGACTTCTGGGATGTGCCAATCGGGCATAAAAAGCCCACTAACTAACCCTAGCCCGAACCTGAAGCCTAACCCTAACCCTAACCCATACGCAGTACACGTGCCTCTCTGACCTTCTAAGTGGGTCAGAGAGGCACCCAGAGGTGCATCCCAATACTCACCCTAACCTTACCTGTAACCCTAAGCCTAGCCCTTGCGCTAACCCTAACCCTAAAGCCAGATCTGTGTACTCACATTGCACTACACGCAAGTACGTTTCCCTTCTTATTGAGACACAGTGGGTGCACACTGAGCCCACCAAATTCTCTCTGACTGACTGCTGCAGGGAAGGCACCCCAAAGAGGAGTGCCTCTGCCAGTCCACTGCTGCAAGCAAGTCTGCAACTTGGTATGCATATCCATATGGCTGTGCATGCCATTTTGTAGCGGGTGAGGAGAGGAGGCACCCACGGGTGCCTCCAGGAGCCCGCTTTCCCTTCATAGTGGGCCAGAGGAGGCACCCACCCCACAGAGGTGCCTCCAGGAGCCCGCTACCCCCCTAAACCAGTACTAACAACAGACGAAAAAATGACAAACGAAACGATAATTTTTTGAAAAATTTCGCAAAAAAAGAAACGAGCCGAAACGGACCCATCCCGAAAAATGACAACTCGAAAAAAAAAAAAATTCCTGGTCGTGCCCATCTCTACTCCCAATATTTTAAGAGTAATATGCCCACAAATTGCCCTCCTTAGAAAGTGCTCTTTAGCAACTGGCTTGGGGAGACCCAATTTTCACCAAATTTGGAGGGATTGTAAAGGAGAGTCACAGGAAAAGTCTCTGCAATTTTGGTGTCCCTAGGTGCCCTGGGGTGATTTTATACCCCAATGAATCAACAAAACAAAAATCACGAATATACATTAATTTGTATTTATTGTGTGTCATCATTTCATATGAATACAAATTGACAAATTAGTAATGTCTGTAATCCATTTTTAATTTGTGGCCATTACTAATCCCAACTAATCACTGACCAAAATCCTCTTCCCTAGTTATGCTCACATAATTCAAACATTGTAGCTTGGAGGGAGGGGTGCTTAAAGTTGGTGAATGACTGTAGACATTTCCTGTTGCACGTTGAACTGGAAGACTCAACAAGCAACAGACATTGGGTGGGGGACAGAATTACAGTGGTCTATGTGACCTCTGAAAAGTCTCAGGCACAAAATCTCTAAAGTCACTAGAGTTATCCACACAACCTTCAAAAATAGTGATTCGGATAGGCAAATGTATTCACTAACTATTTAGTTAGAACTCCCACATCCTGTTTCCTCCGCTGTTTCATCTGAGGGAGGGAAATAAAACTGCCTCAATTGTCAGTGAAAACAGTAGTTGCCTCCCTGTTTTCTAAGTCTGTTCAGGACAAAACATAAACTCATGTTGTTCAAATAATTCACCACAGATTGTTTATTGCTAGTGTGAGGTGTCTACCAGCTAATAACAATTTTATTAAAGAGCTGAAACAACTGTGAGGGAGGATTTATTAGTTCCTGGCTGGCTCTTTGGAGTGGCAGACTATTTGACCAATTTGGATAATTAAGCTGAGAGGCAACTTCAGAGGTTAGGGTTTTATGGACACCCAGAGCACCCTGTTTTATATATTCAGCCTTTGAAAAGGCAGATGCCAAACAAAGCAACTCTTCCATCCTGACACTATTGCGGCACCTTGCCTCAAGGTATGAAACAGGAGGTAGTAGCAGAATAATTACAAGCAGGAGTAGAAAGAACAGCCATGAGCACTGTTTAAACATTCTCTTCTATATCAGTGTCAAAAGCAGACAATTGTTGAAAAGGGTTTCTTCCTAGTCTTACTTCTGTTTACAGTTATTCCCCAGGAGGAAGAAAATTTACAAAGTGTGGCTTCTGAAGGAACACAAAGGGCTGAATGAAAACACAGATTTTGAACTAGTTCTAGCATCTTTTAAATGTAATATGTTACAGTGTGCATATAAACTTTTTTTCCCTTTTCCATAGCTTAGATGGCTATTTCTCTAGGGAATCTTCAGCTTGACGTTATAGATGTTCAGTATAAATATGGCCCTAACTGCACTAGCAGCAGGCAGCACTCTCAGACTGTATTCATTTAGGAAATATGCATGGCTGGGCACAAAAATAAACAGTTGGCTTTCAGGAAAATGAGTGGGACAGCAAATCCCTCATTGCCTCTAGTATGATTTCTCCTAGTGAATTTGCCTAATGAAAAACTGTCCAATTTATTAAACTACTTCATCTAAAAACTGGTTGGTTTCAAATAAAAAATGAGAGAGAAATGCAAACATCATCACTAAGATGGCAATGCCCCTGGCCCATCTAGGAACATCTGGGGCTCTGACTAGCACTTGAGGGGCACCTTTCTCGACCTGCCTGATTGAGACATGCTGGCCACTAGCCAGGCTGACCATTAGGGGCTTTGCCAGCATGCCTGGGAGGATTGGCCAGCTGCAGACCACTGGGTCACCTGACCTCTCAGTAAAGTCCCAACTAAAGGCCAGCAGTCAGCTTCTTGAGGTTCACCCACATGCCACTGCCAACTTTACAGTTTGTTTCTCTTTTCAGGAAGCCCATGCTAGAGTCATGTACAGCCACATCTTCTGGGCAGCCATGTATGCACAACATTCAAGCTGGGGTCATGATCTTGGCCTAGGTGCAGGGGCAGCGCTGGAATGAAAAGGGTCTCGAGAGATTTGTTGGGACACATTCATGGCAACCACTTCCCAGTCCCTGAGCACCACTCCCTCTGATATTTTACTCATCCACCTGGGTGGCAATGACCTTACATGCCAGGCTAGCAAGTCTCTCATCCTATGTGCTCAGGTGGACCTGCGTAGTTTAAACACATTGTATCCCGATGTGCAAATTTTGTGGTCCGATTTGTTGCCCCACCTTGTATGGAAAGGGGCCTTTCACCCCAAGTAAATTGACAGAGCTCAGAAATGTGTTAACAGGGAGCAGGACAACTCTCTCAGACACCATGGTGGGTTCATCATCACCCACCACCCCATCAGATTTAGCTGGCCCAAACTATACCTGTCTGACCTCTATGGGGGACTCCACGCTGAACTATTCAGCTGAATGGGTGGAGGGGGCATACTAAGTAGCTCCTCTTCCTGTGGCAGGAAGGGCAAGTGGCAAAAAGCCCTTTAGGGTCATGGTAGAAAGTAGTACCTTGCACAAGGGCAGCCCTTACATTCCCAAATGACACGGAATAAGTAGATATGACAGGACAGAGTGATTTATGACCCTAGCTGTAAAGGGCTTGGGAAGGGCTGCCCACAACTTTTCCATCACTGTGGGCGCTACCTCACCAGTTAACACCCCATTTACATCATTGGTAAATATCAGAGAGTCACGTGCCCTTTCAGGTCCCCCTTGTAGGGCTTAATAGTAGGAGAATAATCTTATACAATATTAATAAATTGTGGCCCAATATTAATCCCAGAAAAATGTCTTATTTTGGGCTGGGTGGACAAAGACTAATAGCTTGAAAGTTTCATGATAAACTAACTTAGGAGTTTTCTTTTTTTCAATTTTCTTGTGAAACAGCAGACCAACAGCAAGGATTCTGTGAGCATTATATGTAACTGCAAATGGGAAATAAAACCATCTGTCACAAAATTCATACTGCCAACACCAACTTTCCTCTGACTTCAAATCATAAGTTTGGTCTGAGGTTCCCTGGTTTTAAAAGAAAGCAAGGTTTGGGACTCTTTAACAAAACATCTTCAATGCAGAAGAGCTGGCATACAATGACTACTTTTGGCACAGTGGCCATATTCAGTCAGTGCATTTTACAAAAGTCCTCCACAGACTGTTATGTTTGAATCTACAGGAGCAGCTCTTCCCATAACTACATATTATATGGTACACCTCATTCTGCTGCTGTATGTCTGATGAAGTGGATGTGTTCATAGAAATGTGAAAGTTAGTCTAACGTGCCACATGTTTTTTGTCTTTTGCTTTGTTGTTCTTTGATATTTGCCTGGAGTTCTTGCACAGACTAACATGGCTACCTTCTCCAAAATTTGTTCTAAAATGAGAAGATGAGTAAAAAACATGAGGGACCAGGGCCGCATGATGTCCTACATCTTAGAGCGACCTTTACCAAACAAAGTTGAAGGAAGTGTTTTGCAGACATGAAATCCTTTCACTTTGGTATAGAAAAGAGGATTCCGCAGGAATTTGTTTCATGAACTTAAAAGAAGATCATTAATACCCTTAACTCCCAGATACTCCATGGCACAAAGGAGGGGGAAGAAGAAAGCTGAGACCCCTCTCACTGGAAGTAAGAAAGCAGTGAACTACCAGTAAATAGTCACAGCTCAATCCTGTTTCCTCTATATTGTGCAATGGTTGCAAGAAAATCTAGTGATCCTATGGTGTTGTCACAATTTTTAAATCTGAAGGAAGAGTACTACAGCTAAGATGTATACATACTGGCTATTATGCATACTGTCTCCTAGGGTTGTGTACTGAACAAGAAACTCCATAACTGGCCTCCTTCAGAACAATTTCTGCATGGTCTGATCAAAGCAAATTTACAAATCTATTCTGATCCATGGCAAATATTGGATGGAACAAATCAGCTTTAGCTTACTAGTTTTGAAAAACACATACACACATACCTTTTAAAGCATCTAGTATGGAAACTGTTGAAGCTAGTCTGACATTTGGCAGGTTTACTCACTTATTCAGGGTTTCATGCCTCTGCATTTCACATATATCAGTGCAAAAAAGAAGAAGAGAACCTTTTCTTTCCCAAGGCATTGACTGCAAATTTACAAATCAGTTTGAAACTTTGGCACATTCATAAAACAAAAGAAAATAATTGGACATACATTGGTCATGAGTCAGGAGGTCCAAATCTGAATACATTCCAAAATGGTTACCAAACTGAATTGAGTAAACTGTACACAGACCTTCATTTGTTCATTTTATAGTATTCCTTGATTTGAAGTACTTATACTGTGCATGAATGTTTTGCTTCACAGAGCACAGTTCATTGTATATAGGTCTATCAGAGAGCAATCCCCTATGTGAAGACTTCCTTTACTTACTAGCTGCATAATTGTTTTAACTGCAGGGGAAAAGCAAGGACACAATTCTTTTTGGAAGAACAACCACCTGAAGTTTCCAGAACAAAGGTCAAATGAAATGTAAATTGAGCAGATGACTTCTATATTATTTTATATTTCTGTGCATATGCCATTTTGATGTTAAAATTAATAATAATTAAATAAATGTCCTTTTTTATTGGAAACCCATTATTTCTAGGATCCAGTTTTCTTGGAAATTATCCAGGCTGTAAAAACACCCTGAGAGATTATCATAACAAGACATGAGACAGCCTATCTAGTTCATTGATTCAAAATCCAGATCTTCGGAGTCATCCATGGTGAAGTACTATTTTAAATCCCTTCCTGTTTCTTCACCAAGTAAATAATGCCTAAACATTTCTTGTGTTGAGACTTACCAGAATTCAATTCCTTTACCCAATCGCCCATACGGCTTGCAAGCATATTTTCTCCATAATATTACCGAGTATTGTATATAGAGATGGGCACGAAACAAGCAATTTTTCATTTTCGTTTTCATTTTTTCATTTCATTACACAACGAAAACAAAAATGAAAATTTTTCAAAACAAAACAGAAACGGAAACGAAAAATTTTGCCGTGTTTTTCGTTTTCGTTGCGGCAAATACATTGAACTGAAAAAATGCTAACAAAACAGCAATTTTTCATTTTTGTTTTTGTTTTTTCATTTCGTTATGTAACGAAAATGAAAAATTTGCAAAAAAAACCAACGAAAACTAAAACGAACTGAAACGAACCCCTAAATGACCAAACAACAAACGAAACACCATTTTTGTGAGTCGTGCCCATCTCTAATTGTATAGAAGCAGGGAACATCTATTATTGTAGGCTACCTGAAATTTTATGACATACAACGTCTGCCTCAAGTGTTCTCAAATTACAAATGTCGAAACACACAGCAAAGAATAAGGCTTCTGGCTGGGCTGAATGGGGTTACACTTTCTCTTGAAACACAGTTGGTCACCTGAGGGATAATCCTAAATTCAACTCTGAGCCTGGAAGTCTAGGTTTTGGTGATGGACAGGAGTGCCTTTGCACAGTTAAAACTAGTGCACCAGCTACACGCATTCCTAGAGAGGTTTGATCTGCCCATGGTAACACATGCCTTCATTACATCCTGCCTGGATTACTGTAATATGCTGTACATGAGATCTCCTTTAGAAAGTATTCAGAAACTTACCTGGGTCTAAAAAGCTTCAGCCAAATTGTTAACAAGGCTGGTAAGAGAGGGTCACACAATCCCCGTTACAATAGCTCCACTGGCTGCTGATGTGGTTCTCCACACAATTCAAAGTGCTGTTTTTGACCAATAAAGCCCTAAATGTATTGGGTCTAAACTATCTCAAGAATCATGTCTGCCTTTATGAGCCTGCCTGATCAAGATTATCAAGGGAGGCCTTTCTCTCTATCTGTCCCACCACCTTCACAAGTGTGTTTGGTGGAAACACAGGAGAGGGCCTTTCTGTTTTCTGCACCCAGATTCTGGAACTTCCCGAGTGAGACCTATCTTTGCTGTCTTTCAGCAAGCAGGCTAGGAGATTTTTCTTCAGACAGGCTTTCCCTGGAGTGGTTTTCTGAGATTTTTTTTTTTAATGCAGTGATGTGTCTTGTTGCTTTGAATGTGTTTTCAATGCTGATTTTGTTTACCATTTTAGTGGCATTTGATTCTCTTAAAATATTTTTGTACTTACTGTTCTTTAGCATTCAAAGACTTTTTAAAGCTGCCTAGGATCCTTTCTAAAGAGAATGGTGGTGGTGGTGGGGTCATTACATATATAGGTATTATAAATGGCTAAGTGTTGCTGTTTGAAGAGTTATTTAATTATTAACTTGTCTGAGGTGGATCTTAAGAACTTAAGCATTGTTGTAAAGTTGTGCTTTTGTGAAGGTGAGAGTTTCTCATCCGTGGCCTAATGGGGCCACACAGAGAATGCAGGAACTACTCTAAAAGGCTATATTGGTAGAGGATATTTTGGAATTAGACTAGTGGGGAGAGCTGAGCTTCCCATCTCTGTGTTCCACAGACATTACCACCCATCTCTGCAGTGAGGCTTTGAACAAGCTTCCTTTGTTGGCCATGGAGATGCAATTTCCCTTCATCTCACTAGACTATGAATCCTGGTACCCTTGTTTCCTTATAGCAAAGGATTACTGCTAGTAAAAGTGGCATTCCACCACCCCCAGTTTAGAAAACATTTAATCATGGGAGAGACAGAATAAAATGATGCTGTCTAAGAACATGATTACCAGTTGAGTGAAGTCTAGGAGTCAGATAGTAATCATAGGAAGTCATCACATTATCTGGTAATAGTTGAATTTCCAGTTAATAGAACAAGCCAAAGACATGAGAAGTTAAAGCTATAACAAACAATGGCAATAGAACCAATTTCAAGGAGATTATTGCCATCATAAACTGTATTAAATGATTTTTAAAAAAGCAATTGCCTGTTTTGTTTTGTTTTAAAGTTATCTGAAGTTTGAGTAAATGAGAAGCTGCTTTGTTAAATTGGTTGTTTCCAACCAATTTTCTGAGAATTTAGGACACACAGAATGCTTTGATAGCCATATAATGAACATTTTAAATGCACAGGAGGTTATTCATCATTCCCATTGGTGGAAGGGAAGGCATTAACTTTTTAATGTGATCAGTCTTCAGGAAAGCTACTTCCAAACTGAGCGTTCAGAATTATAATCAGTTCACAGTGTATTTAGCAGTTAGGATGACAAAGCTCATCGGCAATTAAAAATGTGGCTTGGAAACCTCAAGAGGAAAGAACAGTCTGTGGTAGATGCTGCACTCTGAGGACACGGTGGGTTTGTTTCACTATTATCATAGATCTGTCTTTGCACAAGTGCCATGGCTATCTATGAAAACACATTTGACACTACAAACCACTGTGGGAAGCATCCATAAGGCACAGACCCATTGACCTTTGGCCAGCCCAGGTGCCTTGAAAGCATGCTTCCCTTCAGGAAGGGAAGCACACTTCCAAGGGTCTTTGGCCAGCTGAGGTGCCTTGCAAGTGTGCTTTCCTAAAAGGGAAGTCCGCTTGCAAGGCGCCCAAGCTGGCCAAAGAATGATCGGTCCCTGCTCTGCCCAATCAAGGGTGCCTTGCAAGGAAAGCAAGGAAGGAGGGGGAGGTGACGGAGGCATGGATTGCCACCACCTCCTCCTCCTCCTGGGTGCTTCAATCTCTTTTGCAGTAATTGAAGCACCTCGTAAAAGAAGGAGGAGGTGGCAGCTGAAAACGGCTCTCTGCAGCCCTGACAGAGAGCTGATTTTGACAGGTCGGATCTCTCAAATTCAGCTGACTGCTGGGGCTATGGAGAGCAGCCTTCGGCTGCCATTGATTTATGGGGGTTGGGACAGCCTTCCCTTAAGAATGGGATTAATCCATTCTCTCCATTGCATTCCTATGGGAATCTGCTCTTTGACATGGAAAATTCGACATCTGAATATGCATTAATAATGGATTAATGTCATAAGTTGAGGTACCCCTGTAGTATTTTGTTTTGACCACTCCTGGGTTTTTTGTTGTTTGTTTGTTTGTTTTGCTGAATACCTCTAAGGCACAATATATTGGTTCCCTGTCAATCCCCAATTAGACATGGGCACGACTTGGCGAAATTCTCATTTCTGTTTCCGTTCCTCGTTTCCGTTATGCAACGGAACAAAGAACAATTACTCCGCCAGAACTCGAACTCGAACCGACTAAAGAAAAATTGGGTCTGATTTGTCGTTGTTGTTCCTGGCATCTCAGCGATCGCGCGATGCCAAGCGGCACAGAAAAAAAGTTTTAAAAATAAAAAAAACGATTCCCGGCCAAAAAAGCATGCGAAAATATGCCTGCCTGAGGGCACCTACCAGAGGGGTGGTTTCTGGGGGGGGTCACCAGTCCAGCCTCCCCCCCTCCTGTCCTGGGCTGCTGGTACCAGGCTGGGAGGGGGCATCCTCAGCGTCTCCATTTGCCATGCGGTGCGGGGGGATCCAAAATGGCGACCGCAATATTTTTTTCAAATTGTGGTCCAAAAACCCACCAAAGCACCACAGAAACATGCAAAAATTAGCTATTTTATATGCCTGCATTTTTATAGTAGCAGCAGTGGGTTTTTCTTGCAACAAAATGTCTCCATTGATTTGCTTTGCTTTGATTTTAATTTTTATTTTTTTACACCTGCGCAATGATGGGCTGGCCATGGGATGGGACCATGTAAATTTTTGGACCCATTCTACCAATCGCATGGCCAGGTTTTGACTGACACTTCTGGATGTGCAAGAGAGCATAAAAAGCCGAGGCACTCCCAGAACAGTCGCAGTCCGGGCTTGGATGTGGGTGGGAGAGGGCTGTGTGTAGCTGGCTGCTGTGCTAGACTAATTTCGATTTCGCTGAGCCTTTAGATTTCAGTTAGGCAGGCAGGGAGGGAATTGATTCAATTGAATTTTTAGGAAATAATAATAATTCCTTTCATTCCCAGTCTGCTGTGGGGAATAGCAACACAGTTTATTCTTTGTTATGCTCCTGCAGTTTGTGAGGATTTTTTTCCTGATATTGGTTCAGGTTTGACTGGGGGGGGGAGGTGTGGATTTGGAGCCGTAGCCGCCGCCCGCGTGCCTGCCTGCCGCCCGCCCCTCCCCCCTGCCACTGTCGCCACCCGCCCATGCCCCCGCCCCCGCCACCCACCCGCCCATGCCCCCCGCCCCCGCCACCCACCCGCCCATGCCCCCCGCCCCCACCACCCACCCGCACCTCCCCGCCCCCGCACCCCGCCCGCTGCCTAGGGTGCAAAAACACCTAGCGCCGGCCCTGATTGCGGGATGCCAATGGGATGTCAAATCGCGTGAAATTGCGGTGGTGACGACAAACGACAAATGACACGACAAAACGACAAATTTTTGGAAAATTTCATGACAAACGGAAACGACTCGAAATGGACCCATCCCAACAAATGACAACTCGGGGGGAAAAATTCCTGGTCGTGCCCATCTCTATCCCCAATAATTAATGTTCAAATTCACATGCCTGATGATGTTAAAGCCAGGTTGGCTTCTCAGATGGAAATAGTGCAGCATGAAGTTCTTCTCAAGCTTTTCAGCTAGCAGTTTGAAATTGATGGCCCATGTCATCTTGCTCATCATGTACCTTGGTTGGCTCTATCAATAGTGAGGGTGGCCAAGCACGCTATTTACTGATGTCACCATTTGTTTCTGATGAAACAGCTGCAACCTTTACTGAAACTGCAATAGAGCTCATGGCTCAGTGAAGATTTGGGAGTAATCAATAAATGACTAAGCTTACCATGTGAAGGAAACACCAAAATAGGCAGAATTTAGACAGCTGGCATCACAATTATAAAATGAACATACAGCACCAGTAATTTCTCATCTCTTTTGGGGGAAAAAAGTACAGCTTACAGCACCATTTAAAAAAACACACCATAGTAGAATACCTGCAATTGCTATTTAAAAAAATAAATTATGAAAAATAATTATCAAAATTGCTGAACTGCTCAATGAGTTCAATACTCATTGAATGAGTATTCAATCCCAGCCTACAGATTGAATATCCGTAGGCTGGAATTTGATTCCCCATTGTGCCTGGTAAGAGCAAGTATCTGTAGCCAAGGGAACAATGTACAAAGTATGTGTCATTCATTTCTTTTTTTGGTGGAGGACTCCAAATCGTGGGATGGAAGCACTGTCACTCTTTATCTTCCACGGCAATGGTTCCCATTCCAACCTTGAGTCCCCAGTCATTTTTGGACTAAAATTCCCAGAAGCCTTCACCATTAGCTGTGCTGGCCAGAAGCTGTAGAGGGTTGTAGTTCTCTGAGGCTTTTTAAGGATGAAGGATTCCAGCTTTTCAAGATGACTATCGTTCCCCTTTACGAGCTATCCAGCACCAAAATGACATAGGTCTAAGTCCACGGCATGCATAATAGGGTAGACAAGGCCTGTGGCAGATGAAAGATTCATTCAAAGTTGATTATCAAAGGCCTCTTTAAAGAGCCTCATCTTAAACATTATGAAACAGGTAGAGAGGGACTTAACTGCTTAACTGAGAGTCAGTTCCATAGTGCTTGTGCCACTACCAAAAAGGTCTGATGTCTAGGGGATGTTTTCCTGGCCTCCTTCAGTGTGGCAAGATGAAGATGCTTGGCCTAAGATCTGGTGTCACAGGTCGATAAGCTTGGGGAAAGATAATCTGATATGTCCCAAGCCATGAATTACTTTATAGATAAGCACCAGAACCTTGAGCGTGATCATGGATATCACAGGTAAACTGTGTAAGTGCCCCAGGATAGAGGAGACGTGATTAAATTTGGTCATAGCAGCCACCTGCCTGGTGGTTGTATTCTGAGCCTGCTGGTCTCAGGTCAGCCTCAAGGGAAGCCCATTACTGTACTTGATCCTGGACATCTCCAATACATGCACCAACATCCTGAGGGATCTGTCATCTAGCCTTTAATCAACTGGGCAGTAAGCATAACCCAATTAGAGGCCAATTTACAACAGTCTATCTTTCCTCTCTCTCTCTCTCTCTCTTGAAAATATGTGGCTTTTGAATAAAACTTTCTTTTTCACTGAAGATTGTTTCCCTCTAATACCAAACACTTGCTGCAATGTTAAAATACACGATATTATACCTTCACTTTGATTGGTGAATGAGAAGGAACTGAAATGC
This sequence comes from Phrynocephalus versicolor, assembly GCA_023846285.1. Lineage (NCBI taxonomy): Eukaryota > Metazoa > Chordata > Lepidosauria > Squamata > Agamidae > Phrynocephalus > Phrynocephalus versicolor. The sequence continues at coordinate 30,669,264 of JAHTLZ010000379.1, read as the reverse complement.
AAAATACAAAATAAAAAAGAAAAAGAAAAATATATTGTTTGGCATCTTTGCCTTGTTGAGCTGTTTCATACATCTTATGAAACTGAAAACCACAGAATGCCAGGTGGAGCGGGGGAGGAGGAGGAGGAGGAGGAGGAGGAGGAGGAGGAGGAGGAGGAAAGTGTTGAAATCTACCCTCGTTTTAATTTTTAAATTCCTATTACTTTTTGAAGTGTGCCTGGGCATCTCAACTGAGGGGCCAGAAGCTGATGATCACTAGTTGGATAGGAGTCTTTTCTGAATAATGCAACTAATTTAAGTGTAGATGAAGCAGCTGCAATATAGGATATTGCATTCTTTCACCCAAAAGTTTTAGCACAGAAGAAGGATTGTTGCAACAAATATCTGAGTCAGTATAACTTCTTGATCTATATAATTTGTACTACAGTTCTCTGGAAGGAGATGATGGATTGTATTGCCGGAAAAATGGAGACATCTGCTAGAGATACATGAACATTCATTCTACTGTATATGTTAGGTGGGATTCCATAAAAGCCTGCTTTGACATGTAAACCGCCGAGAGTTTCCTCTTGGAAAAATTGAATGCAGCTTACAAATAAATAAATAAATAAATAAATAAATAAATAAATAAATAAATAAATAA
>JAHTLZ010000379.1:30651225-30668611 GCA_023846285.1 Phrynocephalus versicolor | reverse complement strand
TAAATAAATAAATAAATAAATAAATAAATAAATAAATAAATAAATAATAAGATCAGTCCAGGAGGTCCTGCTGAAGGTGCCATCCCTCAATGAGGTGAGAAGGATGGCATATTGAAACAGGGCCTTCTTGGCAGTTGCCAATTTTGGAATGCACTCTGAACAGAGATCCACCTGGTGCCCACACTTTTATTCATTTATTCATTTTTATTTTTAGAGTATTTTTACTCTGCCTGTCTCCTTGGAAAAGGACCCAAGGTGGCTTTTGCCTTTTCGGTAAGAGGCAAACACCTTCCTATTTAGATAATGATCTTTTAGTAGGACTCATAAGCAGCAGGATTTTATTATTTGTATATTGCTATTTTAAATTGTTTCATTCTTTTGATGGATTTTAATTGTTATGTTGTTTTATAGTTTTAATACATTGTTGTATACTCCGCAGAGACTGCTTGGCAGTAGAGTGGCTATTTTTGTAAACAAACAAACAAACAAACAAACAAATAAATAAATAAATTTGTCTGGCATTTCCTTTAAATATTCTGTATAATTATCATTTTTTCTTTGATTCCCTCTCCACAAATATGAAAATAGAATGAGAATGAATAAATAAGAGTATACATGTTTATGGTGTCTAAGATATAAAAACAGAAAAGTCAACTATTCCTATACATGCTATTCTAGCAGAGACTAGTGAGTTATGGAACACATAACTCTGTTATGTAAGCAAAGGTTTGGATCACTGACCTTTAGATAAGTAATGTACACGTTTGGAGTGATTAAGGTTTTTTTTAAAAAAAAGTGGAGAGGAGCAGCATGGCTACCTTTATTTGCTGCTATAATCCTAGTATTTGTAATTTGTATAATGCACAATAAGCAGGAGCTGGGAAAGTAGAGTAGAAACTAGAATAGAGACATCATGGAAGTTAAATTCTTTTTAAAATCAGTCTTACCTGCAGGCTACAAAATGACTACTGTTCCCTAAAAGACACAATATTAATGCCATGCATGGAGACAAATTTGTGTCCCTTGCCCCATAGCATCTGCATAATTCCATTTCATCTATTTTGGGCAGTACGTTTTATCAACATTTATAGTAGTCCCTGCTGACGCATTCACTGTGGTAGCATATACAAGAACACCATTAATTTCCTTATTAAACATTCAGCATGGATGCTCAAGCATCCCACAGTGCTCTCAGTTTATGCAGATTTTTTAAGATAGCCTTGTAGCTCTGAGCAAATGATACAGGTAATCCTAAGGGGTAGTCAGAGAATGAATGTACTTCATGTAAAAATAATTTAATCTGAGCTTCTGAAACACAACAGGAAGATAGATTCTTTATGGGCATGCCAATAAGTAGCCTCATCACTCTGCAAGGATGTCTTTCTTTTTTCACTCGAAGGTTCAGCCATATGTTAACACTCGATCTGCAATAAATTGGTCACTTGGAATTTGCAAATTGAATCTTAAACTTAATGGGCTACAGTTTCGGAACTTGTAGCTTTTATGATAATTTGTACATTTGGCACTTTTCCACGTTGTTATTGCTGTTCAGCAGATTCACGTGCATATATATTATTTTATCTCCTATAATGCCACACTAGCTGGGTAGCTCTGTGAGCTGGGTATTTGGCAGTGGAGACAGAAGTCAGCAGTTCAATTTCCCATTGCACCTTTAGGGAGAAGAGACAGCCTATGTGCCTTTGGGCAAGCTGTACACACCCAGGGAGCCCCCAGAAGAAGGGAAGGGTAAATCACTTCTATGTGTCCCCTATGTGGATCACTATAAATCAAAATACAGAAGTATAGCAAGAGATACAGAAGTATAGCAAGCCGTACCAACAGGCTAAAAAACGTTTTTTTTCCATGGGCTGTTCAACTGTTAAACGAGACATGATAACTCGTGATAGACTTGTGCGGCTGGCAAGTTGTGCAGCAAGCACACAGTGTGAAATCAGACTGAATGGCTTTTTAGTGGGATGGTGTTGGGGGGGGAAGGACGGAGGCTCAACCAATTTCACTCTACACTGGATGTACAATGACAATAGAGGTTATTAAAATTAAGTCGACATAATTATTATTATAATATCACAGTCCCATGTTTCCTTCAGTCGCTCTGAAGCAACTAGAGGTTGGAGAGGAACAAATGCACGCTCCGCGGGTGGCTCGTCCACCCGCGGAGCCGATTTGCCCCTCGCGAGAGTGGCGAGGGGCGAGACAGGACTTGGATGTCCTGGAAAGGAGGGGGGAGGAGCGCCCTATAAAGGGTGGCTCCTCCCCCCAAGTACCAGCCTGTCCTTTGCCAGCGTTCGGTGGGAGGAGACCCCCGAACGCCGGCTGCGTGTCGGCGCCACGAGGCGGGCGCCATGTGGAAGGCCGCAGCGGCGGCACAACAGGCAGCGAGGCTCCGCTCCCCGGTCGGGGCCTAGCCGGAGCAGTTCGGTTTGGCCCGGACCGGCGGGAGCGGAGCCCGGCGGAGGAGTCTCGGCGCCACGTGGCCTTGCGAGCACCACGTGGGCAGCGCCATGTGCGGCGCCGGAGCCTCGGGCCCTTTAGCTCCCTACTGACCGCTGCTGCTGCGCTACCGCGCAGCACAGCTGACGGTCGGGGGAGCTTGGCTGCGCTCCCGGGGCTCTGTTTCGTGCCGCTCCCAGCCTCTGTTGCTGCGCTGCCGCGCAAGACAACTGATGGGTGGGGGAGCCTGGCCGCGCTTCTGCGGTTCCGTCCTGGCTGCGCCTCGCCCCGGGGCGAGTGGCTTGGCCCAGTCCTACGGGGCTGAGCTCATCGCCGGAGGTGCACTCCAACGAGGTCGGCTGCGCGGCAACCGGGCAGTGCGGTCGGATACCGGCGCTGGTGTGACGGCGGACTGGGGGGAGCGGCATCAGTCCTCCCCCCCAGGGTGAGCGGGGGCGTTGAGCCTGGGCGGCGTGCTACAGAGTCGACCGCCGGGCTTCATCCCCTTGGGTACGAATGGGCCGGGGGCCGGAGAACTGGGGGCAGCGGCACCGGCCCTCCCCCCCAGCGGGGGCGTTGAGCCCGGGCGGCGCGCGACAGAGTCGGCCGCCGTGCTCCGTCACAGTGGGGCCGAGGGGCCGGAGGACTTGGGGCCAGCGGGGGGGGGGGGCGCTTGCGCGGGTCCATCACCCCACCCACCCCCACTGATCGGACTCGGCAGGAGGGGGAAAGCAGGGCAGCTCCCAAGGGGAGGAAAACCAGGGAGCCGCGGGGCTAGCTGGGGCCTGGGGATCGGGTGGGCAGCTGGGATCGAACTGGGCCGGCAGCGTGTCCTGCCGGGTGGGCAGCCTTTGCCCCCGCCTAGGCCTTCGGCCCCACTTACCAGCCTTTATAATTATAAAGTACTCTTTGTAGCAATCTTGGGAAAACAAACAATGTTTTCTAACTTTGAAAATGTTTAAATCTTTCCTAGACGTTTCACAATGTGCTTCTTGATTGGAATTTCTTTCCACCGATATTTGGGCAATGGCAGTTCTGCTCCACTGAATGAGTCCCAGTAGAATGACATAATGGACCGATTTCCAAGAGAACAGGTTTTTTACTGGGTTGCAATCTACTCCCCATTGCAAGAAACATTGGTCAAATGTTCATGCATCTCAGCTGTTGATGGCAAGAAAGTGGATGTTAGTCTTTACCCCCTTGCTGAGTATTTGGAAAACACTGTTCACTGCTGTGAAGTAAACAAAGATCTTCCTAATAAGCTTTATCTTTGAGAATTAAAGCAACCTACTTTTAATTAGGCAGTTTTTCTCCCTGAGTATTCCCAGCTTGTCTGGTTAAATGGCTTTTGGTATTGCTAAGTGTTGTAACTGTTCCATCCTTAGTCTTGCCTTGGGATTTCTGGAGGGACAGGGTGGCATAGTTAAATATTATTTTGTTACAAGCCCACCAACCTACTTGGTGAGGGAGTGTTGGTCCCAGGAACAGGCCGCAATCAGCGTCGGGCCGGGCTGGGCCGGCTGCGCGTTCTCCCAGGTGGGCGGCCTTCGGCCCTACTCACACACCCGGCGGAAGGTGGAGCCCGTGGAGCGGCAGGCCAGAGCTGAGTAGAGTGGTACTACCTCTCCCCTTGATCGAGGCACTATGGGTATGTTGATGCTGTGCTAAACACGATACAACTGGGCACCCTCCAGATAACACCTGGCATAAATCTTCGCAAGGGGGGGTGGTATTTATGGGTATTACCGTACCTCTCTTGAGCAAGTCATAAGAGGAATTTAGACATTAATCAGTTCTGGTCTTTGAGGATGCCAGCAAACTGGAGCAGGTTCAGAGGAGAGTAACAAGGAGGATATTTCAGGGGCCGGAAAATAAGTCCTCTTAGGAAACATGAGGGGGGGAGCCTTGGCATCTTTAGCCTTGCGAAAAGAGGACCGAGGGTAAATATGAGAGATATGAAAAATAGAGTCCCAAATAGGGGAGGGACAGAGTGTACGATATGCAGCAATGGGCTCATGCTCCAGAGGCCAGATTTTGGCCGAATACTGCAGCAAGGAAACTTCTTAACTGTTTAAGCAGTACAGCCATGGAATCCATTACTCAGTAATGAGTAACAACTTGAACGTGAAGGCGGAGGGGGAATATGATAGTTATGTTTAAATATTTGAAAGGATATTTGAACATTAGGGAGATGTTGATTACCCAACGTCAGGATCTGCAAACTGAACCTCAGAGACTCTGGCATACGCCAGTGCAGGTGGTCCCAGTGGGATTGGCACGCGGGGGGGGGGGCAGTGCCTAAAGAGCTAAAGCGAGTATTGTGAAGAAGTTGGAGTTGACTAAGTCACCATCAGTCAGATGCGGAAAGCCACCTTACTGGGATCTGTTTGCATAATTCACTGATACATCACATAGTCCTCAACGCTCGGGAGGGGTTCGACTAATGATTGGTAATATAGCATCCAGGGTAGATAGCTGGGTGGTTAATTGATTAATTAATCGATTGATTGATTAGTGACTTACTTAATTAAATAAATAAATAAATACTAATAATACGAATAATAATAATAATGATAATAATAATAATAATAATGATAATAATAATAATAAACAACTGCGGATCCCAGTGGGGCGGCTGCAGACAGCCGCGTTACCGGGATCTGCTCGCATAATTTGCCAGAAGGCTAGTAGACCAGGGTAATGCTATGCTATACCCTTTTTCTATATTTAATGTCAATTTACTCGGGTGGCCTTGGGTCCTTTTGTATGAGCATGAGTAATACACGATACTCAGCAATACACACTTTTAAACAAGAATCAGTTGAAACATCAAATGAAATTAATGTAATTTAACCATCTAGCAGACACAGGGGAAAATAATTTCACTTCCCCCAACCCTCTGCAGGCATTCGGGGTGAGTGTTCCATGTTCAGTAACCTGAAGCAGTTCCCGGGTCACTTCAGGATATGAGACATTAAGAACAGAAGGACAGGCGAGGCTCTAGTTTATTCCACAATGGTTGGAAACAGACTCAGCTGGAACTTTCCAACCTGCACTGAAAGAGTAGAAGAACCCCTCGACTGCTCAAAAAATTGGGGGCAGATGGGTTCACTACAGTGATGTCCATATGTGGACAGCAAAAGAGAAATAGACCAACCCAACCTATATTTTTACCAGACAGCAGGGCAAATGTCTGCATCAATAAGTTCTTACTCCCCAGGACATATGTGCAGCAATCCCTCCATCAGATGATCGTTATCATCATTATCATCTTCTTCTTCTTCTGGGTGGACCACAAATAGAACATGAGTCCGGAGTGTGATGCGGCGGCCAGGAAGCCAAGGCGATTCTTGGTTTGGCCCATGGGACGAACAAGGGCCGAATAGGCTCGTTAGGAAGACATTAGTGCCCATGGCCTGAGGTTCTGACACTCATCAAGAGGGGGCCGTTAACCGTGACCTAGCGGTGACAGATCCTTGATTCGCCTGGGTACTTTAGAGGGTACAGTCTGAGAAGTAGCAGATAGACTATGCTGGAGCACACCACCTCTGTGGCGGGAGGGATTTTTCAATGCTAGAATGAGGGGTTTCCCCTATCCCTCTCTCAAACCACCTGTCTTTGTCTGCTATGGGTACCTCCTCGCCTTTGAAAGGGTGGCCTTTGTCCTTCAGACGGAGGTATCGCTGATTATGGCCCTGTGCCGTCGCCCCTTCTAGGTGGGGCCATTCTGCTGTTTCAGGGCTGTTTAGTTCCTACACTAGAGGGCTGAACACTCCTTATGGCATGGGATGACATCTACCATATTGCTCTCTTACGCATCCCCAAGGAAGTCTTGGAGGGCCGTGGCCGCAGATCTTACTAGGAGCCACCAGCACTATATCTGCGAGTGTCCCTGATTGACTGGGGGACAAAGGTGGACTCTGGAGAAACTCCATATCTTTCTACAGGAGCCCCTTCATCGTTGCCAGGTCGGAGATGCGGTTTGGGTCGAAGACTGGCAGCACCAATCGTTGAAGCCGATTCCTGGTCTACCCGCATCATGGGGGGACTGGCTCTGTGCTCCTGGAAAGGGTAGTTGGCCGCTCACGGCGGCTGTGGAGGGCCATGGTCTGTCCCGATTTGCCAGCAGGGAGGGGGGCCTCTCAATCTTGGACGGATGTGTGCGGCCGTTTCTGCCGCTTTAACGTGTTGTTTTGTTTCCCCAGGATCAGTTGGTGGCCCATGGCATGCGTGAACTAGTATGGTGGGTCACAGCTACGTGTATCAGGCCGAGACCGGCACACGTAAGGCAAACAGGCTACCATGGCGTGGTGGGGAACAAGGGGAGTGGGGTGCTTGGAGTCCCCTGGAGTAGCTACGGCTGCGGCGAGGGGCACCTTGACAGACACGCCCTGGACTCGCTTGGGGGAAAGGATTTGCCTGGGCAAACTGGCACGTTCCTAGTTCGCAACATTGGGCGACCTGACGATGGAGATGGCCTGGGGCACGGCCTGCAGGGTGCTTAGGTTAATGATGACCCCGCACCAGGTTGGGAGAGCAAATCTGTGACCCACACAAAACTGAACCACTCCTGAAAAGGGAATGAACCAAGAGGTTTGGCGGGCGGTCTGCTGGGATGGTGCGGCAGTGATGGGCCACTGGGAGATCGATGGGCGCAGGAAGGAGCCATGCAGGCTTGACGGTGTACATGTGACAGACATGGGCACCGAGGTGTGCCTGCTGGAGTGGAGGAGGGGCCTGGCTATGGATGTGGCTGTGTGGGGTGGCCGGGGCCATAGCAAGGCTAGGCCCTCGGCAGTGGCGGCTGAAAGCTGGTAGAGGGCAGCGGTGAGCATAGAATTAACATATGAACAAAAACCTCCTCATCCACAGCACCGCGGGCCAAGAGGTCTTGGTGCTGGGGTGGGAGAGAGGAAACGCCTCCCTGCCCTGGGAATCTCCCAGCGGGGTGACAGAAGGGGCACGGAGGATCAAATAAAGGAACCGGCCTGGGGGGTGCTGTCGGAAGACTGCACCACCTGGGGGTTAGTGGCTCACCCAATTCGGCCCGGTTGGAGGGGTCCCGGGAGACCCCGGGGTTCCAATCAAGCTATGGATGACTGGCCCCTCCTGTTGTTGCTGATGATGTTTGGTTAAATGTGTCAATAAAGTGTGGCCCATTTTACCCCCAACACACTGTCTCGCCTAAGTCATTTCGAGTGGGGGGGCAAATGAGTACAGATTAGCACAGCCAAATATGAGCTGAAATCCAATAGTGAATCACAATGACAGTAGACTACTGAATCAGCAGAATTTACAGGGGAGTTAACTTACCAAATTGCCATAGATCCGGTGAGCTTACTCTTGTTGCAATTTACCACTGAATTTTAGCCAATTTAATATGATTCTAGATCACAACTGTAATGTTTCATTTCTAAGATTTTCATTGGGACTCTGCTGAATATCCGCATTTTTTCCTTTTGGGAGCAATAACATTCTCTCCAAACCCCACAATGTTTAGAATATATGCAATTTTTCAAGCCTATTGATTGCTGCTTGTTTTCTGATTCTCTGTTACTTTTCTATCTTCTACTCTAGAGATGTAACACCTTGTTTGTATTAGATTTGCATGTGCAGGTGTAATACTATCATCCTTGATGGCAAGGATACTGAAGAACTTCAGCAGTTTGTAGCATTAACAGTCTTCGGCATGGTGCACATAATTGGTCTTTTTTGTGCAAGTTGCACTAGACTGACAGGGACTTTGTTTAAAATTATAAGGATCTTTCTAGACATCCAAAACAACAGGTTGCCTAATTTACAAGCTGTATTAATGTAATTGCTTCTATGTTCCATACGCAGAAAAATATGATTCTGAAATCTGCATATGATTACATTTGTTATACGCATGTTATTTCATATGTGCAGAAATCAGTCTTACAGCTATGAAAAAGATACTAGGTGCAAATGTTTAAATCATGTAAAAGTCACAAAAATATTTACAAAAGAAATTTGAAAGCAAGAATACTTGGAAATGTATAAAGGCAACCTACAGACAAAATAGTTGAACCATGTTTCAGTACAAAATTGCTGGAGCATAAAAGTATGGCAGAAATGCACTTTAAGAATCAAAAAGAGCAAGGAGATTACTTTAATTAATTTCTATGAATGTGGGGGCTGATAGCATTGAAAGGCAGAGTGAAAAAAGGGAGAGATGACACCTCTAAGGAAAATATTAGATTTTAAAAAATTGTTATAGCTCTAAGCATTATAGCCTTGAGCAATGCTATAGCCGTTAGCCTATCCAGACACACATGAAAAATAATAGGTTTTCTTACCCGTGCTGTTGAAATTTGTCAATTAAATCTATGGAGGGAAACCCATGTCAGATGCCTCTCGATCTTTCCTGTATGTGTTGTCATCTTGTGGTAATGAAGTTATTGCTCCTGCTTGCTTCCTACTTATCACTTCTTACTTTTCTCATTGGGGTAAACACGAAAATATCCACACACTCAGCTGGCAGCCGTCATGAATGATTAAAATGGGTATTTCAAAACAACTGGCTCATACAGCAGAAAATGTTGAAAAGGATGTTTTGCCATTGAAGGAATATTGTATATTTCTGTATGCTTTTCTCTAGGAGAAAACCACACATTTTTTCCCTGTGGGTTCTGCTATGATTGCAAACTATGTTCGATTTGAAAGTGTTTTTCTAGTCTCGTGGTTCCAATAACCATTTATTTTGCCACTCTGGTGAAATTAGCTGTTTGCCGCCTTCTAATAAGCAGTCAGGGCATCCTATTAAAGCAGCTTGTCTCATGGAAACACATGAAAGGGCCTTCTCACCTGCTGCTCCCATACTCTGGAACTCCCTCCCACTAGATACCAGGACTGCCCCATCAATGCTGTCTTTCCAGAAACAGGCAAAGAACTTTATCTTCAGACAAGCTTTCCTTGAATGATAGACTACCTATTATGTGTCTTCATATGAATCTACCATACATGATTACATAGACTTTGTGTTTATAACCACTTATAACTTTCTGTTTATATCTCCTTTTTGGATGGTCTACCATGCATGATTACATGGAATTTTTACTCTTTAATTGCTTGCTTTAATTTTAATGCTACAAGATGTCCCTCAATTTCCTGTTCTCAAACTTTAATATGTCTTAATTGTACTGGACTGGATATTGTCCCTCATTATTGTAAACTGTCTTGGGTCCTTTTCCAAGGAAAAAGGCTGCATAAAAATACTCTAAATAAAAAATAAATATTGTAAAAATGAATATTTTGAAATCACATCTCACATTTACAGGGGCACAGTTCTTTTGCTTCCTAATTTTTTTGACAGTTCATTTGTACAAAATGTCAAATGTTGGTAACCCTCCATCATGTTTGCCCTGTTGCTTGCTTATTCCTTTAAAGATGGATGTTCTTTTTCTTAATTTCACTCCCTTCTAATCCTCTTCCGTCCTCTATTGTATGTAACCATACAGCCAGAGAACCCCATCTTTTGTGTCTTTCAAGAATATTGTTCATTAAAGTCCTTCATGGAAGGTAGTTTTTAATCTATTATTCTGTGTATTGGCTTCTCTATCTTCTAACAGTTAGAATAAAATATTGGCCAGTATTCTCTCACAAAGCAATGTCAGTGTGAATAACACCAGTCACACTGGTAGATTGCAATTAAACATGTCTTTCAGTTTTGGGGTGCACACAGTAAAATGAAGTCATGTACATCTTGAAATTAGAAAAAAAATAAAGGTAGGTGTGCTGCTTATATACCATCCCGTAGTACTTAAAATACTCTCTGCACAGTTAATTATGTAATTATGCATGGTATACATTGACCATCCACCCTCCAGAGAGCTGGGCATTCCATTTACTGACTTTGGAAGGTTTAATCAACTTCAAGCCAGCTACTTGAGCCAGTCAGGATTGAACTGATCAGGCATCACCAAACTTTGGCCCTCCTGATGCTTTGGACCACAACTACCAGAATTCCAAGCATGTCTTTCCAATGGCAAAGGACCATGGGAGTTGTGGTCCAAAACATCTGGAGGGCCGAAGTTTGGACATGCCTGAACTAAAGTCATGAGCAGAGTCTTGACTGCAGTACAGTCACTGTGCCATGAGGCTACTAAAGGAATTTTTTACTAAATGACAATATGTCAGTGCTAGTGTTCTGCTTATATACCAACCCATAGTGTTTAAAGCACTCTGTGGTCGGTTTGCAATTTATTTATGCAGACTACATATTGCCTCCTCCCCTTGAACTGGGTACTAATTTTACCAACCTTGGAAGGATAGAAGGCTGAGTCAACCATCAGCCGGCTACCTGGGATTGTGCCTCAGGTTGTGAGAAGTTATAGCTGCAGTACAGCTGTTTAACCACTGCACCAAGATGCTCTAGTGACATCATTCTTAATAAATTGGTAGAGCTCTATAAAAGGATACCAGCCATTTTCTGTGAAATCATTACAGGTCTAATTTTATATCCATGCAAACCACCTCTCCCTAATATTTTTCTCTCATCTGCTTTTTAAAAAAGATAGTTCTGTAAGGAAAGAACCTGGCAATCTTGGAAGCTTTCAGACAGAATGAAGACATTTCCACATTTGGAGTTGGTCTCATGGCCAACATGGCTACTCCACTGCGCCCCAGGTGGCAAGGAATATTTTATCCCAGTGGTTCTCAACCTGTGGGTCCCCAGATGTTCTTGGACTTCAGCTCCCAGAAGTCTTCATCACTGGCTGAGCTGGCCAGGATTTCTGGGAGTTGCAATCCAGGAACATCTGGGGACCCACAGGTTGTGAACCACTGTTTTATCCTATCAGTGCAAGTGCCTGAATCTAAATCTGGCACTTGCACTGATAGGATAAATACTGCCCAACGAACATAATTCCAAGTAGATGTGCACTATTAAATCCCAATTTTACTGATCATAGGTGAGAGATTACCTAGTTTAAAGATAAAATTAAGATTCTATGATATTTGTGCAATTTATTTTTAGCTACCTGACTTTTTGCATTTTACTTTTTAAAAAATCTCAGCTTTCAGCTCTGTACAATCCAATTTCGAGATTAATTTGGGGCTTTGGGATATACTTAAATTTGTTCCACAGTGATGTGTGCCCTTCTAATACTAGACTGATGTTGAAAGCCTTCTATTGGCCTGTAGTGGAAAATGGAAAAGGTTATAATCTAGCCCCCCCCCCAAGGTGCACACCTGCATGTTCGTACACACCTCTGCCCCCTCTGTACAGGGATTTTCCTTCTCTACATACGTGTTGCAACTATTTTAGTTTGGGTCGCAGCAGAATCCATGGTGTGAACAGTTGTGTGAACATGAGTCTCACAGGAGCACAAACACATATAAGAGCCACAGTCAGCAAAGAAGAAAATTAGAGGGTATGAGGGTTATAATTGTTTTGGTTTTGCACTGATATAAATGATATTCAGGAACTTGATAGACCCTGAAAAGGGAACTAAACTGCCAAACTGGCATCAAGTTTTTGGGGTTTATACTTGCTTTAAAGATTGCTTCCCCCCCCCAAAAAAAAAGACAAAAATTAAACCACTGAAGCAATTTGTGTCTCATTCAATTTAGCCTGCACTTTGCCCATAAGCAGATCTATAAATTTGCTTCAGTCTTTTCTGGAACATGGCCTGGTCATAACGCTTCAATCCAGACCTCAATTTTTTTTGGTCCAAATTAGGCCAATTAGATAAATAATTCAGGATTTGTCTGAACCCTGTAAACAGCCCAAGCTAGAGTAGTTCACTTATCATGCCCCTCAATATGTCCATGGCTTATTTTTCAGAAATTGCTTTTAATAATTCCCAAAATGAAAGTTAGCTGGGAAAATGACTCCAATTTCATTCTTTAAAATGTACTGTATTAGCCCTCCTTTGAAAAACTGAAAATGGCTTGAATCAAGCCCAGAAAGCCTAAGCTAACTCCTCATTCCTTCAGAGATCTTTAAAGATCCTACCCACTTTGGTATTGAACTTGGCTCTCTGCAACTTTTCGTACTACATATATCTTACAGTCATTTATAATATAATGAGTAGTTACTAGCAGTACAGCAACTGTACAGGCAAGCAAGGTGGCCAACTGGCCATTATTCATTCCTCTTTAACTCATGTGCACTGCAGTCTTAGTTATTAGAAACAGGTTTCTGTACACGCGTGCGTGCACCCACACATACTCTCTCTCTCTCCCTCTCTCTCTCTCAATCTATCTGTAGCAGAATCCCAGCCAGAACAGTTATCTTATTCTTTTATCTGGCTGGAAAGAGCTAAGTAATGGGTAACTCTCACCTGAGCACAAAGAAGAAACAAGGATTTCTCTTTCCCATGTGGCTATAATTCACAGGTGGTGGTAGCACATTCATTTCTCTTTCCCATATGGCTATAATTCACAGGTGGTGGTAGCACATTCATTTAATTTCAACATTTTCCATTATCCAGTGACGGTGTTCGTGTCATCCTGCTAATGTGAGCTCAGAAGGAAATTACAAATGGATATATCCACATTGCTGATGACTAAGAGCCTAAAGGGGTTTATCCTCACTCAAACTACCACAGTAACATTTTAACTCCAGACATCCAGCAGTGAAAGACATTTGCAAAAGTACAGTTGAATAAATTGAGTTTTCTTCCTTTCTCTTCTGTCTGGCTGTCTTTTAATGTGTATAATGACACACTATAATCTCAGTCACTCCTCTTCTCACCTCTCTTGTGGATAGGGACATATTTATACTGCTCCCTGGACAAAATAGGATCTCCTCTTCAGAAAGTCACCCTCCAGGGCAAGAACACCTGAGACAGATGGGATGGTCTTCCCTCATTAATAATGGCTCCTCTCATTAATAATTGTGCACTTTCAAGTCAGTTCTGAGTTACGGTGACACATTTCAGCATTTTCCAGGCAGAGAGTACTGAAATATTGTTTCCTTCTTTTAGGGGCATCCTGGAACTGTACAGATTTCCCAAGTTGGTGCAATCTGGCTCTTCTGCAAGGCACAGAATGGAATGGAACTCCCAACTTCTGGCTCCACTGCTCAATGTCTAATTCACTGAGGTATTCAGCCAGCTGCCTCCCTCATTGGTCATGTACAATCTGCAGCATCTGAATGCTGAATTAAGACTAGAGGTTCCCCTTTCTCCCAAATTACATAATAAGTTTCCAATTTTGATATATAGCATGTAGTTTTCCATAGCAAAGACTTTGTGGTCTTTATTTACTTGCATTTTCTGTACATATTCTAAGTCATAATTTGTTTATGCATATTTTGTGCTAGAGATATTTTGCACTCAATTTTCCCATTGACTTAAGTGAAAGACATTTTTCAGTTTTACACACTTGGGTCCATTAACTTATTTATTTTTGTTTTTGTTTTTTGTTTTTTGTTTTTTGTTTTTTGTGTTTTGTGTTTTGTTTTTTGTTTTTTTGTTTTTTGTTTTTGTCCATGTATGCTTGATTATGATAGCCAGCATGTGTAGTGGTGACAGTGACAGACTTAAATAAATTTTAAAAAAATGCTTGGCAGTATAGCGAAACAGAGCAAAACAAAACAAAACAAAACAAAGACCTGCCTACGTGTAGGTCTTCAATGTGAGAAAAAACTGTGTAGACTCTCAGCTGTTGCTCACACATAAGAGCCTAATCACAGTCAGTAAGCCTTTCCTCTTTGGGTTTGTTCCTTCTTATATCAAAAAGGCAAAGGCAAAGGGGTAACCTATAAACCATATTGATGATGCTACATCCCGGTTAGACTGAACAGAGGTTTTGCCCATTCAAAAGGTACTGCACATTTTATAAACCTGCTAATTTCTGAGTCTGAGCATCTTATTTTTCCTCACACAGTAGTGCAAAATATCAATAAGACCGCCATTCCATCTGACATTAATCATCAGTCAAACCCAGAGTAAATGGAAGTCTGATTTCACTCAGGATGGCACTTTACCAAACTTTTAACTCTATTTCTTGCATATTGTAGAAAGGGCTCTACTTCCCTGGAGTTATGTCTCTTACAGAGTGTCACAATTACAACATTGCACTAGCATAACTGATGAAAAAAGTCATCCCAAGCCTTGTTTCAAATACATCAAATATAATATAATATAATATAATATAATATAATATAATATAATATAATATAATATAATATAATATAATATAATAAATACCCAACCTACTGCATTTTTGGCGGCTTCTTGTTTCAAAACTGAAAAGAGGCAAACAAAAACAATGAATGTTTGGTAACAGTACATGCCAAGCATCAACTTATCCCACAGAAGTTAAGGGTGCTTTTACACGATCCCTAAGATCCGCTGGCCACTTAAATTCGGACCAGAGATTAGGGGCTTGTTGCTCTTCCTGTGTCCCCACCCCTCCGCACTTCCTTGTTCCTGTCTGCGTGAGGGGAGGGAGAGAAAAAAAGGAAGAAAGAACGTGGCTCACCTCCGTTCTGCCTCTCGCTCTTGCCACGGCAACATTCCAGTCTCTTAAGTAGCTCTTAAAGGGGCGGGAGCCAAAACAACAACAAACAGAAGTGAGGAGAGCCCCACACTCACCATCGTTACACCACATCAAGGAATTTCCACCTCCAGAGAGCAGGTACTTGAAAGGTGCACTGGGACGCGCTAAAGTGGGTGTGGTCGCACTTAATTTCCTGTAAACTTCGGAGCTGGTGGGGAAACATTTTTAAGTTCCGGAGCTGGGAGCCATTTGCCACGGAGTTTAGGGGTCGTGTATAAGGAACAATAACAGCTTTGGACATTTAGTGATAATAAGGCTAAAGGAAAGAGAAGTATCCGTGTTATATTTATTATATATTCATTTATTTTTGCATTTCTAGACCGCACTGATTTCCAGAAAGGACTCTGGACAGTTAACACAAGATACAAGCCCCCTAAATAGAACATTGCCATGCCAAGCCTTCATTTGAAAGAGTGAAGCCTGTGGCTGATATTCTTTAGCCACAGAGACTTATGCAAATGAAATAGGAAGGCTGCGGTGCTTTGAAAATGTCCCAATTCCCATCTGCCTGCTTGCCTCAGAAAATCCTTTCAACAAACAATTGAGATAAAATCTGTCATTGTAACAAGATTAACCATTGGCTGCATTCTCAAGCCTGTTGGGATACCTCTATTGCCTTACAATCTGTTATCTCTGTGAACCTTCCTTGGCTTTCAAATCTGTTTCTTGTACTTATGAAATTTTCTAGGTAATTACTACTTTTATCCCCATTTAAGCAAGCTGATTGCATAAATGTTAGACACTGGTAGGTCCTGGCATTATCTTAATCCTGTGACTTTGCTTTATGCTTGCCTGCTAATGTGGAAGAGCTGAAATGTACAGTACGGGATCATTTTCCAAAACAGTGACTCAAGGGACATATAAAGGACACCACACAGAGATGCATACGTGAGGAAATTTGAAGAACAACACATGTGGGCCACTCTGAACAGTACTAACATACTGCAGGTACCAGGAAGGGAAGGGAAGATTATGACGGTGGGGGGTTGGGGTGCATGGGCTCTTCTTAGGTGTCAAAAATTGTTAAAAGTAGTATCCATCCCTGTTTCCTGATCAGTACAAACTTTCAGGAGTCATCTTCCTTGTGAGAAATTGCTATTAGAGGACTTTCTGGCTCAACTCCTATTGCACAATTTTACAAATGGTGTAACATTTTGCAACAAATTGCCATTTTGCCACAAATTAATAATTCCCTGTAGGCATTAACTGCTGCACTCAGAATGTGGAGACTTAGCATGTGATAATGCCAAAAGAAAATTCTTAACATATGACAGTTCAGTGCTAGATGTTATGTCTTTTGCATAACTATGCAACAGGATGAAATCCACAATTACAATTTTTCACTGATATTTTTAAAAAAGCAAAGTGTTCTGCTTATATACTGCCCCATAGCACTTCAAGTAGTCTCTGGGCGGTTTACAGTTTAATTACAATATGGAGGCTTCACATTGCTCCCCCCTCCCTCAGCAAGCTGGGTACTCATTTTACTGACCTCAGAAGGATGGAAGGCTGAGTCAACCATGAGCCTGCTACCTGGGATTGAACCCCATGTTGTGAGCACAGTTTTAGCTGTTTTAGTATGACTAAGGTTGATGGTGATTGTAGTTTTTTTTGAAAGCCAAATTTTATCAGAAGTACTTTCAAGTCAACTATAAAATATATGAAACTGATCCACTAGCTATAACTCTTAGTCATCTTTCATGTGAAAAGATTGAGGATTCCTACTGAGCTGTTTTCCTAAATTGGAACATAAAGATCTGTACAATAATATTCGTCGTAAGATATATCGTAAGGACAATACTGCACATATAGTTTAAATTTGATAGATAAATATAATATGATATATTAGCACATCATTTTGTCATTTGCATGTTCTTTACTGTTACCAGATTTTTTAAAAAAAATTGGCATAGTTTCATTATAGTATAAATCCATAGCTTACATTCAACATGACGTTTTGTTTCTAAAAAAAAAAGTGTTATAAATCTGTCATGCACTGTAATAGGTGAAATTGTTGTCATCATTAGAGGTGGGCACGAACCAGAAAACCCATGGTTCTGGTTCTTCTGGTTCGGGCCCACCACTGGTTCAGTTCGGGTTCAGGTTCATACAATTTTTTTTTTAAAGTACGAACCTGAACCGGTTTGGGTTCTTACCGGCAGTGGTGGTGGCTCCGTGGTGGCGGTGGTGGAGGCGGCAGATCCTGGCCCCTGCAGCAGGGGCTTTTTGAGCTGCGTGCCGGATCGGTTTTTAAAAAAATTTTTCAAGCACCAACTGTGTGGGCCCTGGGGCTGGGTTGACACTGGTTTTATTTTTGTTATTTTTCCTTGATATTAGGGCATCAACCTGGCCACCCCTATTTACTTACTTACTTACTTACTTACTTACTTACTTACTTACTTACTTA
>JAHTLZ010000379.1:30605940-30637288 GCA_023846285.1 Phrynocephalus versicolor | reverse complement strand
ACACAGAGCAGGAAGAAACTAGTAATATTCATAGCATCCTAAACAGCAGTACCAGCAGTTGTATTCTAGCAGTCAAGTCCATCACCACTTCAGCAAGAAGTAAAGGTTTCTGGGACACTGTCTTGACAAACATAGCAGGATCCTATCTTCCACAGATAGTGTTTTCTTGCAGCCATGCCAGTCAGGTGACCATGGACTTGCACAACGCTGGCTCTTCGGCTTGAATACGGAGATGAGCACCCTCCTAGAGTCAGGCATGACTAGCATGCATATTTGGGGAAAACCTTTACCTTTTACCTTATCTTCCAGAGATAAAACCCCAGAGGAAATATATAGTGGTAGAGGCCTATTTGCTGAATCCTTCCAAGCCAAATGAAACTAATCCCTCATCTCTTACTAGGTTGAGAAGGATTTTGTTTAGGGAAGACTGTCCCAGGTGGGAGTGATTTTACTATCTTGGCCATCAGCTAGTGTGTACAATGAGCAACTGTTCATTCAGGAAGCAGACATTATACAAGTGATTTGCTGCTTCAGTCTGCCTGCCAGTGCTGACCCAGTACTCACTTCCCAGTACAATATTTTCTCCCCCATTTCCTGTTGGCATTGCCACTTTTAAAGGTTCAATTTGTATGCTAATCACAGTCATTTCTTAATATCTAGTCACTGCTGCATTTTGGTATGTATTTTTTTTTTGCCACAATCACTAGCAAGGTGTGAGAGGAAAACAGGGAATTCCTATAAAATGTAATGCCACTCTGTGTTTTTAAAAGGGGTAGAAATGTTGGGTAAGGGAAACCCCAGTTATCTGGTGACAGAGCTAGTCTCTGGACAAACACCAGATCTAAGTTTGCAATAAAGATCTAACAAGAGAGCGTTCAAATAAATGGTTTGTTTATTGGCCAAAAAAAGGAACTACAGATCCTGCTTTTGAAAGGTGAAAGACAGAGATCTGCCCCCAAGAACAGGGGTGCTTTATAGAAAACAGAGGAATACAAAATGAACCAATCAGGCGACTCATCCAGAATACAAATTGATGAACAGGATGGACCTCTAGGGCTGATACTTCACGTCCCTCTCGCTGCAGTTTGCGGCCCCGCTGGAAACTGGTTCGAAGGAACGGAACCTCATGTCCTTGTGGGGTCAATCCGAGTTCGAAGGAACGGAACCTCACATCCTTGTGGGGTCAATCTGAGTTCACCCCGACCACGCCCCCTGAACTGTGCTCCAAGAGGGGTGAGAGATTCCCATCCTGGAGCTCGGGAATCTTTTCAATCCGCTTCACAATCCGGAGCAACACGAAGGCAAGTTCACCTTGGCTCGAGGAAGGATGTGAAGTAACCATCTAGGTAAAACATAATTAGCCAATGGTATGAACTTTTAAAAATACAAACTGACAAATGCAGTGATTCCAGGTAAGAGAAGATAACCAATAGTGTGAGCTCTTAGGTAAACAAAGAATTGCAGAGGGGATCAAGGCTCTAAAGGCAGACTGTGTTCAGATGCAAATGAAGTTAAGAGTTTGTTTATTGTCTCATTGTTGCAGTCTTATCTGCTTTCCTGTGACAGGAGGAAGGGCAAACAAGGAAAGGAATTAGTGTGAGGCAGAAGAGAACTGAAAGGGGAGAATCAGGGGGAGAACAAAGGAAAATTCCTCTGGTCAAGTGGAGCTGTTGTTGCCTCTTCCCCAAGGTCTGGGTCCGTGGGAACCCCCAACCAACTCTTACAGGAGCCCACAATATTTCTTAGCTAGCATTGGGGAAAATCAAGGTATTCCTGTCCCTATCTGCAAAGGTAGTCTAGGGTTATTGTTGTGAAGTGGGTTTAGTGATTTCAGCAAGTGATTTCAGCTCTTTGACATAGCAGGCTGGAGACAGCTTCTAGTGTAACAGCTCTTTATTCAGGGAGAGAACAAGACTGGGAACTGGGGAGAGGAGGCTACATTTATAGGAACCAGGACTGGCTAGGAAAAGATACATTTTGGAGGGAACAATTACAAGCAATCACAAAGCTGCCTTTTGGCGGGAACCAATAGGATTGAGGATCCAAATGCAGCAACTTGAATCAACCAATAGGCCTGTTCCCTTTGGATCAGGACGGCAGTTACTTCAACAAGCAATTACAGATAATAGGAATACAGATCAATACACAACAGTTAGTATATTATATTAAATTGAGCCCTGTTAATGCAGTAATCTAGGCACACAGCAGCATGAGAAAAGGCCAAAGTCCTTCCCCTGAGTACAAGCCCACTCTCCCTGATGGATCTGGCTGGTATCTGCTTGTGAATAGTTTTTCTGTCCCTGATGCATTGTCTAAGGAAAAACCGCTCTGCTTTTGTTTGCGGTTCTTTCATTTCAATATTCACCCTTTTCTCATGACCCCACAGATAGCCATTTATGTTGTATTCATATTGACTCTAGCAAAGTTCTGGACATCAAAAATTCTATTTTTTTAAAATTCAGAATTCTACATTGAAAGGGCCATGACTTTAAATTCCAAATCTGGATTTCCAATCTGAAACTCACTCAGTAACCAGTGTCATCCAAAGTGATTTGCAACATCCCTTGACTGAAAGAGATTTGAAATCATCACAGCCACAAACAGTCATCAGCTAAGCTAACTTTGTATCCTGAATTGTATCCTGACTTGCCTTCATTGAAAATGTTTGCAATGAGGGTCTGATGAGTAATCACACAATTTCTGATTCATATTTCTCATTCTCACTAATGTTCTGTGTCTCAGCATGTTGAGCATCTGATCCATAGGTAGGTAGGTAGGTAGGCAGGCAAGCAGGCAGACATTTGCCCGTTATAATATGTTGAAAACTGCTACCTTCTGCACAACTTATCAGCCTTTCCAGAGAATCCTGCGCTAGAAAAGTGCCGTTTTGCTCAAGAACTGCAATAGTCATGCAGAGTTTGGGATTTGTTCTTTTAAAAAAAAAAAGCCATGAAACCAAAGAAATCTCTGGGAGTCTCAAGCAGAGAAATTTCTCTGTAAAGAGAAAAGAATCATTTCTCCTCCTTGGCCTCTTTCTGAGTGCAAAGCAGCAGGATACACATCTGTAGCAACGCAGTGGGTTGTCAATGTATGCAGGAATCTTCTGAATACAGCAGGGAGGAGTAAAAAGTATGTTTGCTCCTATAAAAACGACTGTACCTTATTAATGCCAGGCTTCTTTATAAGTCAGGAGCTTTGGAATTATAGGCGTCAACCCATTATATACAGCATATAACAGTGGGCGTAGTCCTTCAAACTGGAGCAGAAACTTCCCCTTTGCCAGCACTGCAACTGGTTTAAAATCAGACGTGCTAGACACATATGGGTTTGTTTCTTCCCATGGCAGTTGTACCTGCAGTTTTGCTTTTACCATCACCCAACTGAAATAATGTTTTTTTGGCATGGCTTCTTTAAAGCAACATCTTGCATATTGTGTACACATAGACCGCCACAAGCATTTTATCAGTTTTGAGTCTGACCTTGGGACTCCCTGGAGAACACGTTGTATGCACAAAACCTCATATTACCATTTACCCCAGGGAATGTGCAACTCAGCTCCGTATAATTACAACAATTGTTACAAGTGATAAAATTACTATCCAAACACCACATGCAACTTTTTAGGATTTAATCCAAAACTATAAATGTTGTCTGGAGACTTATTAAGCAACATGGACACAATTCCGCGACTCTGGGAACCCACATGCTTGCTGCTTTTACTAGTGTCACACAGCCTCATTAGTTCTTCCAGCAAAATCCCAAGTTTCTACTTTTGTTCAGTTTCCATGACTAACAGATATACAAAAAAATTAGCACTACTTGTACACACTTTCATCTGTAATATTCAGTACAGCTGGTATGATGGGGAGAACCAGTATTGCAATGAAAATGCTCAGAAGTAAGTACTTCCTCCTGTTTCTCATGCAATCACTACATTGTTCATTACTGAACAATCCAAATCATTCTATAGATGTGTCTGAAAGGATATATATACCTCACCATATTGTGCTTCAAATAGTATGGTTCCACTATATTGCAGGATCTGCCCCCTCCCCCTCCACTTTGGTGATGGTGGCCCTAGGAGGGAAGGACTGACTGATGGAGGAGAAGTGGCCAGAGCCAGCCAGCAACTGTCTTTCCCCTTGCCCACACGCTTGCTTGCACACTGGCTTCCGTGGCACCCACATGCCTTCCCCACAGCCAGGGCAACAGTGGCGGCATCTTCTCCTCCGTTTCCCCTCTGTCTCTCACTTAAGGCTTATTCCTGCCTCTTCTGGGCTCAGCATGTCATAGTTGGATGCCCCCTTCATGTACTGGTCCCTGCAGTTGCCCTGAGTGGTGTGTGTCTCTCTCTCTCTCTGTGTGTGTGTGTGTGTGCAACACTTCCACCCAGCAAGGTGGAGGAACAACAGAGAGAGAGAGAGAGTATGTGTGAGAGAGAGACCACTCAGGGCAACTGCAGGGAAGGAGGGAAAATGGAGAAGTCGCCTCTGCCACCACCGCGGACGGTGCCTTAGCTAACAGGAAGGCAAGTGGGGACCCATTTCCTTAGCCAGCTGAGGCAAAAGCAGAAAAGCTGAGGGAAAGAAGAAGAATGGAGCAGAAGCTGAGTCCACAGCAGAAGCCTCTGGACGCAATACGATATGCAAACACCATCACCCTGATGGATTTTCATTTACTGTGGGTGATTAGAGAACTTAACCCCCATGGTAAACAGGAGATTACTGTATATGGTTATCATGGGTTATTATGCTCCCTCATTTCCTATCCAGCAGCAACTTACTATGGATATTTATGCCAATGGGCTTGTGTTGATGGGTGTGCTGTAAATAATAAGGTTCTGGAAAAAGCAAGCAATTAATCATTAAGTCCATTGTAAATGGTGGTATAGACTTGTCATCATTGGGTATGCATATCGTTTTCTCTGCTAGAATGTCATTGTCATATCCCAGTTCCTGTTAAACAATTACTATGGATAGAATTGGCAATATGTGAATCCTTTGCTGTGAGAATCTTTCTTCAGATGAAATATTTTTTCTCAGCCAGCTGGAAAGAAAGCACTGCACCAATCTGTAGACAAAGACTGACCTGCATCTCCTCCATAAGGCTTGTTTTATTCATTATATCTAAATTCATTAACAGAGATTGGAGCATTTATGAAAACAATTATTCTAATAGGAGGCAGATGCCATTTAGCCCTGCCCCAAAGCAAAGGTCAGAGGAAATAGAAGGTAGAGATGGGCACGACTCAGAAAAATTTTTTGTTTTCTTTTTCGTTTTCGTCTAGGGGTCCGTTTCGGCTCATTTCCGTTTTCGTGAGCTAACTTTCAAAATTTTTCATTTTCGTTTCGTTATGTACGGAAACGAAAAACAAAAACGAAAACAAAAATGAAAATTTTTTCGTTTCTTCCCATTTATCTCCATTAAGTGCTTTTTCAGTAACGAAAAACGAAAATTGGCTCAAAATTAGTTGTTTCGTTTCCGTTTCCGTTCCATTTTCGAACCGTTTTTCGTTTTTGTTTCGTTACGTAACAAAAACAAAAAAACAAAAACGGAAATGAAAATTTCGCTAAGTCGTGCCCATCTCTAATAGAAGGTTACTTCCCTTCAGATATGACATTTTGGCAATAGTTTGAAGGAGTGTGTGCATGATGCTGAAACTTCCCTGAAAAGCATACTCTGAAGAATGGTTCCCACACTTTGCATTTCTATGCAACCATGTTCATATGATCTGAATCTAATGAACTCAGATGCACAACTTAAACAAAGTAGTCATTAAAGCGTCATCCATAGCTTGGAAACACATGGTAGCATTTCCTCTGTTTGATGCTGAGGAAGTTCAGATATGTGGCCAATGACAGGCTAGGATGCACAGTTGTGGAAAGTTTGGTGTTCAATCCAATGTGGTTTACGAGCTGGCTTTTTTAAGATCAGAAAACACAAAAAACAATTATGCTGTTGGTATTTGCAAGATGATAGTCTGAACTGTCTGAACTCTGTGAGCTGGTTGGTAAAATAAAATAGAAGAATACTTTAGAGACATACTGGTGGTTAGAATTTTAGGCAAAGGGCTATCCAAGAGACTGTAGCTTATAGGGGGCACAACCCTTCATAAACCCATAGAGAGAGGAGGGCAATTGGAGTTGAACTTTACTCAGATCAAGGAGAAGAGGCAACTTGAAAGTTACTTGCAAGAGGCACCTTTTGGAAGGAAAAAAACATTAGAAGCAGCTGTAACAGACATTTTGAAAAATACAATTTCACTTTGCAAGTAATGGCAAAAGCAGTACAAATAAAAGTTTAGAAAAAAAGGTAGCTAAGCCATCTTGAAAAGACTGCAGAGCAAAGACTCAGTTTGAAAGAGCAAAAGGCCAGAATATTAAATATCTCTGCCAGTTCAGAAGTACAGTATACAGAAAAGTCTTGTGAAGTTAGTATTATTGTTTGGTTTGGTCAGTTTTAAATATTTGCATTATATTAATGTACTTTATTGTGCAGTCACTAAATAAACTATTTCATAGCTGTCTTACATACACAAATAATATATGTTAACCACACAATAGTGCTGCAATATATAATCGCAAAGACAGAAGGCTGATTTAGTCAAAGACTCCATATACTGTAGACTAAATCTATTGTTAAATTACTTAGGGTGGCTGTATTGAAATTAATGAGACTATATCATTGAGATAACAGGTCAAATTACTTCTAATTGTTTTCCTTTAAGTAAATCAAACTGGATTTAGCTTATTACCTTGAGAACCTAGATAGACAAGTAGCAATTTCTGACTAGAATAATTATGGAACAGATTTAGAAGGTGATGTTACAGTGTGCTCAACAGAGCCTATTACAATCTTTTACCAGACTGAATAAATCAGGGACTGTTTTACATACTCTAGAAGTAATGTCTGCTGTAAAGGACAATTTTCTCACATATATAAGACACAAAAAAGAAACACATCAAGTTTAGTGGATAGCAGAATAAAAGTAGATCTTCAAAGCCAAGAGTTACATATAATTAATTATTTTCTGCAATACTTAAGACATAATACCTTTATATTATAGGGGTATTCTAATGAGGTATAATTGTAGCCCTTTTTTGATGTGCCTGCATTAGTTTTTACTGCTTTTTAAAGAAGCATGTGCCTGCACTTCTTAGTTGTGTTTTGTACCACAGACAAGTGACTTGTAGTGTACTACTGTTTCTTTTGAAAGTAAGAAAAAGTTACAATGAGAAATGCAGACATATTTTAAAACATATAAATAAACAGCAGTTTATTACTATTTTGGACTTGGAACTGTAGCAATCACAGATTTTTAAAGAGCAAGTTTGTTCGGTCAGAACAGTCACCTATACAGTTTCCATTGAACAATGGCTGTAATGTTGTTGCTTTAACATAATAAATTGCAGTAGAGTAGATGTCACTTAGAGATGGTCACCAAACCAAAAATGAAATACTGTTTCATTACAAAATGAATTGTTTCCATGGCGGGGCTATTAGCGGCTTCCCAACTCAGTTACAAATGATTTTCTCCTAGGGGGACCCCCTTTGGAGTTTAATATCTCAGCCCCCTGAAGCCCAAACCTCTCCAAAGAAGCTACCCCGCAATTTTGGTACCTCTAGGATCCAGGGGAGCCCTTAACAAATCATTTCATTTCATTCTGAAAATTCTTTAAAACTTTATTAGTAATGAAACAAAACTATTAAGAAACAACACAAAACTACTAAAGAAACAAAATAAAACACGGTATTTCTGTTTTGTGCCCATCTCTAATGTCACTCTTCCATAAGTCCCATTCAGTTAATAGACTAATTCTATTTGTGACTGACAATGCTGAACAACAGCACTTGAACCACTGAGTAATGAAGCTTCCAACCTTTTTTTGGACCCAGCCTTTTTTGGTCCCAGCATACACCTGATACCTTGCTTACCTCCTTGAAGATTAGTCTTTTTTCCCTATGGAACAAGAAAAGGGTCTCTTTCAGAGGCTCTGTGACTGAAAGAAAACTATTGGGTTCACTCTCCTCACATAAATCTGAGCAGGTGATTTTTAATTTGTGTTACTTCTCATCTTTTATTGTTTCTGAGAAGAAAGTATTAGTAGTTGGGAATAAAAACTTAAATATCGGTCTCTTTTTAATAGCCACATCATTCACAAATCACAAACACATTGAATTTATTGTTGAATGAATTAAATTTACAAATAAGTAGTTAAATATTTGTTATTTCTTAAATAATCATTTTACTTTAAATTTGAATTGAAGAGTGGGAATGGAATTGTAGTGTCATTTATGCTGCATATTTTACTATTATTAGGTGTTCTTTGAGTTGACCTTGGAATTTCCTTTGCTTTTATGAAAGTTGTGTCTTTTGGTCAACAAAAACATGGCTAGTATCCTGGTTGGTATCTTTTCCCTGACAATGTACTACTGAAGAGCTGGTTTAAGCTGATTAGGATAATAATTAGACTAATAACTAATAAAGGATAATAATGTTGATGAATTGAGAAGTTTCACTCATGTGCAAAGAAAAAAACTTTTACACCTTTGGAGACTCATTGCAAGAAGAAACAAACATCACCTAGAAAAAAATCACAAATTGACAAAACTTCTAGAGAATTATGTGTATATTTTAAAAGTTGAGCTGAACAAAAAGAGAAATGATGTAAAAATATGTGCAGATATAATTGAGTCAAAGGAAAAAAATTCAATAACTGAGGTAAAATGCTCAAGTAAATATACACTAGGAGTTTTTAATTGTGTGAATTCAGTAACTTAATGTGACAAGTCACGTAATGTGTTTACTAATGTAATTTATTATGTTGTGCTACATCAATTTTTAAAGTTCATTTTGTGAGACACACTATGTCCTCAAAGGAGAGGAAACGATAAAAAAATAGGTCGATAGATCAAGCCTTTATAACACATACAAAATCATTAACCTTTAGTATGGATGTGTGTGTTATGAGCTGTCAAGCTGCTGCTTATTTGTGGAAACACTAACAGAGTTTTTTGAGATATGCTGAAGAAGATTTTAATAGAATGGTTTATTATTTTCAAACATCCTCTGAGCATCCATGATTGAGTGGAGTTTTAAACCCAGGTCTCCTGAGCACTGGACTGGCAATTTTACACTGCACTGGCTCTCACCTTTAATACAATGTAAAGCTTTGTGTTGATTTTGCTAAAACACACTTGCATGTTGGAAATAAATTAATAGTTGTCTTTTCTTCCCTTCCTATAGCAACAACTAGATTCAATGAGATTTACTTTTGAATAGACATGTATAAAACTGCGATGAAGGGCTGTCATACAGAGAAGGGGTAGGATCTGTTCTCAGTCTCCCAGATTGCAACACATGCAACAATGGGCCCAAGTTAAGAAAACCCAGCTTTCATCTGAATATCAAGAAAAACTTCCTAACTGTTAATAGCAGTACAGCAATGCAGCCAATTTCTAGCACTGGACATATTCAAAAGAAATTTGGACAAGCATCTAGCAGTTGTCCTTGGATCTGAATTCTGACATGGGGGTGGACTTGACGGCCTTGTAAGCTCCTTCCAACTTCATTGATTCTATGATATTGCTGTCTAAATCCAACAGGATTTTGTTTCCTGTTTGGAATAGATTACAATACTAGGCTCATTTTTACCAGGTCGGAAAATCAGTTCTATACTTTCTTACCCGGGTTTAAGTCTGACTGAACTGACTACAAGTGTAAAATTGCTCCATTACTGCTGAGTATACCTGGGCTAACGCCTGAGTAAATGCATATACGGTTTAACGGCTAACTATGTCATAATCCAGATGTGGCTGTAAATTAGGAAGTCATATCCATAGAAAGCTAGGAACAGCCCTGTTTCAAAGATGAAACCAAAAGGAAACATCATTGGTCAGTTTAAGAACATTGAACATGCTGTAGTGCATGGATTTTCCCCATATACATGTTTACAGGATATAACTCAATGAAATAGCTTTTTAATTTTAGTCTCTGTTCATGGGTTATGAAATACCTGTTTAGAGTCCAAAAAAAAAATCTAATAAGTTTTCATTTGTTGGGTGCATTTACTGGTTTTGTTTTAGTGGTCCATTGCAACAATTATATTTAAATTTTATCTTGAACCAGTTCACACCTTATAAGATCTGTAACCTAAGTTTTGTTCTTTAATAGATTTTCATACACTTTTAGTAGCCTCAAGTGCTTTCACAAAGGTGTAATGTTACTAATGTATTCGCCTCCCCCCCCACCGCCTGAAAAAATCCAGTTGACTTTGGTTAAAAAGTGATGATACATCCTAGGTGGTTCAAATATAATTAGAGACCAGACCTACAGTTGACAGGATTAATCAGAGGAATGTATTTGAAGTCTCTTACATTATTCAGATCAGCTCCCACTGCAGTAATAGCTCACACCATATGGAAAGATATAGAATCCTTGCAAACATTATCACCCCCCAAATAAAAAAGGTGGATAAAATTATATGAAAGACAAATCGAGATGCCTCTGTAACAAAAAGCACTATATCACTTGAGAATCTTGCAATATTACCTGATGAGACCCATTTCTCTTTCTGCAGTATGTATCCTTCTACCATTACATTCTGAAACATCATGAGGACATGTGGACTTAAATCACCCTGCCACTCCTCCCAGCTCCCTTCATTCAACTTATCCTTAGTATTTCATCTCATGACGACCTAAGAGTCTTGAAAGGTTGTGTATTATTGCCCCTGCATCTTTTTTTGTCAGGTTGGCTGACGTAAATGGGTATCAATTAGAGAGGGACATGAAATGAAAATATAATGTTTCATTTCATTTCATTTTGTTACTAACAAAATGTTAAAATAATTTTTGGAATGAAACAAAATGAAACAATTTGTTATATTATATAATGCCCCTGATACCTATTTTCAAGTACATAACAAAACATTATGTACTCAAAAACAGCAATCACAGGCATCTATCAATGTGGAAATCATAGGCTAGCTTCTTTGGACTCTTTCCTTTAAGTCTCCAAATTTGGAGAGGTTCGGGGTTTAGGGGACTAAGTTTTTAAACTCCAAAGGCGTTTCCCCAGGATAATTATTAAGTGAAGTGCTTAATTGCTCACCCCATGGGTGTGATTAATAATTACAAATGATTTTCTCCTGGGGACCCCATTTGCAGTTTAATAACTCTGCCCCCTGAACCCCAAACCTTTTCAAATTTAGGAGGATTAAAGAGAAGAGTCCAAAGAAGCTACTCTCCAAATTTGGTGCCTCTAGGATAAATCATTTATCTAGTGGGGAAAATGTTGTTTCATTTCATTTCATAACAAAACACATCCTATCATTTTGTTTCATAACAAAACGATTCATTATGTAACAAAATGATGAAACAGTGTTTCATTTTTCATTTCATGCCCATCTCTAATATCAATTCATATTCATTTCTTTATTTAAAATGTTTCTATGTGTCCTTTCACCTAAAAAGGATTCAAGGTGGTTTACAGTATTAAAAATAAATAATATCAAAAGCCAGAACCATATATTACTATGGCAATTTAAAAGAATTATGCAAAATATTTTTAAAGCTATAGAAAAAACAGCATTAGATTAAAACAGTAGGAAAAGCATATCAAAAACAAAAGCATAACAGTCACATTTAACAAAACCCTCTTGCACTATGAAAAAGGCTGCCTGAAAAAGAAAGGTCTTTGCCTTCTTGTGGAAGAATTGTAAAGATAAAGGTAGCCTGGCCTCCCAAGGTGGATAGCTTCAATGGCCATTACTTCACGAACCGCTCGCTTCGCGGCAACCCCTCCTTTCTGTGCGAATCGATCGTTTCAGTCCGCACGCCCCTCCTTTTTGGCTGCGATGCCACCCTGACCACGCCCCCTTTACCGTGCTCCAACCGGGGCGAGTGGTGCCCCTGGCTGCTGCCGGGAATCTTTTCACTTCACATCTTGCTTCGCTCCCAACGTGACGTGTGGTCTCGGTATTTGGCTTTTATTTCAAGTTTTTTTAAAAAATATTCAAACAGGGATATCGATGCATCGCTATATCGTTTCATCGCTTTGCGCTGTTACTTCCTTGCTCGAGTAGCGGCGGCAGCGGCGGCGGCGGTGGCGGCGGGAGCAGGAGGAGCTGCTGCCGCCTCGCCCGGCCAGAGCAGGGCACCCGGGGCAGGCAGCGTGCAAGCGGCGGAGGGCGGGCGGCTGTGCCATGCGGGGCTCCCCCCGAGTAGCCGCGGCGGTGGCGGGGGGGCTGCCAATGATGCCAGGAAACAGTTGAAATCAGTAGAGCCATTGCAACTGACAGTCCAGTATCGATGCATCAATACGCCGTCGGTAGGAATTTTTTAAAAGGACGGATGGGAAATAACGAACGTTGAAAAGTGGCATGCGAATGCGAAGGGAGCACGTAAGGTTGTGCTCCAATCGGTCCTAAAACTGCAGCTCGTGAGTACTGAGAAACAGGGGCGGGAGCGAAGCGAGAACACATGACCGCCACGTGACCGCCTCCGAATTCAAATCGAAGGCAATATCGCTGCGGAGCGCCGCGCCTCGTGAAGTAAGGGCCAAAGTCTGACTGCAACATCAGAGGATGAGTTTGGGATTTGTTTTGTGCCAACACAGCTGTCCATTACTCATGTTCTTCACTAAGGCCTTCAATAAACAACTTTGATCATCATTGACACCACTGTTGTTCCAATGCTGGATCAACCTCTTTATCAGAGTATTAATTATTGCATAGGTTGGTTATCAGAGTATTGATTATCAAAATTGCTATTTTAAAGTCATAAATATACTGCAAGGGTGCACAATCATAACAGCAAAAAATAGATACCCTACAACTAGAGATGGGCACGAAATGGGAAAATCCCATTTTGTTTCATTTTTTGTTCTATTCCCCCTTGTTTCATTTTGTTGAGAAATATTTTTTTAAAAAAATCTATTTCATTTTTTTCACTTTTTTTAAGCACCTGATTTTTTTTGGGGGGGGGAGTGCGGGCTTTTAAAACTTTTCTCACCACTGAAGCAAGTGCCAATGGCTATTATTAATGCTTGCTTCAGTGGCAAAAAAAAAGTTTTAAAAGCCTGCACTTCCCTCCCAATGTGCCCGATCAGGGGAAGCGCAAGCTTTTAAAATCTTTTTCTGCCACTGAACGGATCCTCGGTGTCAGTGATGGCAGTGGGAGCTGGGAGGCCTCCTTGGGGCCTCATGAGGCCACCCTGTGGGGGCTCGGCAGCAGCAGCATGGTAGTGGGCACCAGGAGGCCTCTCTGGGGCTTGGCAGTGGCAGCAGTGGCAGCAGGCAACGAGAAGCCGCAGCTGATTGGGGGATAAAAAACAAAAGGAAACAAATGGAAATTTTGTTTTTCTTTAAGAATCAGTTCATTTTTCATTTCATTCTGAAACAAAATAAAAAGATATTGAAGTACTCTGCAGGTTAAGGATACTTCACAAAATGAACCTAAATTAGTCCTATATTTCCTTGTGTTTACATTCATGTTGTGGACTATAATCTCTTATTTGGGTTTTCAACCAGCAGTGACTACCAACTGTATTTACTGTCTCAAAGGTATTTCTTCTCCCAAACTACAAAGAAGTTTCTACCTGCCAGCCATTTTGTGATTGCCTAGAACACATTTTGTATATGCTGTTAATTCTTTTGCAACGCCCCCCACCAATGATACTTAGGGGCTTGGTTTAGAGTACCTATTCCTATCCCAGTCCATCACTGTTTTATTCATTCAGTGATCAATGAGTTTGAAAGCAAGAGGCTCCCAATCATGTATAATCTGTACATATGAACTAGAATCCTGAAAATCTGGGTTCTTCCATGCATGGACAGACTACATGTGAGCAGGAATATCACTTCAGATTCTTCAATCAGTGGCTGAAATCCTGCTGCTTACTATACTACATGGCAACTGGATTACACCCAGTCGATAACTCTTAAGTCAACTTATCTGTAAGTTCCATTGACTCAGTTTGCCTACTCTAGTTGTTACTTATATTAAGCAACAGCCACTGTGGAAAAAAAGTGATAGAGGGGAATGGAGCTAGCTGCTCCCTCTTAAGCATGTGGATAAGTCCAGTTTTCTAATGCATAAAGTGAGTCAATGTGTCATAAAAATATGAGCATGCAGTGATGTTGTGCTGCTAAAACAAATAAACATTCTACAAGCCAATTCTAAAAATGGAAGTAGCACAAACAAACTAAAGTATGACTTGGAATGGACTTCAGATCAGCATCAAATTTGGCACAGATATAGTAGATGGTCTGTTCTTGTTTTGTGTCAAAGTTGGAGAAGATTGGCAAAAAAAAAAAATCAAATTGTGTGTTTTTTTAAAGTAAAAGCCTTTTACCCCACCCTACCCTTATACAAGCAACCCTAAAATGTCCCTAGTAGAGGTGGGCACCAAACAGAAAATTGATGGTTTGGTTTGTTCCATTTTGGGGGCCCCTCAGTTTGTTTCGTTTCATTTCATATGAGTTTTTAAAACAAAAAATCATACAAACCAAACCAAAATGAACTGGTTTGGCTTACCTGGCTGGCATCTTTGTTCGTGATTTCGATGTGGCAGCAGCGGCAATCCTGGTGGCGTCGGGTGGCCTAGGCTGGCCTGCCGGCCACTCATCCACTCCAGCTGGCTGGTGAGGTTCTGGCCTTACTGCTGCCTCCTCCTGAGCCACCGCAGCAGCTGTGCCAGGCAGCAGGAGGCCTCGCCACTGCCTCCAGAGCCCCGGTAGTGGCCATATCAGGTGGTGGGAGGCCTTGCTGACCTGGACGTCAGGTAAGAGATGCCAGTGGGGTGGAGAAATAAAAAACGAATGGAATGAAACAGAAATTTCTGCTTCATTTTGTTTCATTCTTTTAGGGGACTGTTTGTTATTCGTTTTGTTACCTAACAAAATGAATAACAAATAACAAAAAGAATTTTTATTCATTTTGTGCCCATCTCTAGTCCCTAGATTTAAATTAGCTTGTATGAATTGAAAAGACCAAGTTTACTCACCGTGAAAGACAATGGTTTGTCTGACTTGTTTTTCACTTTTTGAAAAACTGCCCTGACAATTGTTTTGTGTTTCAGAAGGAAGTGGCTAACTGATGAAAAAATGATTCAACCTTTGGGATTTTCCTTCACTTTGTGTCACTATGTGGATGGCAGTGAGCACAAAAGGGTTTCCCGTAGACCATCTTGACCTGCATCATTGGTATTGTCAACTTTCAGACAAACCTGCTGTGTAAATCTTTGCATCCTTTTTCCTGTTGGCCAACAAAGGCACAGTGTGTGCAGTGACAGTGGGACCTCTCCTGCTGTTTTAAATCATGGATATAAAGGCACAATGCGCCACATTCATAAACCAGAGGTGTTTTGAGTATTTTAATAAATACACAGAATGGGCATGGAGTCTCCTTCACAGTCACCGCCAATTTTGTCCCTGAGTCAACTAGAAGAGCAGGAAATTACTGTACAATTCTTCTTCTCTCTGAATTGATTCCACACACAATTTCAAGGTCTAAATATGGCTATTAAGATGAAGTGGTTGGAGAATGCTGGCAGTATTAAATATACTGTGTCACAAAGATTCATTTTTTTTTTCTGCTGAGAACTGATGGTGAAGGTGAACTGGTATACAAGGAGAATTTGGCCACTGGTGAAATGTCTGCACATGAGATCATGCAGATAGCTTTCCTTTTTATTCTTCAACTGTTCTGAAATTGGTAAGATACTGTACTGACGTTCTGCATAGGTTGGTCAGCCAACTGGAGAGCTATATATAGGCTTATTTTTTTTCTGTAGAGTTTACAGTAACACTTTACAACACAGTATGTCCATGGTTATGTTCTCTGGTGGAAGTTATCAGGCTTGATGCTGCATTTTATGTTTCAAGTTCATAATAAACCTGGGTGGGCTTCATATGGCTTCAAATGTCTGCTATAGACTACAGCTTTGGCCCATTTGTACTGGTAAGCATCAGGAGATATGAAAAGCATCAACTATATAATGGACAACCTTTTAGAGAACAACTTTTCATCTCTGAATCAGGCTATGAACTTCTCTATATACGATATGAATGAATGACTAGCCATTTATTCAGGACATTTACAGACAGTACATACAATTGTCACATGCAAAAACCTCCATAGATTGCAAAAATTCAGTCTACTACTGTACCACTGCAATATTATGTATGACATGGTCCTCTAAAGAATGAAGAGTTACTCCAAGAGTACCCAAGGGTGATGATACTGAAGTTTTTCTTTTTGGGAAGAACATTCTAACCTGCTCCACAGCCATCCTCCATACAAATGACAAATGAGCTGAAGAAAGGGGGAATAATTTAAATACCTTCAGATCTTCTTAATGGTGCTAGCTAAAAGCCAGATTGAGTTCTCAAGACCAACCAGCATTTGTGGACATTATGCAAGTGTAGTTGGTGTTATGCCTCTGCTTGCTTTGGCATGCAGAGAAAAGGAAGAGGACTAAAGCTTGGCAGATGGCAATTTCAAGACCTGGCTCATCCTAACTCAGACTCAATTAAATCATAACTAGAAGACAGATTCCCTGGATTGTGTATGATTTTTACAACAGGGTATTGTTGTTTTTCCCTGCCTCCCCATTATTTGTGAATTAACATTTTTTGTTTTGTGATTGGTCTTCAGGACATAAGAATACTCTTTATTTTCCAAGCTCATTTTTTCTGGCATGAAAGACTGACTCAGTCACACCTCTTGAACTGAATTCAAGTTGGATGACAGGTTACCTATGATATACAACCTGGCCTCCAAGAGTGGGAAAAGAAATCTCAATGTAATCACTGTTTGGAGATGCAAGAGGAATTTGACAGAGTGAAGTGAGAGGTAGACATTCCATTGATTGAATTAAGAAAGACAGGTCTTCAATACAAAGTGATGCTCGATGATATAGTGACACCTTTGAGTGTTTGCTTGTTTTCATATTGACAAAACACTGTCAATAAAAAAGGGACAGATGGGTAAAGAGGAAAAAGAGAGAGAGAGAGAGAATATGAGGAGTAGATGTAGATTGGGCACATATGTATTGTTTCAAGGATACATGTTTTTTTAGTTACAAGGGCTAAATACAGCCTAATATTAATTGTTTTATTCTTTCCCCCTAACTTTTCCCTTCACTATTTTTAGCTTGATTGGAAAGTAACTCAGTGAGTCATTTATGTAAAAACCATGGGATTCTGGATAGTGAAACACTGTGTTCATGCTGTAAGCATATTTTAGGTGAAGAATATGCTTGAACACAGTGTGAAGTAGTTCTTAATGGGTTTAGGGTGATTAATTCCTTTTGCCAAACCACTTGATTTGAGTTTTTAATTGTCATATAAGAAGTTTCTCAGAGAGACTGTAACTCTGGAGAGTAGCCCTAATATAGTAACATTCTGCTATGGACATATTCACCTGCTTAACAAACCCGTGAATATGTTCCATACTCTGCAGTGGCCCCAAAAATTCAGAAAGAATTTAACCCATGAGAGGTGAAAATATGAAACAATGGGAAATAAATGTGTCTCAGTTTTCATAGAATATCATTTTGGGACGGACTGAGCATCCTGAATATAGCTAAATTGATGCAGCAGTTGATAGTGGTTTCAGTTTATCTTATTCCCAAGAAAACAAGAAAAGCTTAGTCTTTGTGAATTTAGTTGAGAAGAGATTCCAGAGATCAGTGATTTCCAACTTTGGCTAACTCAGGTATTATTGGATTTAAATTCTTGCAAGACATCACTGCTAGATGTGCTGTCAAGGAAGTCTGGGAGTTGTAGTCTAAGATCACCTCAATTATCCAAAATTGGGAATTAGTACCATAAATCATCTATATAGAGAGATGATTGCCCAAACCAAGGATGTGGAGGGGAGGGCAAGGAATGGGCTTGATGGTTTTCTGAGTCTTTCCATATCAAGGCTCTTGCCAATAGTTCTTCCTACACTAGCAGTGTATCCTAGCTTCTCACTGAGGGGGAAAAAAACCCTCTGGTTTTGTTTGTTTGTTTGTATCTATCCCACCTCCCTCCCCCCCGAAAGGACCCAAGGCAACCTAGATCATAAACCAGTATTTAAAAGCTAAAAACAAGACAGATACATTAAAAGAGAATGAAACAAGTGCTATATTAAAATAGTAATGAGATCACTATTAAAACAAACTTAAAATAGAGCACAACGATATATTTTAAAACACTCTCAAACTGCTAGTCATTAAGGAAAAGCTTACTTGAGGAGGAAAGTCTTTGCCTGCCTGTTGAAGGATAGCAGGGAACCTAGCTTCCAGTAAGAAGGGGTTCCAGAGTTGAGGAACAGCAACAGACAAGGCCCTCTCCTGAATACCCAACTAATGCACCTATAAGGCTGGAGGGACTGAGAGAAAGGACTCCCCTGATGATTTTAATGACCAAACAGGCTCATATGGGAATGGGGAGCTTGTACCCAGTCTATGTAGGACTTCATAAGTAAAAAATAGCACTTTGAACTGAGCTTGGAAATGGATTGGCAGCCAGTGGAGCTGCTGCAACCGGGTAGTTTTATGTTCTCTGTAGCCAGTCCCAGTTTGTAATCTGCCTGCAGCATTTTAGACCTTTTGAATTTTCTGAAAACTTTTCAAAGGCAGCCCCATATAGAGCATATTACAGTAATCAGCCAGGATGTAACTAGATTATGTGTCATTTATTAATGTTGTTGCTATTAGTATTTTTCCCTGATGAAATTTTGTGCACGAAACCTGCCAAATGTGACAGAACTCAATGCTCTATCCAGAGAATCCTGCTCAGGAAAGATGCAATTTTGCAGAAAAAAGTTATCATGGTTCTCAAAATTCGTGAAACATCTAAGAAATCTTTCAGATTTCCTAGCAGGAAAAGTTGCACTGAGAAATGTCACTGATGGGAGAAAAGAGGGATTTTCTTCCTTATTTTCTCAATGGAGTAAAATGCTGCAGGATTAACACTCTTCATCCAAATCTCTGTTGAATCCTTCCAAGTAAGAATATTCCATATCCGGTGTTTGTGCCTATTCTGAAATAGTCCAGTTTTCTTCAAATGGGTGCTAAATCTTTTTAAATCATTTTGCCTTATCTTTATTAGAAAATAGGCTGGATCTAGGCACAGCCTTCAGAGCTGCTTCTGTTATGGCTAGCATGCATAACAGGCTTGTCTCTTGCCCAGAATGCCAAAGTAAAGTATTTTTTAATTTATTATTAATTTCTTTGACATACTTGCGAAGAAGTTAGTAGAAAGTGGGATAGATAATGGTAGTTTGGTGGATTTGTAATTGGTTGACTGATAGCATAAAAAGGATGAGCATAAATGGCTTCTTCTCAGCATGGAGAGGGGTGACCAGTGGGGTGCTCCAGGGTTCTGTTTTGGGTCTGGTGCTATTCAAGATCTTTATTAATGACTTGTAGGAAGGAATAAAGAGTAGACTGATTAAATCTGCAGATGATACCAAGTTGGGAGGGATGGCTAATTCCCTAGAGCATTGGTGGCAAACCTTCGGCACTCCAGATGTTTTGGACCACAACTCCCACAGTCCTTTGTCATTGGCAATCTAGGCTTGGAATTCAGGGAGTTGTAGTCCAAAACTTCTGGAGTGCCAAAGGTTTGCCACCACTGCCCTAGAGGATAGGATGAAAATCCAAAATGACCTTGCCAGATTAGAGTGCTGGGCCAAAGCAAA
The DNA here is from genome assembly GCA_023846285.1 of Phrynocephalus versicolor. Taxonomy (NCBI): domain Eukaryota; kingdom Metazoa; phylum Chordata; class Lepidosauria; order Squamata; family Agamidae; genus Phrynocephalus; species Phrynocephalus versicolor. The sequence goes on along the minus strand of JAHTLZ010000379.1, from coordinate 30,617,593 downwards.
TAGAAAACTCTTTAACAAAGGGAAATGTAGGTTCCTTCATCTAGGCAGAAAAAATGAATTGCATAGATTTAGAATTGGAGACACCTGACTGGAGAATAGTACCTGTGAAAGGGTGGACCACAAATTGAACACGAGTCAGCAGTGTGATGCAGTGGCCAAGAAAGCCAATGCAATTCTTGGTTGCATCAACAGAAGCATAGTTTCTAGAGCAAGAGAGGTGATAGTACCACTCTATTCTGCTCTGGTTAGACCCCAGTTGGAGTACTGTGTACAGTTCTACTGTCCTCAGTTTAAAAAGGGTGTTGACAACCTCGAGCAAGTCCAGAGGAGGGCAACCATGATGGTTAAAGGTCTGGAACATATGTCTTACAAGGAGTTGCTTAGGGATCTGGGAATGTTTCTTCTTACAAAGAGAAGGCTAAGAGTGGATATGATAGCCATGTTTAAGTATCTGAAATGATGTAATATCAAAGAGAGGGCTGGCTTGTTTTCCATGTCTTCAGAAACTAGGACTCAGGTCAATGGTGTCAAACTACTGGAAAAGAGATTCCATTTGAACATTAGGAAGAACTTCATGACAGAGCTGTTCAGCAGTGGAATATGCTGCCACAAAGGGTGGTGGAGTCTCCTTCTTTGGAGGTTTTTAAGCAGAGGCTGGATGGCCATCTGTTGGGAGTCCCGTGATGGGGGTTCCTGCATGGCAGGGGGTTGGACTGGATGGCCCTTGAGGTCTTTTCCACCTCTATGATTCTATGATTCTATGATTTGATTCATATATCACACCATCTAGCCAAAAGGCTACTCTGGGTAGTGTACATTATTAATAAGGTATCCCACCATCTCCTGGAGTATGAACTGGCAAACTACTCCAGTATTCCTGACAAATAAAGTACATGGACATGGGGTCACAGATACTTGGTCATGACTGTAACGACACAACAATCCCACTATCTTAGGCCATTCCATTTCTACTTCTCTTTTTGTGTTTTGTGATCACATCTTAGGCAACACCACATTTCTGTCAGCTGATTGTTATGCCACACCTTTGTGAAATTAGAACATCTCTGAGATGAATTCCCATTCTATTCCAGATGTGATCGGTGGAGAATTCAGCCCTTTGAGGTACCTAGCAGAGTGAATCTCCCTAAGAACATTGACGACCTGTCCCACCAGATCATCTCAGGCATTCTCGTTGTGGTCAGCTATATTTAGTTAGGCTCAGAAATTGGTCACCCAGAACAGGGCCTTCTCTGCTCTGCCCCTGCTCTATGGAACAAATTTCCTAGTGAGATACACCTTGCAGAGTCCTTGCCCACCTTCAAAAAAGCACTTAAAACCTTGTTTTTTAGAGAGGCGTATGGCCACCAATTTTGATGTCTTGTTTGATCATGTTTTGTTGTCCCAGGCTATGTTTGTTAGTTGTTGCCAGCTGCCTTTAGTTCTTCAGTTCTTTAGCCCCCCGCCATTTGTTTTATTGTTTTAGTTTTGGCTTTTTGTTTTATGTTACAATTTGTCTTTTTCGCATTAAATTGAAATCACCTGGAGTTCCTGCATGGAAGATGGGAGGCAGATAAATAAATAAATAAATAAACCCTATCTGTGGCTCCTGCAGAAATTCAACTTCACATTGTATAAAAGTGTATTAAGTAAGTAGAATTATTGTAGGCAACCAGCTCAGAACAATTATGCAGTGTTATGTTTTATTCATGCAATTTACTGATGCCTTTCACCAGCCTGACATTACAAAGATTGAGACAGGTCAGGATTTACAGACAACAAGCAAAGTCAATGTCAATTGAGCTCATTAAGAAGACATGTTGGACTCCTAAAGCAGTATATTTAGTCATTTGTCTATCACCGTATTTTAAAACTTAGCAGCATGAATGGATCCCCACTGCTTGTTCTAGTCCTGTTTTTGGCATCTGCAGTAAGAAGAGAAAACTGGTGGTAACTGGAAAATAGAGAGTACCTATCTGTCTTAATTTGTCAAGTCCATTTTTGTGCACTCCCTACTATTTCCAGCCCTTAGGTTCATTCCATGCCAATTCTAGAAACACTTTCCCTTGCATTTCTGAAAAGGAAAGGTCAGTGGAAACATCACTGGGTCCATGCTCCCTCTGGCTAAAACATGATAGTGCTTGTTAAAAATGTAAGCAGTGTTTTGTTGAACATTACTTAAATGTGTTAATGGTGTGAAGAACCTTCTCCCAAGGAATACATCACAAGTGTGGAAAGGTACGGATTTCTGAATGTAGACAGATTCCCCTTCTTGCTTGTTCCAGAAGATGGCGTGCAGGAAAATCCACAAAAACAAAAAATGTTGGAGTGGATTTATGCCAGGATTTTATTCTTCCTAGTAAGAGAAGCCAGTTTATTCAGATATGCAGTGTCCATATGGAAGATTTTGTCATAGCAAAGAGGTTTAGTGTCCTGTACATCAATAATTCCCCTATGCCTCACAGTTAAACTGTGGCTATGCAATGGGAAAGACCAGTGGATGATAGAAGCAGACTCATTTATTAGTGTGAGCAGAGGTCGTTTGAAAAAGTGCTATAGATTTCATTTTTGTAGCCATTGCTGGAGCATCAGCAAATACTTCATAAGCAGTATGAAGATGCTGCAGTATGAAAGATGAGTAATGCTGCACCCTAACATTTCAGGGGGCTCCCTTCTGCCCTAATCCCAAGCCATCACTGGTTTTTAACTTACAGAACACATATACACATACTGCACACTCCTTTTTAGAGTTTTAAAGCAGTTTTAAAGCAAAAGTCAAACAAAATGAAGACACATACCTCAAACTGCAGACCTTTGCATTTACAGTGGTGCCTCCTAATACAAATTTAATTGGTTCCAGGGATCCATTCATTTTATGAAAAATTCATCTTAAGAGGCACAATTTCCCATATGAATGCCTTGAAAACCAATTAATCCATTACGGAGGAACACGTTTTTTTCATTGCATTCCTATCGGAATGATGTCACAAACCCCCTCAATCAACTGGCAGCCTTCCGCTGCTGGTTGATTGAGGAGGTTTCCCCCCAGCCCAACAAAGGGAAGAAGATTTTCCTCTTCTTTGATGAGTTGGGGCAGGAGAAAAGCTTCCCCGTTTTGCTGGTTGGAGGAGGAACCAGGGGTGGGAGTGGGCGAGGGGTGACTTACTCTTCCTGCGTCGGGGCAGCCACCCCTCCAAGGGCTCTGTGAACAGAGCTGGCTGCATTCCTTTCACTAGCCTCTATGAACAGAGAAGCTGACAAAAGGAGGGCAGTGCCTATTGTATGCCTGCATACATGAGGTACTGCCTTCTCTTTCCCAGCCTGTCTGTTCACGGAAGCTGGAAAAGGAAGGCAGGGAGCCTCCATGGATGGATCCCTTGAAAGACCTCTGTGCACAGAGTCCAAGCCGAAGTGCAAGCAGCGGTGGCTTCTATTCTGGCTTTCCCGACCATGTAGCACCCATGGATCGGGTGCTTATAGGGTCAGGAAAGTCAGGATGGAAGACCAGCCTTTTGAATTTCATATGCCACAATCTCTCAGGTTGTAGGAGCACAAAATTCAAATGCCTGCCCAATAAGACAGGTTTTATGCAAGTCATCTGGTAGGCAAACCGATGTCTTTCAACAAATGCCAATACTGGGAAATTTAATTCGTTTTACAAAGAATTTGTCTTACGGGGCATTTGTCTTGCGAGGTACCACTATACTAGGGAGAATGCTACATTGAGAACAGCAGAACTGTGACTCAAGTAAACTTGCATAGGAATTTATATTTTATCTGGTACTAGATCTTTCTTTTCCTTGGAAAAGGATATTTTTCACTCCCTGGATGAATTGCAGCATAAATTAACAGATGCAACTACAATTTCTGTAGATGTGGACCATATCAAGCTCTCTGAAATGCAAGAGACTGGTAGAAGAAAACATAATTATCCTTAATAACCACGAGAAGTGACATTTCAGAATATATGTAGTACATAATAAAATTTCACCGATATACATGTATGCACACACATTCTCAAAATAAATGTGCTAATATGTCCTCCTGGTATGTAACAATCAATCAGATATTAATGTAGTTTCTCAGCTCTGCAGTGGCTGCAACCTCTACACATTACTTTAAAAGAAGTCTTGGCCATCTGTTTTACATTCTAACTACAAATGCAACAAGAATATAATTCACAAATGCATCATTAAAAAGACATAAGGGATTTAATGCATGTATGTGTTCCTTTTAAATGTTGACAGCATCTGCTATGTTTCTGAGACAAAAACACAAATAAATTTTCTTTCTTTTTTCCCAAAGGGTTGGGAGAATTGTATCTGGCAACTGAAATTTTATAGGAACTATGTGTTTGTTATTGAAAATACTCACAAGGCCAGTTAACATATTGTGCGAATTTCACACACAATCCTTAATTAGTTTTGAACAAATGACTGTGTATGAAAGGACATGTGACCTTCCCAAGCCTTGTTGCCAGCCTATTGCTGAATGCACCCTCCCCCAGGGCTGTCCAAACAACAAAAGGAATAGAAACACACAAATCTTTAGGAAAGACCACAAATCTTTAGGAAAGACTAGGCTAGCCAGGAACTACAAGCAGTCCCTGGATAACCTTGGGGATTGGATCCACTGCATTGAGAGTCCCAGTTGCCCACTGCATATCTGGGGGGGCGGGGGTAGAAGGGTTCATTTGCCCCAGGGTGCACAGCAAGGAGGAAGCCATGCACCCTCCTGCCAGCAGAGGCTTTCCTGGCAGCAGCTCAAGCGGCAGTGCTCCTGCCCCAATGGCAGGGGAGCAGGGGGCATGGCAGTTGTGCCCCAGTGGGAGGGAGGCATTTGAGGCTGGGCTGGGCTGCCAGGTGCTGCAGAGGCAAAGTCCAAAGCTGGAGAGAGCAGCCTCCAATTTGTGGGCTGAGGCAAGGTTTCTTCCGGCTGCCTCTCCTCCCTCCTTCCCCTTAGGCTGTTGAGCACACCTCTCCATCCCCATCCCTTCCTTCCTATGCGACTCCTGGTGGGTGAGTGGGTGGGCAGGCAGAGGGGAGGGGAGTGGGGATGACAAGGCTCATCCAGCCCCAAGCACTACCCTCCCCAACACCCATCAGCCCCTGCCCTCCCTCTATCCCTCCTCTCACTGCAGAAAGGGCTTACCAAGGCGGGTGGGTGGGCGCATGCCCACTTCTCCATCCGCAGCTCCCTGCCAGCCCTTCAGTGGGGCTCCACACCTTTTCCTGCTCCCCCACCCTACCCTTCTCATAGCCCTGCAAGGTTGGGCCAGGTGGAAGTAGACCAGCTAGCCTCCTCCATTGGTTGGGGGAAGGGGGCATAAAAACTGATTTTGTCCCCGAGCACAGAAAACCTTAGCTATGCCTCTGCAGTTGCCACCTGAAATCCACTACCATTCACTTCAGTAGCCAGTGAAGGTTCTACCAAATGTAGTTTTCTACCCGAAACCATACAGGTATATGCCACTTTGTGATTATCACATACTGTAGAGGCTGAATCTGCTGAACCTTAACCTGATGCTGCCCCAATCTCCCCATAAGGGGAGGTTCCTACATTGTTCTGGGTGACTCAGCTCCAGTCTTCACACTTAAACTCTCCAGATCTGACTCCAACGCACAAACTACAAACAAAGCTGTGACAAAATAATTCACTTGCTCTCACACAATGTAGCAGTCATAACCAGCCTTCCACAACACACCACTGTTTTAACATATGGATTTTTCCTTTTATTTTTGCCCTCAAAAATGGCACAATTTGGATTTTCTGCCTCAGGCAGTAGAATGTTCCTAGAATCTTTGGTGGTTCCACATTTACAGTGAACTTGTCTGCCAACAGTAAATGCTTCTCTTGAATCCAGCTAATGAACATACACTGTGTTTATAAATGACTGTGTAATATAACATACATGGCAGTTTTGCAGGCTTTAGAATCAATACCTGATTTCCCAAGGGTTGCTGACAAGCTAACTCATTAGGAAAACAGTAGTTCAATGACATTGTGATTTGGGAGCAAAGCCATCAAATAAATGTTTCATGGTTAGAAAACCCTTTCCCCCCAGATAACAATGCAACTTAATTAGTCAACATATATGTTAGTTCTTTTTCCCCCAACACGAGCGAATGCTAATAAAGTGCAGATTGCAGAATCCACTCTGTATACAAAATAGACAGTATATGAATTTTATATGTAGTATACAGGTATGATGGAAAGAAGGCGAAGTGAAATCATGGAGACATAAGGAAACAAATCTATTGGCTAAGGCACTTTAGAAACAGGATCCAGTTATAATAATAAATAAATACATAAAACTAAATACATCTTTAATATGTATTTAGTTTTAGATATTTATTTATTATTATAACTGGATCCTGTTTCTAAAGTGCCTTAGCCCCACCAGATGCGTCTGGAAGCACATGAGACTAGATCTCTGTCTCCTGATACCACTCCCCTGCATCTGGCCCTTGAAGTACCCTGGTTTTAAGCCTGGGGAATTACACATCTCTATCATGGTTTGTAACCCGTGATGGACTTTTCCTCCAGGAATCTGTCCAATCCCTTTTTGAAGGCATCCAGGCCAGATGCCATCACCACAATCTGTGGCAGGGAGTTCCATAGACTAACAACACGCTGGGTGAAAAAATATTTTCTTTTGTCTGTTCTTACTCTCCCAGCCCTCAATTTGAGTGGATGTCCCCTAGTTCTGGTATTTTGTGAGAGGGAGAAGAGCTTCCCTCTATCCACTTTACTCCTGCCCTGCATTATTTTGTACGTCTCAATCATATCCCCCCTCAGGCGCCTTTTTTCCAGACTAAAGAGCCCCAAATGTTTTAACCTTTCCTCATAAGGGAGGTGCCCCAGCCCAGTAATCATTTTAGTTGCTCTCTTCTGCACCTTTTCCAGTTCCAGTATGTCTTTCTTGATGGTGGTTCCTGCATGGCAGGAGGTTGGACTAAATGGCCCTTGAGATTTCTTCCAACTCTGTGATTTTATGATTCATCATGCAGCTGGTCCACTCTGGGAGGTTTACAATAATTCAGCATAAAACAAACATAAAACAAATCAAGTACAATATGCAATAAAATAAAATAAAAACAAGAATAGGTTAAGAGCAAGCAGGGACAGAAAGTAATGTCAACAGATCAGGAAATAACCAGGGAAAGCTGTTTTAAATAACCAGGTCTTCAGGCATGTTTTGAAGACTAACAGTGAGGGGGCCTTATTCCAAAGCTGAGGAGCCACCACCGAGAAAGCCCAATTCCTTGTTACTGTCTTATGGGCTCACTTAAGATTTGTTACCCTCAGATGACCTGCTTGCAAGGAATGAGTGCTACAGGTGATGTTCTGGGTAGAAGCTGTTCTGACAGATAACAAGGTCCTAAAACCATTTAGAGTGTTTTATGTCAACATTAGAACCTTGAAGTCAATGCAGTAATGGATCGGCATTGACATACCCCTACTCCAGTGTAGGGGTAATATGTTGGTACCTTTTAGTACCCGTTACTAGTCCGGCTGCAGTATTCTGCACTAGCTGTAACCTCTGCATTAACTTCCAAGGCAGCCCCATGTAGAAATTCTAAAATAAATAAATAAATAATATTAATTGTTCTTATTGGTTTGGCTTTTTTTTACTATTATTGTTTTTTACCACTGTTGCCATAGTGACATCTACTCATCTAGCAACTTGGTACTCCCTTTCTGTATTAGTGACAGCCTCACCCCTGCCAGTCAGGAGTGAAATATTGAACATAATAGTGTTATGGAAACAACTAACCAGAGTTCATGATCATGACAGCAAGAGCTACAGGATGTTTACCAGGTCAATCTTTTATTTATTTATTTATTTATTTATTTATTTATTTATTTATTTATTTATTTATTTAGAATACTTTTACCCCACCTTTTTCCTTAGAAAAGGATCCAAGGTGGCTTACCACAATGAGGGGCAATATACAGCCCAGAACATTTAAGACATTTTCAAGTTAAGAACAGGGAATTACAAAGAGGCATCTTAGACCATTAAAAGGTAACAGTAGAGCTACAAAGAGCACACAAAAAGAAAAGAAAAAACCATTATAGGGGGTGGAAAGTAACATGGAAAACACTGGTGTTCTTATGATATCAGTCAATGCAGTTATGTCTGGCAATCCATGTAAAGTTACATAGTAGGAAGTCCCTCATTCAGGGAAAGCTTGCCTGTTAATGATCAGGAAAACAAAATGTTCTACAGTATATCCTCCACAGTATACCCTGAACATGTTTTCTCTTTCTTGCCCTGCCATACTCTAGCAAATTAAGTGATAATATAGCAGAGAGAGAGAGAGAGAGAGAGAGAGAGAGGAGGAGGAGGAGGAGGAGGAGGAGGAGGAAAAACACCTTTTGGTCTTGGACCCATAGCCATCAGTTCTGGATTCACCTGTTCCTGGCCTTCACTTCAGATGAACTTCCCATTATGAAATGTCATTAAAAAGAGATTTGGTTCCTCAGTTTATATAATGAATCTTCATGTTGCATAGTATTCAGTTGGGAGTCATTAATGGTAAGCAAAGCCATTGGAAGAAGCATCAGAAAATAGCATTATAAATAAATAAATATGTAAATTATTATTATTAGCAGTGCCAGCATTAATAGTTTTACTAATTACTCTGATTAAAATAATTTTAAACTATTATTTAAAATTTCTCATACACTTTAAAAAAGAATCAAAGGAATGGAAACAAAAATCACTGAAAGACAGTACACTGTCTATTAGAGGGTTAAATCACTTCAACCTTTGCTAAATTTATAATATAAGTAAATGAAAATAAATACAAATATTGAGAAGTATTAAATCAATCCCGTGACACCTGTTCAGGTTTGGACAACTAAATCTCTCCCATGATACCTGTTTAGTTTGGACAACTAATATTAGTCCCTACATATTAAGAAGTTATAAAAGGAAGAGCCACCCTTGTGCTGAATTGCAACTTTTGTGGATTATGGCTCTCACTGTACTGCACTGATTGACAATGACTCTCTCGTGTTTCCAGGGAATTTCTCAGCTCTGATTTATTGCATGAAAACTAGTCGATAGATGTACATAAATCCTGGCTTGTCTCGGGGTGAGGAACTGCACAAGGATTCTCCGTACTCAGTGAAAGGCAAGATATTTTGTCTTGTTCTTGAAAAGAAGAGAGAAAATGAATTATGTTCTATGTTAAGGAAATTAAGCAATATTGCTTAAACAATTTACATTCAGCATTCCTGCTCTGTTGCATGGCCTATGTAGAATCGGTAGAGTCATAAAGAATAACTGAATAATCTGTTATTTGTATCTTTTGAAAACTCAGTTAGTCCTCTGTGTGTATATATAAGCAATTGAAGCACAGGGATGCTCATAGCGTGAAATTGTCATAAATGAAGAAGTTTTCTGTTATTCTTAATGCTTTTGTACAATCTTATACCCATTTTCCTGGACATTATATCAACTGAGTTGATATAAATAGTCTAGATAATCTAGGGATTAGAGATGGCATGAATAAAAAAAATGGTGTTTCGTTTGTCGTTTGTCGTTTAGGGGGTCCATTTAGCTTCATTTCCATTTTTTGTGAACTTTTGCAAAAAAAATATTTTTGTTTTCATTCATTTGTTACCATTTCGTTACCATTTATTTCAATTTTTTGTGATTTTTTAAAAGCTTTTAAAGCAGTTCAATGTATTGTCATAATGAAAACGAAACGGACGACAAAATTTCTGGTGTTTCTGTTCGTTTTGTTTCATTTTTGAGATAAAATTCGTTTGTTGTTTCGTTGCATAACAAAACAAAAAAAATGAAAATGAAAAATTGTTCATTTCGTGCCCATCTCTACTAGGGATACATTAGTTTTCTTCTATTTTCTGGCACGGTCTCTATTTGTACACTCTACCAAAGTTCTCCAGGATTGGTCACTATGACCTTGACAGCATCTGCTATCCCATCGGTAGTTGAGCTGAGCAAACCAAAAGATACCTTTAGTACACATCACTAAATTATTGGTATGCATAAAATATGACAATTATGTAATGTGTATGTTATTCAAATATGCACAGTAACATGCCTTATGAGAGTTCTATCTCAGTGAATAATAAAAAGTTAGATGTTTGGATGGATTCTATAAAGGATTTTAATGTGTCTAGCAAAATTCTTTCTGAACATGTTACAGGAATAACCTTACATCTTTTGACGAGCAAAAGCAAGTCGCTTCAGGGTTTTAGCAAAGTATTCATTGTTACATGCAACCAAATTCCATACTGAGGGAATGCAGGGTAGAATCCAATTTTTTCCTGCAATCATAATTTAAAACTGAACAATTCTTAGGGCTGTAATTACAAGCTAAAATGCTTGGTAAAGCTGCTATGTGTATGTGTATGTGTGCACCACACAATGCCATCACTTCTTCATGTAATAGTATAAAATATTTAAGCTTTAGAATTTTATAGTCCTTCTGGTATATGAGGCATATTTTGTTATCCCATTATTGTGTTTTGGGGAACCATCAGAGAGTGAAGCTAATGTACTATATTTCCAAGGCAAATGATATCCCCTATCCAGAAATAGTGGAGGAGACTTCAGAGCAATAATAGCCATATTATGTGTAGCTGATGGATTTTTCCTCCCCCACAGTGTTCTCTTTTTAATTTAATAAATGTCTAGAGATAATGTTGCTCATCTGCATGGAGTTGCTGGCATTTCACCTGGACCTTCAATAGTAAGGAAAATGTGACTATGCAATGCTGTCTCAGGGCTGCCGAGACAATGAAATATGACCACGTTTTATTCTAATCTCAAAGCAGGTACTTATTATTTATTTTATTTTTTGCATTCTTATATCGCACCAATTTCCCAGAAAGTACTCTGGGCAGTTCTTACAAAACCAAAATATACCATGTCCAAGAGAAACTCTGAATCATAATCTTGATGCAGCCGAGCATCCAATCTATAATCTTTGCCAATAACATTTATCATTTGGAAAACTGACAGGAGCTGTCATGATACTATAAAACTTCAACATCTTTGCAAACAATCACTCCAGCTTCAGCAGCCCTGCGTTCCAAGGAGGCACATGGGGCTAATGTATTAAGCATTTGTCCATTAGGAAATTTCTGTATAACGCCTCAACTACATTGTTTTGAGGAGTTGGAACTTACTATCTCTCTGCAGAAAAATATCCGGGATTGCTGTGCTATGGTCCTTTTGGAGACGTGGCTGGGTCCTGCCTTTCCACAGGAGCTTCTACATCTACAGGGACGCTCAGCATTTAGAGCAGATAGAACTATTGAATCCAGGAAGAGCAGAGGTGGTGGGATTTGTGTTTACATAAATAACAACTGGAGCACAGATGTTAAAATAATGGATATTCATTGTTCTCCTGACTTGGAGTATCTAGCAGTGAAATGCCGCCCCTTTTATTTGCCACGTGAGTTTAATGTTGTTATAATAACTGCAGTATATATACCTCCTGATGCAAACACTACTACAGCTATGGGCCACCTGCTAACTGCTATTGCCGGGCCAGGTTGAAAGAAAGAGGCGACACACGTTTCGCTTGGGTTAAATAAGGGCCACAACTTTATTAACTACAGTAACGAATTTAAATTACTTATCAATGAATAATAACTTTAGGAGGGCCTGAGC
>JAHTLZ010000379.1:30566131-30598284 GCA_023846285.1 Phrynocephalus versicolor | reverse complement strand
AGTTCCAAATCCTTCAGCAAAACATGTCCAGAATGGCTCCAAAACACCATGGAAAAAATGCTCGAACTCCTCCCACCCCTCCACAAACTATGCATCCTGCAATGCATTACAGGGTACACATTTTTTGCAAGGCATTATGAAACATTTGTTATCCGAGGCAGCCCATAGGGAACATTCGCTATCCGAGGCAGCCCTGTACCTGGAAATTTACATTTGTTATCCAAAAAAATTGTTATCCAAGGCATTCTTTATCTGAGTTATTACAGTATAATAAGAATCGCCTTCCTTTGTAAACTATTAGACCAGATTGGTATGTCTTTACAATCAACCAACCTGCTCTGTTATGCTTGAGGTTTGTGTCTCTCTGTGTATGCTTAGTTATATGTATGCAAGGATAGAGATTCCAATTTTTAATGCAGAACTGTTAACTTCAAGGATATTTCACATGTCTTTTTTATTATAAGGAACTGTGACGTAATGGATGTTGCTTCTCATTTCAAATAACACAGTACAAAAGCAGGGCATGGGCCTGCTTTTCATCTTCACACCTATATATGTTTCACACAGAGAAAGCAAGAAATTAATTTTTGAAATCCAGCTCCCAATATGCCCACTGTCCACAGGTGTAATGTCTGATGTCCTCCAGAAAAATATTTGTGGTATATATGCTTATCACATGGATGAGCCTGTGGCATAAGAAAATTATGATTTACAAACTGTATTTTATTTCAAAGAGTGTGAGGCACTTTCTAGGGAAGAAATATATGATTCTGCTCCATATATTTCAGACACTAACTTCTCTCCTGCAGACTGGCCATCTGTATAAATCAAAAATTGCAGGGATAAAAAGGAATTGTGGTTAGAAAGATAATCTTTTCTCCTTAGCATCTTTGCCTACTGCCAAAGCTGTGTGGTATAAAAGAGAGAACGGTACTGCAGTAAAAGCGGTGTTACTTTTTATGGCAATCTTTCTGTGGAAAGCTGTACCTCATATGTGGTGCGAACATAGTTCAGTTACAAAGAGCACATGGGCTGCACCCTTATTTGTTCCACAGTATCTTCGCAACAACGAGACATCACCCATGGCCTCAAGGTAGCTGTATGGTAATTGTGTTAGGAACAAAAATGAAACAGCAGTAGAACAGCTGTGATCCTGTTAATATAGCTCCCCTCTATATACATTTTATGCTGCTTGCTATAAAGTGCCAGACTTCCTTCAAAACTGGCTGTGTATGGGTTTTATAATACATTCACCATGAGGGAAGGAGACCTAGATAGATGTGTGATGCCACCTGCAAATCTCATCTTGGGCAGGCAACCTGAGAGGAGTGACCATCACAGCTCTCTCTCTCTCTCTCTCTCTCTCTCTCTCTCTCTCTCTCTCTCTTTCTCTCTTTTTGCAGAATGTATCCAAACGAAAATTATCTCACATTCTTTTGCTTGCTTACTTACTTTATTTATATCAGTATTGAACAATTTAACATTATGGACAAATATGAAATATATAATTTGTATTTGTAAAATACAAAATAAAGAAAAATTAAAATCTTAGAATTATCTCAGTCATTTGGTAGATCTTTGTTACATGTGGTGGAGCATAAATTGTATGTATGTAATTGCTACATTGATATAATTTCTCCAGTTACAGAAACTTTGTCCTGGTTCCAAGTAGCTCCATTTTACTTGAATATTCTTTAATCTTCTTACTTTGCCTCAGAGTCTATTAAGTGACTTCCAGATGGTTCAGTTAGAGTCTTGTCCTGGCAGGAGACACTCTATTCACCTATTTGGTAAGGTGTGTATATGTGTGTGTTTGTTTTGTTCTCTGTAGGCTTAAGCCCAGCCTCTTCTGATTTAATATTTAGAGCTTGAAATGTGTGCCGAATTCACACACCCCTTAGTTTTAGCCATCATCTAGGGGGCTGGTGTCCATTAAATGCATGGGTTCTTCTGCTGATACAAACACTAGAGATATACATCATAATTTCTTTCATACACGTTCTTCATTTATAGTTTACTCTCCAAACCTGAGAAAGAAGATTCAGTTATGTCTGTGACCATTTTTGCTAAACATTTCTGGACATACAGTAGTTGGTCAAACATGCAGTTTGGATTCCATACTTGCATGATGACTTTAGGGCTTGTTTGTCTGATAGTTCAGACTTGCTTCTCTGAACTGACTCAGGTGCTAAGGTCATCAGGAGAGGCCTTTCTTTCCATCCCACCACCTTCACAGGTACATCTCATAAGAACACATGAAAAGGCCTTCTCTGTTGCTGCTCCCAGGCTTTGGAACTCCCTCCCGATGGAGGCCAGGACTGCCCCATCTCTGCTGTCTTTCTAGAAGCAGGCAAAGACCTTCTTCTTCAAGCAAGCTTTACTACGTGACTTTTATATTGATTAACATTAATGATTCCATTGACTGGTTTCATAAGAACAATGATTTCCATGTTAGTTTCCATCCCTCATAATTATTTTTCTTTTTGTGTGCTCTTTGTAGCTTTAATGTTATATTTTAATGTTCTAAGATTCCTCTCCTAATTCCCTGTTCTTAATTTGAATATGTCTTAAATATTCTGGGATGTATATTGTCCCTCTTTATTGTAAGCCACCTTGGGTCCTTTTCCAAGGAGAAAGCTGGGGTAAAAAGATTCATCATCATCATAATCATCATCATCATCATCATCATCATTGTAATATATATGGTTCCATTTTTACAGTCTCAGTATGTGGACCAGATCATTCATTCCCATACATTCTTGAGCTTTGCTATTTGCTCAGTCCTCATTAGGTGCAAGCATAGTTCAGTTTCAAATTGCACCTGGACTGCATCCTTATTTGTTCCATAGTTTTTCATATACTAGGATAATTCACTTTAGTCCCCTAGAATAGAGATGGAAAGAATGCTTGACAGTTTCTTTAAATTATACTTAAGTAATATAAAAACTTTTATTTTGCCCTCATATTTAAGGCACAACAAATAAGGTGTAAAGGGAATACTTTGGGTTTTATAACGTTCTTCAACATAGCAGTCAGTATCCCATTTAGCGTAGTCCCATTGACTGCCTGACTGCCTGACTGCCTTTGTCACAAATACCTAGCCAAGCCCCAGTATCCAAAGTTAAACCATTGTTTAAGGAACAAATATCTTTTTTTCTGAGGCATGTGCAACAACACTGATGCTCTCAAAGAACAAACTACTATTGTTGATTCATTTAACATTACTTTGATGTAGAAACACACACTGTTTATTTGATCAAATCCAAGCATCCCTTTTGGCAAGCTCTTTTCCAGTTCTTTTAGGAGCTTTTGTTTGCAGGCATCACTCATTTCAAGCACAGTCTTCCTGGGGGCTTCCATTTGAACACAACCCTTGGGGGGGAAAGCAAATGTTTGCTTCGATCTCACACCACACATTTGCTCTCTTTGTCTATCTCTCACTGAAATGTTTTGTCAGAAAAATAATTACAAAGCACTCTTTAGCAGGGAGGAAAGGGTGGGCATAATGTTTGATCACCATATGTTGAGTTCAAGATCTGCTTGAACTCATTAGGACTTAATTAAGTGAGAAAAAAATACACAGAATTCCTTCTCATTTTTAAAGGCTTAAAGCCATGCCAGTAGTTATAAAAACACATAGTTTGGGGACAATGACACTTTTTTTTCAGGTGGTCAGTAGTACCAGTTTGGCATGATTGGGAAAATGGCACCCCACCATGACTTGTTCATGGGCGGCGCAAGTTTGCCCAACTGCTCAGCTCCTGGGTGGGCAGCTTCCCGCCCATCTGGGCATTTCGTGCGGGGGCAGCAAAGCTTATTTGAACTGGCCCCCATGCCCACCTGCCATCCCTTCAGCAAGACCGGCAGCCCCACCCTCCCACCCTTTATGTTGAGAGAGTGAGTCTAACTGGTCGCCCCATGCGGGGCCGGATGGGAATTTTTGGTGGTCACTCTATTGGCCCGAGTGACCATGCGTTTTCGCACTCTACAGCGGGTGCTGGGAGGGTCCCTTTCTTCGGTCACAACTCCCTTGGAGGGTAATGCATGGGTATAGGTATTCAGGTGAGCCTTTGTAAGGTGCCCGTAGGGCGCAGGACAACCCTCGGAATAAAATAACCCCATCCAAGGCATAGGACTAAACAACACCTCTAACTAATTCCAGGCTGAACCGAGGGCTGTCAGGGGCTAGTAGATTCACACAAGTCGGAGTGACGGTGAACAGGTGACAGCGTCATGCCGAAGCATGGATCTCTCTGAACACAATATCTGGACGGCTACATTCTCTCCAACATCTTTACCCTTGTGCTATGGAACATGTCCCCCTTGTATGGTTACTAGACATGGGCACGGAGCGGCGAAATTTTCGTTTCTGTTACCGTTTGTCATTTCTGTTACGTAACGAAATGACAAACAAAAATTGTGCTGAAAATGCAACGAAATGAACAGAACCATGGAAATTGTGGTTGTTACATTTCGTTTTCGTTAATGGCGACGCGCAATGAAATAAGCTGCTTTAAATGTTAAAAAACGCCCTGGACATCCATAAAAACGCAGCGATAATTATTTATATTGTCTGATAATACCTACCAGGGAGGTTGGGGTCCTTAAAACGTTTGTTTTTGTCTTCTCCCATCATGATGTATTTTTCTTTTCCCTTTAAAATGGAATGAGTCACCAAATTATGTGATTAAATGTGCCTTTGGTACCCACATATGATTCCTCCAGGGGCCCTAAGGCCTATTTTTATTTATTTTCCCACAGAACCAGCATGGGCTTTTAAAGGGAACAAAGGATAGGTGTTGAGTTGGATTCCACCAGTTTCCTCAAATCAAACAAATGTGAGCAATAATGAAACAGGAAACAGAACTCTTTGATTTCAAGATTGAAATACCAGTAGTAAAGCATGCTTAGCTTGTAATTGACAGAAATATGTACTTTAATTACATTTATATCTTTTTAAACCTTTCTGTGAATGGTTTCCTTCAAATAACTCAATAGAGATGGGCACGAAATGAATTTTTGGTTTGTTTCATTTTTCGTTATTCATTTCGTTATATAACAAAATGAATAACAAACTGCCCCTCTAAGAAAAACAAAATGAAACAAAACAGAATTTTTTGTTTCATTTCAGTTCATTTTTGTCCCACCGGTGTCTCCTTCCTGGGTTGAGTGGTCCTGGTCCAGTCCTCCTGGCTGCCGCCCCAGCCCCCAGGCTGTCTCCAGCAGGAGAAAAAATAAAAACAAATAAAAACAAAAAGCTGGATCAGGCTGTGGGTCATCAAACTGGCCCATGAGCACCAGAACCAACCTGTGAGCCTCCAACCTGACCCACAGGTTGCCAAACCAACCTGCAGGGTGGCAGGCAGGAGGAAAAAAAAACAAAGCTGACCTGCCGACGCTACAGCATGGTAGGCGGGCCACGTGGTCAGCAGTAAAACAAACAAACAAACAAACAAACAAACAAATAAATAAATAAATAAATAAATAAATAAATAAATAAATAAATAAATAAATAAATAAATAAATATTACCTCATCTCGCCTGTGGGCCGCCGAACTGGCCCGTGAGCACTGGACCCAAGACGCGGGTCACCAAACCGGCCTGCAGGCCGGCAAGAGAAAATAAAAAAACAAAAAACAAAAAACCCCAACCGGTGAGGTTCAAAAAAGAAAAAGAAAAAAGAAACCTGAACTAAAACAAATTACAAGACAATTTTCCCCCTAAAACTTCATTTTGTAATTAATGAAATAAAATGGGGTACAGAAAAAGAATTACAAAATGAAATGCCATTTTGGCATTTCATGCCCATCCCTATTACTCAACATACACCTTCTACTGGTATCCACATTATCCTACACAATATTCTGTACAATCCCACTTCCTCTTCTTCTGACTCCTCAATCTCTCACACACACTTTCTCCAAACTCTAACTCTGACTGGTTCTACCCTTCTTTTTTCTTCTTGTTGTTGTTGTTGTTGTTGTTGTTGTTGTTGTTGTTGTTGTTGTTGTTGTTGTTGTTGTTGTTGTTGTTGTTGTTGTTGTTGTTGTTCAGGCCTTAAGTCATGTCCAACTTTTTGTGACCCCATGAACCAGAGCACACCAGGCCCTCCTGTCTTCCACTGCCTCCCAGAGATTGGTCAAACCCATGTTGGCTGCATCTATGACACCAAAAGCAAAAGCAAAGTGTTCTGCTTATATACCGCCCCATACCACTTCAAGTAGACTCTGGGCGGTTTACAGTTTTAATTACAGTATGAAGGCTACAAATTGCCCCCCCCCCAGCAAGCTGGGTACTCATTTTACCAACCTCAGAAGGATGGAAGGCTGAGTCAACCATGAGCCTGCTACCTGGAATTGAACCCCAGGTTGCGAGCACGTTTTTACCTGCAGTGCAGGCATTTAACCACGGTGCCACGACCCAACCATCTCATTCTCTCCTGTGCCCTTTTCCTTTTGCCTTCAATCTATCCCAACATTGGAGACTTTCCAATGGAGTCCTCTCTCCTCATGAGGTAGCCAAAGTATTGGAGCCTTAGTTTCAGAATATGTCCTTCCAATGAGCATTCAGGGTTGATTTCTTTCAGGATAGATAGGTTTGATCTCCTTGCAGTCCAGAGGACTCTCAAGAGTCTCCTCCAGCACCACAGCACAAAAGCGTCAATTCTACGGTAATCAGCCTTCTTTATAGTCCAGCTCTCACTTCCATACATCACTACTGGGAAAACTATAACTTTGACTATCTGGACCTTTGTCAGCAAAATGATGTCTCTGCTTTTTAAGATGCCTTAAGAAGCAAGTGTCTTTTAATTTTGTCAGAGTATGTGCTATTTAATCAGCCAGCAGAAGCAATACTTAATGAATAAATTGTTAGAGCCAGAGACAGAGTTTTCTTAAAACCAAACAGTTATATTACAAATGTACAAAATATATCACAGCATCACAGAACTTCTACAAAGTTCAACAAAACATAGACGGAAAAATCACATTAGTACATTGATAAAAAATTCAACAGCATAACAGCATAATAGCATGCAGTACATAGACAAAATATATGAGAGAAACAAAGTGAGTGCCTTTACTCATGGAAGGCCCAATGAACAGTGATTTACAGAGCATTTTTATACACATGTCTGTCCAATCATAAATTACATTACATCATAGCTATTGCAACTTCTTGCATCTGCCAAAATTCATTATGTTAATTATTTACACATGTACTCCATTTGAAAAAACTATACAGTGAGTCACTCTGACTTTGTACTTTTTACAGACTCCATCTTTAAATCAATTAAATACATATCAAGTACATATAGAACATCCTGTTTAATACATATATTTCACTAACTAATACCTGACAAATTTCATTGCTATGGTCACCATCTGCAGTGATCAAGGATCCAGAGAAAATAAACTCTATCACTGCTTTGATTTTTTCCCCTTATGTGTTCAGGAAGGTGATGTGACTGGTGTCCTTGATCTTAGTTTTTTTGACGTTGAGCTTCAGTCCATTTTTTCGCTCTCCTCTTTCCCTCTCACAAAATACCAAAACTAGGGGACATCCACTCAAACTAAGGGTTGAGAGAGTGAGAAGAGACAAAAGAATTTTTGTTTAACTCAGCGTGTTGTTAGTCTGTGGAACTCCCTGCCACAGGATGTGGTGATGGCATCTGACCTGGACGCCTTCAAAAGGGGATTGGACAGATTCCTGGAGGAAAAGTCCATCACAGGTTACAAGCCATGTTGGGATTATGTCATCTCCAGGCTTAAAACTATGGTACTTCAAGGGCCAGATGCAAGTGAGTGGTATCAGGAAACAAATATCTAGTCTCATGTGCTCCCAGAAGCATTTGGCGGGGCCACTGTGAGATAAAGGAAGCTGGACTAGATGGGCCTTTGGCCTGATCCAGCATGGCTCTTCTTATGTTCTAAAGAACATTAATCAGCCTGATGAATCACAAAATCATGATGAATCAGCATTTTTAAAATTTGTCTCTATCTCTTTGCATGCACATGCCTATCATTTGGAAGGAACCTGGGCCACTGTCTGTGAAGATGACGGTGGAGGACGAAGTGGCAGAACCAAGTAGGGATGCTATTGGGGTAGTGAAAGGAAATGCATCATCCTGCCTCCCTGTCTGATTGGCCAGCACCAGGAAGAAGGAATGATGATATGTCGGAGACTTCTTCCCTGTTGGAGTTTCACCCCATGTGACCCAAAGGAAGGTAAGTCAGTGGTTGATTTTGTTCTGGAGGGTAGGACCCAGTTCCAAATGGCAGCTGTGCTGCTGCATTTCATTTCGGAACTGGACCCCTTCCAAAACAAAATGCCCAACTCTAAATTATACTATTTCTACAAACGTATTCCACCATACAGTGTGTGTAGCAGGTATAAATTTCTTCCAGATCTTTGGTTTAATGGTTCAAAATGCCCATAAATAGCCCACTATTAATGCCCAGTATCATGCCCAGGTTGCCAGCTGAAAAAAAGTATAACAAGCTGTACATAGCAAAAGTCAGCTTTTGTGCTGACAAAACCAATGGCAGCAATCAGGATGGTCTATGGCAGTGTTGGCGAACCTATGGTATTGGTGCCAAAGGTGGCACTCAGAGCCCTTTCTGTGGGCACCCAACATCACCCCTTCACAGCCACTTGTATTCAGGTTAAATTATTATATTGGCACTTTGTGAAAAATAAGTGGGTTTTGAATCACTTGGTCTCTAAAAGGTTTGCCTTCATTGATCTATGGAATACCCTCTTGTTCTCACTACTAGAGATTGGCACGACCAGGAAATTTTTTTTTCGAGTTGTCATTTGTCGGAAAGGGTCCGTTTCAGGTCGTTTCCGTTTGTTGCAATTTTTTTAAAAAAATTGTCATTTCGACATGTCATTTGCCGTTACCACCGCGATTTCGCGCAATTTGACGTCCCATTGGCGTCCCGCAATCAGGGCCAGCGCTAGGTGTTTTTGCGCCCTAGGCAGGGGGCGGGGGGCGGTAGCAGGGAGATGCGGGCGGGCGGTGGTGGGGGGGCCTGGGCGGGCGGCGACAGCAGCAGGGGGAGGGGCGGGCATGCGGGCGGACGCACGGGCAGCGGCTGCGGGTCCCACAATGACCTGGCCATTCGATTCGTGGAATGGGTCCAAACATTGGCATGGTCCCATCCCATTGCCATCCCATCATTGCGCCAGCACAGGTATAAAAAAATAAAAAGAAAATAAAATAAAATCAATGGAGATGTTTTGTTGCAAGAAAAACCCACTGCTGCTACTATAAAAAATCAGGCATTTAAAATACCTAATTTTCACATGTTTCTGTGGTGCTTTGGTGGGTTTTTGGACCACGATTTAAAAAAAAAAATTGCGGTCGCCATTTTGGATTCCCCCCACTGCATGGCAAATGGAGACGACGATGCCCCCCCCAGCCTGGTACCAGCAGCCCAGGACAGGAGGGGGGGAAGCCGGGACCCCCCCCCAGAAACCACCCCTCGGTAGGTGCCCCCAGGCAGGCATATTTTTGCCTGCTTTTATAGCCGGGAATCGGGTTTTTTTTATTTTTAAAACTTTTTTTCTGTGCTGCGCTGCTTGGCATCGCGCGATCGCTGGTGCCGCGACGCCATGAACGACAACGACAAATCAGACCCAATTTATCATTTATCGGTTCAAGTTCGAGTTCTGATGGCTTAATTGTCGTTACCGTTCTCGTTACGTAACGGAAACGACAACCAAAAATGGAAACGACAATTTCACCGAGTCGTGCCCATCTCTACTCACTACCATTCACAAAGTGACACCAAGGAAAATTCTAGAATCTGACTCAGGGATGTTTTTCAACAAGTATGTATTTGAGAAAATAGCACATAAAAAGCATATATTGGAATAAATTGCTTGCAAGACAAGGGTATATTTTAGACTAAATCAGCATTAATTTTCATGCATATGAATCTGTATTTGACAGACTGTACACATTTTTGTGCAACTCTTTTTTAAAAAAATTGCAAACTGACAGAAATCAAAAGATCTGAAAGGCTTTCTTGAAATAATTCTAACATTATTGAAATGAAATGCAAAACAATATACTATTTCCCTGTGTAGCAATGTTTCATTTGTCAAAATCCTGTGGCTTAGTGTTGTAAATCTCACTAGAGTAGGCTCATTGAGTCAGATAGGATTTGTTGGGTCAAGTCCTGCATAAGTTCTATTTATTCAAATTGCCCTACTTGGTTGCTGCTTATTATGCTGAACTATTAACATGTAGAGTAAGTCCATTTCAATCAATGGAACTTACAGAGAAGTTAACTCACTAGATCCCTCATGATTCAATGAGCCCACTTTAGTGCAGTCCACCACACTAACAGGATTTTGGTCAAGGTGTCACATCAGATCAAGTAGTTGAGATTATTTAGCATTGTTTACTATGCTGTTTCTGTGCTATACTGCAATTGTTGTATAGTAATAAGGGTTCTAGCAGAGGGTTATGATAATTTGATCCAAAGTATTTGATTATACATTAGACATGGGCACGGAGCGGTAAAATTCTCATTTCCGTTTTCGGTTATCGTTATCGTTATGTAACGGGTAACGGTAATGAGAATTACTCTGCTCCAGCTCGAACCCGACCCAATAAAGATAAATTGGGTCTGATTTTTTGTTGTTCTTCATGGCATCACGGCAATCGCGCGATGCCATACAGCACAGTAAAAAAGTTTTTTTTAAAAAAAAAAATAAACCCGATTCCCGGCCATAAAAGCAGGCAGAAATATGCCTGCCTCAGTGAGGGCACCTACCAGAGAGGGGTGGTTTCTCGGCGGGGGTCCCCGGCCTTTCCCCCCTCTCCTGTCCTGGGCTGCTGGTACCAGGCTGGGGGGGGCATCCTCGTCGTCTCCATTTGCCATGCGGTGGGGGGGATCCAAAATGGCAACCGCAATATTTATTTTTAAATTGTGGTCCAAAAACCCACCAAAGCACCACTGAAACATTTGAAAATTAGGTATTTAAAATGCCTGATTTTTATAGTAGCAGCAGTGGGTTTTTCTTGCAATAAAACGTCTCCATTGATTTTATTTTATTTTTATTTTTATTTTTATTTTTTTATACCTGTGCAGTGATGGGTTGGCAATGGGATGGGACCATGCAAATTTTTGGAGCCATTCCACCAATCACATGGCCAGGTTTTGACTGAGACTTCTGGATGTGCCAGAGGGCATAAAAAGCCCACTAACCCTAACCCTAACCTTAACCATAACCCTAAGCCTAGCTCTTACCCTAACCCCAACCCTAACCTAGATCCGTACGCAAGTACGCTTCCCTTCTTAGTGGGTCAGAGTAGAGGCACCCAGAGAGGTGCCTCCTAGCCAGAGCCCACTACCCCTACCCCTAAACTGTACGCCAGTATGCCAGTATGCTTTCCTTCTTAGTGAGTCAGAGAGGCACCCAGAGAGGTGCCTCTGCCACTTACCCCCCAACCCTAACATAATGTAATGTATGGTACGCGGCGGCTACGCGTTATGCTTCCAGAGAGGTGCCTCCCAGAGCCCACTTACCCCAACCCCAACCCAAATGACAAACGGAAATGAGAAATTTTTGAAAATTTCCACAACAAATGGAAACGACCCGAAACGGGCCCGTCCCAACAAACGACAAGTCAAAACGTAATTTTTTCTGGTTGTGTCCATCTCTATTATACATAGATATTAGCTTTTTGGAAGCTAATAAAGTTGATAGTAAGATCAACAATGTATAATTTAATAAGAAAGACACTCAAAAACACCAAACCAAAAAACAAAAACAAAAAACCATAAGAACATAAGAAGAGCCATGCTGGATCAGGCCAAAGGCCCATCTAGTCCAGCTTCCTGTATCTCACAGTGGCCCCACCAGATGCGTTTGGGAGCGCATGAGACTAGATATCTGTCTCCTGATACTACTACCCTGCATCTGGCCCTTCAAGTACTCTGGTCTTAAGCCTGGAGTTTACACATCTCCATCATGGTTCGTAACCTGTGATGGAGTTTTCCACCAGGAATCTGTCCAATCCCTTTTTGAAGGCATCCAGGCCAGATGCCATCACCACATCCTGTGGCAGGGAGTTCCATAGACTAACAACGCACTGCGTGAAAAATGTTTTCTTTTGTCAGGTCTTACTCTCTCAGTCCTCAACTTGAGTGTATGCCCCCTAGTTCTGGTGTTTTGGGAGAGGGAGAAGAGCTTGCCTCTATGCACTTTACTCATGCCCTGCATAATTTTGTACGTCTTAATCATGTCCCCCCTCAGGTGCCTTTTTTCCAGACTAAAGAGCCCCAAATGTTTCAGCCTTTCCTCATAAGATAGGTGCCCCAGCCCAGGAATCATTTTAGTCACTCTCTTCTGCACCTTTTCCATTTCCACTATGTCTTTCTTGAGATGCGGTGACCAGAATTGTACACAATACTCCAGATGCAGCCTTACTATTGTTTTGTATAATGGCATTATAATGTTGGCTGTTTTATTTTTAATCCCCTTTTTGATAATCCCTAGCATGGAATTGGCCTTCTTCACTGCTGCCACACATTGGGGAGACACCTTCATGGAGCTGTCCACCAACACACCAAGATATCTTTCCTGATCCGTCACGGATAACTCAGAGCCCCATTAGTTGATAGATAAAGTTTTGATTTTTTGCCCCAATATGCATTACTTTACATTTGTCTACATTAAAATGCACTTGCCATTTCTCAGCCCATTCCCCCAGTTTGGAGAGATCCTTCTCGAGCTCTTCACAATCTTCTCTGGTTTTCACCACACAGAAAACTTTTGTGTCATCTGCAAACTTGGCCACCTCACTGTTTATCCCTGTCTCCAGGTCATTTATGAACAGATTGAAAAGCACCGGTCCCAGGACAGAGCCCTGGGGCACACCGCTTTTCACTTCTCTCCATTGTGAAAATTTCCCGTTGACACCTACTCTTTGTTTCCTGCATCTCAACCAGTTCTCAGTCCATAAGAGGACCTGCCCTCTTATGCCCTGACTGTGCAATTTTCTCAGCAGCATTTGGTGAGGGACTGTGTCAAATGCCTTTTGAAAATCCAGATAGACTATATCCACCGGTTCACCCAAATCCACATGCCTGTTGACCTTTTCAAAAAATTCTAAAAGATTTGTCAGACAAGATTTACCCTTACAGAAGCCATGCTGATTTTCTCTCAGCAAGGTTTGTTCTTCTATGTGTTTTAAGATTTTCTCTTGGATGAAACTTTCCACCATCTTTCCTGGGACAGATGTAAGGCTAACTGGCCTGTAGTTTCCTGGGTCCCCCCTCCTTCCTTTGTAAAAAAATTGGTGTGACATCTGCTATCCTCGAGTCCTCTGGCACTGTGGCCGTTTTAAGAGACAAGTTGCATATAACCGTTAAGAGATCTGCAATTTCATTTCTCAGTTCCCTAATAACCCTTGGGTGGATGCCATCTGGGCCCGGTGACTTGTTAATCTTCAATTTATCAATTAGTCCTAAAACATCCTCTCTTTTAACCTGTATTTGATTTAATTCTTTAGTCAAGAGGGGCGGTTCAGGCAGCGGAATTTGCTTGAGGTCTTCTGTCGTGAAGACAGATGCAAAGAACTCAATTTCTCTGCAATTTCGAAGTCCTCCTTAACCTCCCCTTTTCCTCCCTCACCATCCAGAGGGCCAACTTGTTCTTTGGCAGGCTTTCTACTTCAAACATATTTAAATAAGCTTTTATTATTACCCTTTATATTGCTAGCCATGCGTTCCTCAAAATCTTTCTTTGCCTCTCTTTTCATCTTCTTACATTTCTTTTGCCTGAGTTTGTGTTCCTTTTTATTTTCCTCATTTGGGGAGGATTTCCATTTACAGAAAGACCTCTCCTTGCGCTTTAGAGCCTCACTAACTCCACTCGTTAACCATGCCGGTGTCCTCTTGGACTTAAATGAGCTCTTCTTTCTTTGTGGTATGCACTTGTGCTGGGCCTCTATTACCGTTGTTTTAAACGGGCTCCATGCACTCTGAAGAGATTGGATTCTTCTAACCTTCCCCTTCAATTTCTCTCTAACTAGTTTCCTCATCTGAGGGAAGTTTGCCCTTCGAAAATCAAGGGTTTTTATGTCTGATTTGGTTGACACTCTTCCTCTGACATGCATGGCAAAGGAAATTGCAGCATGGTCACTATTCCCCAGAGGCTCAGTGACATTCACATCCCTGACCAGGTCCTGAGTATCACACAGTATTAGATCCAGAGTTGCCTGTTCTTGGGTGGGCTCCATCACAAGTTGCTCTAAGGCACAATCATTCAGCAAGTCGAGAAACGCAGTTTCTCTTTCTTGCCCAGAGCTCGCATTGGCCCAGTCAATGTGGGGATAATTGAAGTCCCCCATGATTACTATCCTCTCCCTCTTAGCCACCTCCATGATTTCTCTCCTCATTTCAAGGTTCCCCTCAAGTTTTTGATCTGGTGGGCGATAGAATACCCCAACTATCACATCACTCCTTGGACCTGGTAGTTTAACCCACAGTGATTCTATGGTGGAGTCAGACCCTCTGTCTATCTCCATTCTGCTGCATTTTACCCCCTCTTTGACATAGATGGCCACTCCTCCTCCAACCCGCCCCTCTCTATCCCTTCTATAGAGTTTATAGCCTGGGGTTGCTGTATCCCACTGGTTCTCCACATTCCACCAGGTTTCTGTTATGGCTATTATATCTATGTTATCCCTAGATGCCAAATGTTCAAGTTCTCCCATCTTTGCTCAGAGGCTTTGAGCATTGGCATAGAAGCACCTGTACAGTGGGTCCCGCAACATCAGCTGCTGCCTTGTTCTTTTCCCCCCACAGTTTTTATTTTCAGTAGACAAACTATCACATTCCATTATTCTCCCCGTGCTAATACCTACTATGTCATCTCTATGTGATTCTCTACCCTCTCCAACCTCATTCCCCAAGGATGAGGTGCCCCGAACCGGATGCCACTCAGCTCCTGTCAGCTTTACCCCAGGCTCCTGTCGGCTTTCCCCCAAATATATATAAGCATAACACTTTGCTTTTCATTCATATCAGAGTAGTGTGGCTTAAAATTGTAGACTTATGTGAAATATAACTAAAATTAAATTGTTAAGAAGATAATTTGACTCTTTTGGAGAAAGTTGTGATAATGTCTTCCTAAAACTGAAACATTGGGGTGGAGGGGGAGAGAGAGAAAGAAAGAAAAATAATGTTTTTCCTTGTTGGTACTTCATTTTTTTCTTTGCATTTATACTGCTGAAAATTTCTTAATGGTATTTTGTGAAACAGTATAGTGATATTTCAATGCTAGCACTATTAAATCTTGTTTTGTTATATTATGATGTCAAAATATATGAAGTCAGTTGAGATTGAAGGTGGTGTTTAATGGACCAGCATGCTCAATATGCCAACAGTTGCTTTTTGTTTTGGAGCAATCTAGTAAAATTGGTCAGAAGTGAGAACTCTTCCAATCCTTCCATGCATGGCTGCAAAAACTATGCACTCTCTGAATGCACAGAAGTTTACTTTCATTCCAGCTCTCAGTTTTATTGTGCTAGAAAATTAAGCTGTTGTTTTAACTGGAAGCAATGCAGAAAACAACATTTTTACTTTGATAATTGTTATTTAATTGTCATCTAATATCTCAAGCACCTCTGTGCATCCTTGTTGATGATTCCGCTTAAGATTCAGAATGGAAAGAATATAATGAAAACCTGAAATGGAAATTGCAATGAAAAACATAATATTCCTTCCTCTCCCTTTCAATACAAATAAAGAAAAGTTCATTGGATGGTGGTCATACTTTCATAAACCAGGCATTCTTTGCTTTGATATTTCAATTACCCAGTGATAGTAGTTTGAGACCACATTAACTTCTACAGTTCCATACTATGTAATCCTGGGATGGATAATTTGGTGGGAGGATATCAAATTCTCAATCCCTCACCAAACTGAAAATCTCATTATTCCACAGGATTATGCCATAGCAGTTAATCTAATATGAAAGTGATGTCACTTTGTACTGTTGATACACTCCAATACAGTAGGTGACATACAGCTCTTGATCTTCAGCAGGAAGACATCAATACTGGAGTATTGTACCAGTTATGAGTACTTTGCCTTGGAGCAGTTGTTAAATACTTATGGCATGTTTCTGCTGGGTTGCATCACTTTAAATGTTGGCTAACTTCAATAAAATACTGTCAAATATGTGCCTAGAAAGAAGTGCTGATAGCATAAAAGTGTCCTTTATACACATTTGCCAGCTGGTAAATCCCACTGATGTTGCCTAGATGCCCTAAGCACATCCAATCTCGCCCAATTTTGGAACCTAAGCAGGGTCAGGCCTGGTTAGTACTTGGGTGAGAGACCACCAGGGAATACCATGTGCTGTAGGTGCCTGGAGTAGGAACTGACAAGCCACTCCAGTATTCCTGCTAAGAAAACTCCATGGACATGTGATCATGAAGAGTCAGTCACAACTGTAATGACACAACACACAAACAAATCTCACTGACTTAAAGGGGTTTCCCTCTCAAATGAATGTGCTTAGGACAACATCCTGACATTAGCTGGACTGCATACTGTATATACTCGAATATAAGCCTAGTTTTTCAGCCCTAATTTTGGGCTGAAAAAAGGGGTCCTTAGCAAATATTCGGGTCAATACTTTTAGCCACTGAGGCAAGTTTGGGTCGGTGGCTAAAAGTCATTTTAAACATTGTGCACCACTTATCCTGATCCCCGCATGTTTAAAATGACTTTTAGCCACCAACTCAAGCACTTGCCTCAGTGGCTAAAAGTCATTTTAAACAACACACACACACCCAGCTCACAAAGGAGGAGTAGCCAGGCCCTGCTACATTTCCCACCCTAGGCTTATACTTGAGTCAATAAATTTTCCCAGTTTTTTGGGTTTAAATTAGGGGCTCCAACTTATCCTCGGGTCGACTTATACTTGAGTATATACGGTACTTATTTTTTGTTGTTAGCTAAATCTGAAAAGCCCATTTATTTGGCGTCTATACCATGCTCTCAGTATAGACTCCATATATGCTTCCTTCTCATCCAAAGGAAGGTTTTATCATTTCATCAAAAAATAAACCCCTCAGCCTTCTGTAGGTATTGAGCAGTACTACATTTTCCCCTCTTGTACAAAAAGCAGTGATGCATACTGCAGAGAGGAAGGCTGGTTGAGAATATATAGTGCCTTTCAGGGCCACATTTCATCTTTTACCACCTTCCTTCCTTTCATCTTTCTCCCAGCTGATGGGCAAATTCCTGTGGAAGAATATTTATGCTTGTAATTCTCCAAAGCCTACTTGCTGATTTTTTCTCAATCTTGAAAGTGCTGCTCATACATCCTCTGCCCTCACAATGAATGCAGACTACAGCACATCTTTAGAGTTCCACTCCCATCTTCATAGCACCACAGACATTAAATAACTCACCCCACAGTCTATTTATGGCACAAAGAAGGCCCTCACGGCGGGATGTCAGTGCCAGTTTTTCATGGGGTTCTCAGGATGTCATTTCCTTGGCATGAATGTTAGTGTAATTAAGGATTTTCCATGCAGCTAAATTGATTCACCAGCCTGAAGTTTATAAACTTAAGCATTTCTTTGTTAGGCCGTCACTCTTCGGCAAAACAGAGCCCCCACCTTCCCAAGTGCACTGCATTTTTAAAGAAACAAACAGAAGGTGTTGGGTTGTGAAAACAAGAAAATACTGATATGCAGCCAGGTGGTGCATTTGGTTCTCATTACTAGGTTGACTAATACATGATGAGTTGATTACAGTCAATGATAATAGTAGTAGTAACTCACATACTGGTAAAGGGTATGAAATTAGTTTGGTTCATTAAGGGTTATGACAGGCTGTAGATCTTTCTCAGAGACTTCAGTCTTCAACATAATGGAATGGCTGACCATACTCTGTGGCGTATATACTGTACTTGCTATACTGCTTGCTATACCAATGTGTCATATCTAGAATAAACAGACTTGGCAGGGGATTTGGCTCACTAAATCCTCACTGATTCAATGGGCCTATTCTAGCTGTCCATTACTACTGAATTTCAGCCAATGCCTGAAACTTTAGAGGGCACTACATTTAGTGGTGAATCTACTGATGTGTGTTAAGAAAATAAACAGCAACACATCCAGCCCTATTCTCTATTCTTTCTTCTATCTCCTTTCATTTCAGAAGGTTTAAGCCTTCTCTTTCTTTGTGGGAAAACAATATTCTTGTCCTCTTTTCGTGAGCCTTATGCTCAGGCAGAGGAAACAATGGAAATAATGCTGACTGTCCCAGCACCAAAATTGCTAGCTACAGCTCTGGATTTCTACCCAGCTAGGTAATGATGATATTGACTCTTTAAACAGATACATTTCTGTCAGTTCATTCACCCACTATTAGTGGTTCACAGGTACCACCTGCACAATGAACTTCATAGGGTAAAGAAGAATTATAATGGTATAAATGTCTATTATGTGCCTTTTTATTCCAGGAAGCTGGCATAGAAAGTCCCAGGGCAGATCTAATGTTTATGCGCTGAAATAGGATTTTGCTTCTGCAAACATAAGTAAAATCTTGTGAAAAAATTGGGGATAAGGTTTGGATCAAGTCTTTAGAGGAAGAGGAAAAAATAATTGACTTTGATTTTTGGCTACCCAAATTCAGGAACAATAAGACTGCATTCTAATTGTATTTCTAAGACTCTGTTTTTCCTTTGGCAAATCAGCTCGTAGAAACGTTAATGGAAAAAGTCAGAAGAGGTCCGAATTTATTACATACCAATGGTGATGGAACAAACTGGGACACTGGGATGATTAGTGACTGGCATAGTTAAAAACAAAGCAATAAGTGAAATCAGGCTCATGGGGTAGAATTAGTGAGAGAAAGACTTCAGAAAGGCAAATGTTTGGTTTAAACCAGGTATGCTGATGGCAAAATAAGGCTCAAATCAAGAATGGAAAGCAGGGGAAAGCAAAGAATGGGAATGGAAAGGGGAGGAGAGAAATCTTCCATCAAAGTGAGAGAGTGAAGTAAATGAAGAACATCAAACATTGTCTGGTCTTGCCAATCAGTCAGTGAATAAGACTGCCCAGTAGAAATGATTGTAGCTTTCTAGCCATGATTGTGCCTCCTTGCCTCAGAGCATTCATTAGGAAGCATGTTACTTACTATTCCTTTCTTTCTCACTGCTCTATAAGATACTACAAGACTTTGTTAACTGATTGAGGAATGAGGGGGAGGAGAACCATTCCAAAGGCACACATGATACCACTAGTCTGCTTAATTAAAATGCCTCAAAGCTAACAAGAGCCTTTTTCTCTGCCATCCCAAAGTTTTCTAAGAACTGTTAAAATGGAAATCTGCCTTGTATGGTCCTTGTGTTCTGAGTGGTAAGACCAATTACATCAATGTGAGCTTTAAAAAGAAAGGAAAAAAGCAAGTAGAACGTTGGGCAGGTGTGTTGAAGTCAACCTTCTCTTCCTCAAGACCTTTTAAATATATAAGACAACCGTGTATTGTTAAACCCCTTGCTGGCATGAGATCAACTTCCATTTTATTTTACTGTTGAGTGATTTGTTACAGTAGATAGAACTCGTTCAGTACCATTGACAAATAGCAGACAGTCCATAGCCATGAATTACTTGTGGGCAATTTTGGTAATGAATGGAGACTTAATTTCAGTTTGGTTGTCCTTGGGAGCACAAGATGAAATTATGCAGGACTGAAAAAGAATTACTGCTGTAAAGTTAAGAACTGTGAGGAAATAGGTGTAGTTTTGGACACAGAAGCCTAGAAGAACCTCTTTAGCTTTTTGCTGACTTTGGAATCTTCCAGATTGCTGCCGTGCATTCTTTTCACATCTCAGCTAATGATTTGGCCTGTGACCTTTTGCAGAGCAATTTTGGTCTTCCTCATTTGCCTCCATCTGACGGATATTAGAATAACCCTGACAGAAGTTTTATGAGATGTTGCTTAATTAGCTGGCATGGCAAAGCAGCAGCATCATTCAAATGAAACACCAGAGTGTGCTGATGACAAAATCCCAAGTCTTCCTGTGAATGACACACACACAGAGAGAGACATAGGCATAGAAACATAGATACAGTAGGAATATTTTAGAGCACAACAGCTGTAGTGGGTCTGTAGCGTAGCAGAGAGAGAGAGAGAGAGAGAGAGAGAGAGAGAGAGGAGAGAGTGTTATGATTTCAAGCAGGTCACATCTTAGGTGCCGTCATTCAAGAGTGAAGAGGCCCAGCCATTGTAGCCTCAGATGGTAAGGAAGGTGTTCCAGTACCCTAATCATTCTGGTTGCCCTCCTCTGCAATTTTTCCATTTCCATAATATCCTTCTGGAGGTATGATGACCAGAACTATACACAATACTCCAGATGGGGTTTCACCATAGATTTATAAAGAGGCAAAATGACACTTGCTGACTTATTTTCTGTACCCTTCCTAATGATCCCTAGCATTGAGTTTGCTTTTCTCACTGCTGAGGCACACTGGGTTGACACCTTCATTGAGCTGTCCACCAAGACACCAAGGTCCCTTTCCTGGTTTGTTGCACAGAGTTCAGATCCCATCAGTTTATAAATGTAATTGGCATTTTTTTGCCTCAACATGCATCACACTGCACTTATTTGCCACTGGTTTGTCCACTCCCCCAATGTCAAGAGATCTCTCTGGATCTCCTCACAATCTCTCTCAGTTTTTACTACCCTGTATAATTTAGTGTTGTTGGCAAATTTGGCTATCTTGCCATTTACTCCTACTTCTAACTCATTTATGAAAAGGTTGAAAAGCAGTGGTCCCAGTACTGAGCCTTGGGGGACCCCACTCTTTACCTCCCTGCACTTGGAGATGTGTTCATGTAGTGCTACCCTCTGTTTCCTGTCCCTTACCCAGTTGCTGATCCAGGACAAGACCTGTCCCTTGATTCCATGACTTGCAAGTTTATTCAAGAGCCTTTGTTGTGGGACCTTGTCAAAGGCCTTCTGAAAGTCCAGATAAACAATGTCAACTGGGTCTCCCTTATCCACATGCTTGTTGACATTCTCAAAAAATTCCAACAGATTAGTGAGGCATGATTTGCCCTTGCAGAAGCCATGTTGGCTCTCCTTCAGCAGCACCTTTTCTTCTATGTGCCTTTTATTTTTATCTTTTAGGATGTTTTCCATCTCTTTACCTGGAACACATGTCAAATTGACCAGACAGTAATTTCCTGGATCATCTCTGGATGTTTTTTGAAGATTGGTGTTACAGTCAAACCTATCTGTGCATTTGGAAACATATGCCAACATCTGACCCATATGGCTAGAACATGTCCAGAGCTTGTTATTAACAGCAACAGTACAGCACTTCAAAGAAAAGAGGAAACAACTACAAGTTGTTTTATGTTTCCTTTAGCCTTTTGTATTTATTTATTTGTGTTTATGTCACTCTGTAATAACAGCTAAGGCAGGAAAAAGCCTTTACAAACTATGATAATACGCCCATGGTCTTGATTGGATGCATAAAACTACCCATGGATGATATATCACATTTGTAATCAAAGAAGAAGGATCTTAGAACAACAGGCATTGTCTTTACATGTTACCACACTTTTGTGCTTGGCGCTTTGCCATTTTGTGACCTTAAAAACTACTAAAAATTCATTTAGTATTCAGACCAGATGGAAATGACAAAGTTAAGATGTGGAAGAACAGATGAACATTGCAGGGAAAGAAAAAAAAAGACCAAGAACTATGGTTATGGGATTTTCAAATTTTCACTGCAAATGATCTACACAGGACTAGCTGGTAAGCGTGACTTAGAGCACAGTTCACTGTTATCAAATACATGCACTGTTGCCAAAAAAGCTTATGTTGTTGCATTTTTGTCTCATGCATCTATCTACAGACAAATAAAAATCTAAGGGACCAGCTATACTTTAGTGTAGTCATTAGCAGCTATATCATGTTCACTTTTGGTCTCAAAGATGCTCGGAGGATTTGTACTTGGACTGTGTTTTGCAAACACAGGAGAGAGAAGATTTACATTGTGACCATTGTTCAGGTTAAAAGGAGTGCAGCTCTCAACCCCATGCCTGTAAGGGTTCCAGCAACCTTGTGAGATCCATAGCTGTCCACTTTTGAGCTGGTTGGACTAGTGGACTTCTAAGGAAGATACAAAATAATTCACACAACACCAGAGCTATTCAATCTCTCTCCTCAGATTCTCTTTAGAATCACACTTTGAACATTGGTTATATCAAGCATCTGTGCCAGAAGGTAGAAGTGTGATTTCCCCATTGTGCCTCCTTGGCACAATGATCCATAGGATTCCTTCCATTACTACAATTCTGAAGTTATTAAGTTTATTAAAAATTCAGTTTTAAGCCTAGAGAATTGTTAAATTGGTGGGGAGAATGCTACCAAATGTAACTGACTTAGTGATCTCTGCACACAACGACAATGTCAACAAAAAAATCCCACAATGACAACAAAAACACTGTATAGTGGACCCTCGTATAATGGTTTGTACAACATAAAATCTGTACAACATAAAAGATTCCAGAGATAGGGGAAATTTGCTTAACAGAATCGTCTATGGGGTGAATCTGTACAACATAAAAATGGTCGCAATTAGGGATTACTCACTTTTCAATGCATTCCTATGGGAAATTTGTATAAAGGAAAATTTGCTTAAAAGAATTTGTTTGGAATGAATTAATTCCTTTATACTAGGTACCACTGTACTACAAAATTCCTGTTAGCTGGGTTTCAACTGAAATGATGAAGATGATGAAGATACCATCCCCTAGTTTGCCTGGCCACATACAGTATATTTTGCAAATGTCTCACACAATGCAGTGAGAGTAGTGAAGGTTTTATAACAGGAAGCTTCTCAACGACCAAACACAATGGGCTGCATCATTTACATACACAGTCAATGCCTGCATGAGTGCTAGCTTCCTTTGTCAAATCACATTGTTAGCAGTACTTAACTGAAATTAAACTGTCATGGGCTTTAACATAAGATGTCATCAACAATGAAATGAAAAGGATTGCTTCATACTGGATTGTGAAGATGGAGATTCAGACTGGGTTGGACATCAGTATAAAATAAACTCACTCTCACTCACAGTAAAAATAGGGGGGGGGGGGGAGAGGAAGAACTGTGTCAGTTATCCTAATCCTGCCTTGAAGATGACTATATTGACTATATTCAGTTAGCACACCTCAACATCTAATCAATTAAGTTTAAATTGCATGCGGTAAAATTTTAATAGTTAAGCTGGTGGTAAATTGCAATTTCAGTTAAAGACATGTGTTACATGACATCAAGTCAGACTTACTCTGACTCTAATAGGGCTTTCAAGGTATTGAGATTTTTAAGGAGTGGTTTTATCAGTTTCACCACCTAAAGCAAAGTGTTCTGCTGATATACTGCCCCATAGCCCTTCAAGCACTCTCTGGGCAGTTTACAATCTAATTATGCAGGCTACACATTGCCCCCACAGCAAGCTTGGTAGTCATTTCACCAACCTCAGAAGGCTAGTCAACCCTGAGCCGGCTATCTGGCATTGAACCCCAGGTTGTGAGCACAGTTTTAGCTGCAGTACAGGCATTGAACCGCTGCTCAATGAGGCTCTTTTACTCCCCTAGTGATCTTTCACGGCCAAGTGGGGATTCAGGCTCAGGTCCCCTGAGTCCTAGCCTGTTGCTCTATCTAATATACAACATTGGAGATCCCATTTGTGCTAAGGGAAAAAAAGCAGAAAATCCCACCCATCTCCCACTTGCTTCTCTTTGGAGCTTTGGCAAGTCAAACAGATCCACGAATGCCTGATCCCTCCCCCTTATGTCTGGTTAACTCTTTATTTAAATTGTCCATCAATGCTTGTTAATTGTGTACTACAATTATATATGGGTAATCATTTCAGGTAAGGTAGGTTCAGGGGAAAGTAAATTGAATTAAATATCTCCATTTTTATCCTATGAGAGAAGATACTATTGTGCATGCACTACTATAATTGAAGGTATGTAGCTTTTCCTGAACATTAGTTGTTTTCCTAATTGCAACTTGAAAAAAAGGATAATATATCTTCTATTCTATTGATAAAGCCACTGGGGGTAGTAGCTAATGGGAGATATATTCAAACAAATCAATTAAAGAGATTTACAATGAATACGCATTACAAATAATGCTTAATTTTCATAAGTACAGTTCCTTGCCTCTCTTTCTTTTATAAAGATACCATTTCCACATTTTAATGTTGCATAATGCAGAGTCAGTATGAGCATTTTGTTGAAAAGATGAAACACAAACTCTTTAATAATATGTCAATCAATAATATTTCCATTCAAAACTGGCATTTTCCAAACAAAAAACTTATACAATAGTTCTTGATTACATACACACACAATTGGAATCTCATATGTGTATATGCAGAGAAAAATGGAAGGTGAGAGAGATTTTATGTTATTACAAAGAGAATTATTGACCCGATGCTAGGCAAAATATGGCATCTTGGGTAAGATCAAGAAGGCAGCAACCTTCACAGGAGGACCCTGAGTTTTCCGGATCCATGGAGGAATTGAAAGAAAGAAAGAAAGAAACAATACCCCACAGTTTAAAATGACCCCCAAACTGCTTTCTTAGAACTAAGTAGTGACTGAATGTAGAGAGAAATCCCTGAAATCTGGAAATATTTGGGGTGCAGGGGACTTAGTTCTGAAGCTCTAAAAGAGGTCCAGGTACTTAACTGACAAAGTATGCTGGGAGGTTGCCAGCAATTAAGTAGTTAAACTCCTAAACTGCTGGAGTGGTAACCTCCCAGCACTTTTTGTCAATTAAGTACACGGGCTCGCTTTAGAGCTTAAGAACTAAGTCCCCTGCACCCCAAATATTTCTAGATTTCAGGGAGTGAACTGAAGTTGCTTGGGGAAGGTACCTCTGCTACTTTTGAGCCCAAGGTAAGTAAATTTAATTTTTTAAAATAATTTTTGAGTGCATATTTTTAAAAAAACATTACTTATCCTAAGCTCCAAAGTGGCAGGGGTACTCAACTGATTTCAGGTCACCCCCTGAAATCTGGAAAGATTTGGGAGTAATGGAGCTGAGTAATTAAGCTCCAAAGGGGGTGCCCCTAGGAAGCTTTTTTTCTAACAGAAATTAGAAGCCAAGCCACAGGAGGCTTACCTAAAATTTCTTGCTCCCTGGGTCCTTTAAGAACCATGGGGACACAGCAGTTCATTTTCATTTTGTTTCATTAGTAACAAATTACTTTAAAATTTTGTTAGTAATGAAACAAAACCAAACAGGGATGGAAGCAAAATGAAATGAAACAAAACAAAACATATTTTTTTCATTTCATGCCCATCCCAATTCAATACATTGTGGCCCAATTTAAATCCCACAAATTTGTCTTGCCTCTTTATTCCAGGCTGGGTGGACAAAGTGTTTCTAGCAAAGTGCTTAGGTTCCTGGGCACTGTGGCACTATGATGGCTACTGCTCTCCTAGTCTTTCTTTTTTTCTTTTTCTTTTTCTTTTTGGCAGGCATATTGACAATATCAGTATGTTTCTGTCTAAACAATGGTTTTGCTATCAGCTTGAAGGGGAGAACCTGTTCCTCTTCCTTTGAACGGGGGCTGGAGTACAAAGGTTTTAAAGTTAGTACCAACCCATTGTTGCAGACGTGACCAATATAGCCTGGGTACAAAATGTAAAACTCCATGGGCATGATTTTCAGTTTTATCTTTAGTATGTAACTGGAATGGGCATCCATGCATCTCTGATACTTTTCTTTTTAACCAAGAACAATGAAAGCTCCTGCATCTGTTGAACTCTTATCAAGAGGCCTGCAATAGCTGTCATTAAGAGCTGCATCAGCTCTTGAACTGATTGCCTCAGAGGGTTACACGAGGCAAGCATGCCCCGCTCAGCTAGGTAGAAAAGTACAAGCAATAGTGCTTGATCTGCAAACAGGCTCTAGTGTTGTTCTTGCCTTCTACTATGAATAAGTAAAGGCATACCACTGCCCCCTTGCTCCATCATGCCTTTAAGTGTACATAGACTTCAAGCCTAACACACCTTCAGTATTAGTCACAGAATTTCCAGAGAGAATGTCGTACAAAAAGAAATGGGTGATCAAATGTCTTGGTGGTATCTAGAAGGCTGACATATTTTACTCTAGGCTTTAGCAGAATATTATCATGCTGCTCTTTTATTATCTATTCAGCCTTAACTTCCCAGTTCTATTTATTATTTCTCTCTACTGCTTCTTTCAAGTGTATTTCTTTTTAAGCATATTTCTTTGTTGTGCTTGTGCCTTTTGTTCTCTTTACTGTTCTTTTATTCTGTGATCCACAAAGCTCTGCACAATTAGAACAGCTAAGTCAACATTACCAGCCCACTTGAATTCACTTGGCACACTAACTAGCATTTAAGATTTGCATGGCCTCTATGCTCCACACATCTCTTTTATTAGGGAAGGTCATTGTAAAGTCATTTATGTACTCCTGAATAGTTTATTGATCTCCTAATTATTCTGTGTTTGTGTTTCCTTCTGATATTTCTCTCACCCCCTCTCTGTTATTTTGTTATATTATTCTAAACATTCAATAAACAAATTTTGACTTAGAAAAGACAGAGGCCTAAACAAAGAAAGGGATACTTCCCTGAAAGTTCAAAGGAGGGAGTTTAATGTTTAACTTCTACTGGACTTGGAGGGTGGGAATAAAAACACAAGGAAAAGGAAATGCTATAGCTACACATAATGCCGCTCCCAAAGAAACAAACACAGTGATACTGAACGTTCTTGCCAATACTGTGGTCGCATTAGCCTTGGTTGTTTTATAGCAGCTTCAGAAAGGGACCTTAATAATTCCCAAAACTGTCTGCATATAAAAGTATGAAATTGGCAAAATCATTTCCATATTTTTGGAACAAAACATATTGGCTTCAATTATATGAAAGAAATGTCATAATATTCATCCTTCCCAAGTATATCTCCACCCCCACCCCATACAGTGGACCCTTGTATAACAAACAGCTTGTATAACATAAAATCTGTACAACATAAAAAATTCTGGAGATAGGGGAAAATTTGCTTAACATAATTGCCTATGGGGAAAATCCGTACAACATAAAAATGGGATTACTCCATTTTCAATGCATTCCTATGGGAATTTGTATAAAGGAAAATTTGCTTAACATAATTTCATTTGGAACAAATTAATTCCTTTATACAAGGTACCACTGTACTTGGGAAATGTCCAGTGACCAGCACTAATGCCAGAAGAAAAGATGGGCTTTACTCTAATCTCTAGTTCATATTCTGCTAACAATAATGCTTCAGATAGAGATGGCCTATTGTTCAGTAGAAATGTATGCACTCTTTTTGGATAAGTTATGTAGCAGACACGGACACTTCCGGCATTTTCAGAGTTCTTAACAAAAGAAGGGCAGGATTGCAGACATTAGGATGCCACACAGCTGATCTGATCAAATGCATGGCATACTATTTGGTGAGATCTGCCTACAGAAGCCATATGTTGCAGGGGTTAAATGTCTGTACTGCAGCCAAAACTGTGCTCATGACCCAGGTTTCAATCCCAGGTAGCCAATTCATGGTTGACTGAGCCTTATCCTTCTGAAGTCAGTAAAAAGAGAGTCCTCCTCAGTGTGAGTGTGTGGGGGGTGGGGGCAATGGCCCATGTTGCTAGGCAATACTTAATGGATAATGGGAAGGGTTGCACAGGCGGGATTTTTACGCACCCCAGGCCATTGTACCTTTAACAAGTCTACTCAGGCCATTGTCTACTTGACAAGCCTTTTCCAGTCACAGTCCTATTAATGAGCCTATTCAGACCAGGGTGACATGAAACCAAGGTAAACTATAAACTGGAGGCCTCACATAAACTTTTTTTCAAAGCTACTTGGATGAGTAGTGAAATGTTCCAATCTCACAAGAAAAGTAGTCCAGTTGTCATGTCTCAACTTCCTGATAACCTAGAGGGCAGTTACACTATTGAAATAAGTCAAATGTGGGTATAAGGGCTTTTGAATTTGGTTTAAAATCACATGGTAGTCACATGATTTTTACGTCCTTCTCTGTGCCCTCTTGGAGAAACGTTTAATCCATTTAAAAATCATTTTGTGTATCAATTGTAGGGGCTACACTGGTTTTTAGAATCATTGCTTTTAGCCTGCCTGGCTGCCTCTCACAATCTCCTGCCATTACTGCTGCGGTACTATTTCAAATGTATAGATATATATTTCAAAAAGCTTGGTATTTCAAATACTCCTACAAGAAAATGGCAGATAGGGGAAAAATAAAATAAAGGACAATTGATGGCCCTTCAGTCCTGTTTCAAGAGAACCAAAGACTCAATTTGAAGGTTTAAATGTGCCCTTAGACTTCTTTAGAAGGGAACCTGAGGCCGGAGGGCTGCAGATGAAACAGGAAGGGACTTTATTTAAAAGGGTGAAAAATAGTTTCACCCTTTTAAATAAAGTCCCTTCCTGTTTCATCTGCAGGGCTTTGGCTTTGCCCTGTTCTCCATCAGTGGCACTGCCACAGTCACTCAGCATGCCAGCAGGATCCAAGTCTCCACAGTCAGCTGCTTTGCTATCATGCCACAGCCAGCACCTCGTTCTTTCCACGGTGCACCAATCAATTGTTCTGTGGCCTCAGGACCACCCACCTGCTTGTGCCTGGCCCAGTTAACCAACCCCTTTCTGCCTGGAGGACTCATCTATCTATTGCAGCTGGGCTAGAATGTACTTCTTATCTGTTCATCCACTATTGAAAATAAAAAGGTGAGGTTGCTAGCAAACATCCATAGATAAGAGCGAACACCCCGTCAGCACCCCCTGTGGCACCTATTTGTGAAAGTAGCCTGCTGTTTGTGACAATGAATTATTTAACTATTTTTGGCAGCCAACCATGGATAACTGAATCAGTGGATGCTGAATAAGCAGATACAGGGGTACTATAACAAGCTTCCCTGTCAAAACAATCCATCCTTCCATATCATGTAGTCACTTTTTAAACAACTGATTTTAAACATAAAACCAATTCAAATATTTTTATTTTCCCACTGTAACCATGCTCTTAGCTAACAACCAGTTTTAAATTTCTATTCTGAAATAGTTCTAAGTTCAAAATAGACCTTCACTAGCTGTCTTTAAGAATATAAATTCCTAACGAGCACTGAATCAATGTACATGAACAACCCCCAACCACCACCACAGACAGTTAAAGTCTAATAAATAATCACCAAATAATACTTTTTGTTTTTTGTTTTTGATGCTGTTGTATTTGGTCTACTGCTAGTCTATTGTTGTACTCTGAACTATCTAGAATTTATTTTATGACAAGTTCATACTGTGAGATTCGATCTTTGACGTAGCTAGGACCCAGGACGTACA
The DNA here is from genome assembly GCA_023846285.1 of Phrynocephalus versicolor. Taxonomy (NCBI): domain Eukaryota; kingdom Metazoa; phylum Chordata; class Lepidosauria; order Squamata; family Agamidae; genus Phrynocephalus; species Phrynocephalus versicolor. The sequence goes on along the minus strand of JAHTLZ010000379.1, from coordinate 30,568,857 downwards.
GTGCTTAGTAGGTTGAGGTCAGCACTTTGAATTGTGCATGATAGCTGATTGGCAGTCAGTGGACCTGCTCTAACAGGGGTGTAATGTGGTCTCTGTAACCAGCCCCAGTCAGCAATCTAATTGCTGCATTTTGGACCATTAAATATTCCTGAGGCTTTTCATTGGGAAAGTTCCCATTTCCCTTCCTACACACAGTTTTGTGCACAATTTTCATTCCTATAGAAATTATTGCCCCCTAACATCAGTGAAGGATTGGCTGGCTGCATGCCTTTACCTGGTGCATGCCTGAGCTTTTACACTCTTTGGGGAGGCTCCTTCTGTTTCTGTGATTGCGGAGAAATTCCATCAGTGCAGCACTTCTGTGCATGCCATTTATACCCTACTACGTGTATAAAAGAAAATCTAGCAAATGGTAGAAATAACACTACTGCTTCTGATAAAAAAATGTAATTTTATAAACCCTCTTGATAGGAAGGAAGGAAGGAAGGAAGGAAGGAAGGAAGGAAGGAAGGAAGACCCCCTAACATATGCAGTTTGTAGTGCAAGCTTTCATTATGCACACACATTTAATGCAATTTTACACTTTTTTGGTTTTTCAACTAGACAGCAGAATCATAATGTTCCAAATTATAGAAAACTGAAATATAGCTATTAGAGATGGGCACAAAACGAACAATTTTTCGTTTCCGTTTCCATTTTTTGTTTCGTTATGTAACGAAATGACAAACAAATTTTGTCTCTAAAATGAAACAAAACGAACAGAAACCCTGGAAATTTTGTCGTGCGTTTCGTTTCCTTTACTGCAATATGAGTCAATTGCTTAAAATCCTTAAAAAAAATCACAAAAAATTGAAATAAATGGTAACAAAATGGTAACAAAATGAACGAAAATGAAAACATTTTTTTGCAAAAATTCGTGAAAAACGGAAACAAACTGAAACGGACCCTCCAAACGACAAATGACAAATGAAATGCCATTTTTTTGATTTGTGCCCATCTCTAATAGCTATAGTAAAATCAACAGCAAAACAGTATTGCTTATATATTGGCTCATAGTGCTTATAGAACTCTAGCAATTATGCAAGATAAACATTGCTCTCCGTGTCTAGCAGGGTCCTTGGACCTTGGAAGTATGGAAAGCTGAGCCAATCACAAGCTAGTTACCTGGGATTGAACCCTGCATCTTGAGCACAATTTTGGCTGCAGTACAGAAGTTTAAAAATTGCAACACAAGGTAGCATTCAGTTATTAATTTTGGTTTATATCAGTTTGTCATGAAATATAAACTAAATGAAATGCCCTCCATTCCAAATACATGTGTGTGTCTCCTTCGTGCACTACCAGCACAGTAACAAATGCCATGTATGAGAAGGCAAGAACTCATAGTACTGACACTTTTATTACAACAAACTGAAAAATATAACAGGACCATATTTATATAATTTATATATTTATATAAAGGAGCAAATTTTTGTTATCTTGTATTTGCATTAAGTAGAATAGCCATTTTTACTAGCTGTGAGATCAGCGACTAGAAACCCAGAGGGTGTTTGCTCCATATTTGCTGCATAGTATAGTGACACATGATGTTCTTTTTCCAAGGGATATAATGTAGATTTTTTGCACAAGGCCAGAGGTTACAAGACCCTTGCTGTGGTCTCTGTAGAGTATCACATACACTAGGGTGCATTATTAAACAAAGCTGTTTTGTTTTTCTAATGAGCTCATTCAGCAAGGATGACTACCATGTGCAGACATAGAAATGGAAAACAGTGATTTCAGTGTTCTTAATAATTACTTTTCAAATTTGCTATAGCTCTACATCATAGTTGGTTATTTGCTAACCTCCATTTTTTCTTACATAACTCTTGGTAGTTGTTGTTTTACTTATTCTGAGCACTGTTAGAGCTGTGTGTCATTTTATCGTATGCAATACTATATGTAGTAAAGACAAAATGTGTACTTGATGCATCTTTCCATATTTATATTAGCTACTAATAAAAACCACTGCAGTCACAAATGTACTGATTAGGGATGGGCACGAAAGAAAAAACGAAATGCTGTTTCATCGTGTTGTTACAGACAAATGAAAGGGTGGGGTTTGAACCATTTCGTTCTTCCTGTAATCCACTGGGGGAGGGGGAAATGTTTTTTTTAAATGCTCCAGACTTTTTTTAAAAAAAACCTTTTCTCCATTCCCCAAGCCCCGCCTGCCAGCTGATCAGTGCTGGGACCCCAGCTCCCATCAGCTGGCAGGCAGGGCTTCGGGGGAGGGGAAAAGGGATTTTTTAAAGCCCTGGGCTTTAACAAAACTCCCCCCCTATGCCCCACCTATAACCAGTGGTAGAGTAGCGAAAAATTCCCCCACCTCAGTGTCAATCAGCTGGCAGGTGGGGCTTGTGGGGAGGGGAAAAGTTTTTTTAAAAAAAAGCCCAGGTCTTTATTAAAAACTTTTTTCCCTTCGCCACTCTCCAGCCCCCCCCCCCAAACCATTTCGTTAGTGATTCATTTCATATGAATATTTTTGAAAAAAAATTCATATGAAATGAAACAAAAAATGTGGGGGGACGACGAATGGAAATGAAATGAAACATATTTTTTTTTCATTTTGTGCCCGTCTCTAGTACCAGTATTTATATCAGTGGCTGCATTGTGCAGTGCCAAGGCACAATGTGAACTTTTCTTTCTTTCTTTCTTTCTTTCTTTCTTTCTTTCTTTCTTTCTTT
>JAHTLZ010000379.1:30523383-30566121 GCA_023846285.1 Phrynocephalus versicolor | reverse complement strand
TTTCTTTCTTTCTTTCTTTCTTTCTTTCTTTCTTTCTTTCTTTCTTTCTTTCTTTCTTTCTTTCTTTCTTTCTTTCTTTCTCTCAGCACTGAAATACTGTTTTATTCATTATCACAGTAAAACAACCACTGAGGAAATGTTATTTAAAGGGCAATTAAAAACACAACAAAATAAGTACAACAGGTTTGTCGTCACACACACACACACACACACACACACACACACACACACACACACATTGCCTACCGGCAGAATATACAAGCTATAGTGTGTAGACTTCTGATGATCCTTCTTAGATTTCATTTTCTGTTCTTAGACATGAACACATAAGCCTGTGAAGGCCAAAAATCAAAATGTTAAAATTAGAGATGGGCACAAATGAATTTATTATTCATTTCATTATTTATTATTCGTTTAGTTAGGGAACAAAATGAATAACAAACTGACCCATCACAGAAAAACAAAATGAAACAGAGCTGAAATTTCCGCTTCGTTCCACTTCGTTTTTCGTTTTCCCATTGGAATGCATTAGCAATGCATTATTATGGGAAAGATTTATTTCCATCCCCAGCAGGAGAAGCAAGCGCCTAGCAGCTTATCGGTGCTGGCCTGAGGCCAGCACCCAACAGCTGATGGGCGCAGGCTGGGGGGAGATTTAAAAAGCCCACTCTTCCCCCACCCCATCAGGTGGGAGGAGAGAGCAGGCATTTTAAATCTCACCCTCTCCCGAAGCTAGCACTGAGGGGTTACTGGGCGCTGGCTCCGGGGGGGGGGAGTGGGGGAGAGATCATGCTCATCAAAAAATTTTTCCAGCCTCTGGAAGCTAGCACCCAGTGGCTGCTGGGCACTGGCTCTGGAGGGCTGTAAAAGAGTTTAAAGGGCTTGCTCTTCCCTCCTCCCCATGTGATGGTGGGGAGAATGTGCCCTTTAAACTTTTTTCTAGCCTCCCAAAGCTAGCACCGAGCGGCTGCTGGGTGCTGGCTCTGGGAGGGAGGAAAGCAGCAAAAGACAGGCTGGGTGGGAGGGTGCCCCCACTCCCATGGGGAGCTCTCCCTGGGCCGCTGCCGCCAGGGCCACCACCTCCAGAGCCACCGGCAAGTAAGTCTCTGGGCTGGAGCAGTTCACCTAGGGCTGTTTTACCTCTGCCTCTGCTAACTTTAACTGCTCGTTTAAATACAAAGAGCCATTTGTCAGTCAAACAAAGGAAATAGCTAAAGCTTCCTCAAACAAAGGAAGCAGGGGTGGTGCCAGACTAATCTTTTCTCTGAGCTGGGGGCTGGAGTCACACTAAGTTTATTCCCCTGAGGAAGAAGGTCAGCCTCACCATTTGAGCCTGGTGTGTGAGACCAAGCAGATCTCCTGCTGATAGACCACAACAGAAAGAAGTGAGCACTGGTAAGTCTCTGGGCTGGGGCAGTTCAACTAGGGCTGTTTTACTTCTGCCTCTGCTAACTTTAACTGCTCATTTAAATACAAAGAGCCATTAGTCAGTCAAACAAAGGAAATAGCTAGAGCTTCCTCAAACAAAGGAATCAGGGGGTGGTGCCAGACTAATCCTTTATCTGATTCTTTGAAATCTCTGAGATTTCATTTTAACATCAAAGGAAGAAAATAGTACTAGATTATTATTTCTAGATCAGTAGCTAGTAAAACTGTAAATTTTTCAAGGCCCAGAATACTGCACTTGTTAAAATGGAGTCTGAGGGAGCAGCTGTAGTTACCTGTAACACTTGTGCCATATTTGTCATCTGGACAAAGTGGGTGCAGAACTACACTTGCTGAAAGTGCAAGCTGGTTGGACTATTAGAAGAGAAGGTCCAGCAGCTAGAGGCCCACATATCGAACCAATAACAAATTAAGGAGCTTGAGCTGCTCTTGGACAGTGCAGAACAGATTATCCAGGACAAAGAAGAGACAGGGCACACTTCTGAGGATGAAATCACTCCCCCAACTCAGGAGGTAGATGTGTGGAGGAATGTGACTCAAAGGAGTAGAAGGCCAAGGGATCGATCAGAGAGTCTCATATTGCACAATCAATTTGAGGCTCTTTCCCTCATCACACATCATGAGGCATGCACAGAGGAACAACTGGTTCCACCTGAGGATCTCTCCCTCATCACAATTGATGAGATACAGGATCAGGTGCATGTAGATAAACAGGCTGCAGGAGACAAGCTCCTTGTACTAGGGGATTCTATAATTAGAAATACAGAGAGATGGATTTGTGATGAGCATGATAACCTTATGATCACTTGTCTGCCAGGTGCAAAGGTTGCAGACATCACGAGAAAGCTAGATAGCTTGTTAGAGAGAACTGGGAAGGAGCCAGTGGTCATGGTACACGTTGGTACCAATGATGTCAGGAAGGCCAAGTGGGCAGTCTTGGAAGCCAAATTCAGGTTGTTAGAAAGAAGATTGAAATCCCGGACTTCCAAGGTAACATTTTTACTAGTGCTGCCTGTTCCTCGTGCAGGACCCGCCAGGCAGACAGAGCTCAGAAGCCTCAATGCGTGGATGAGGCGATGGTGTCCAGAGGAGGGCTTCATATTTGTTAGGAACTGGAGAACATTTTGGGGCAAGCCAAACCTGTTCAGGAGGGATGGGTTGCACTTGAATCATGATGGGACCAGATTGCTGGCACTCAACATCAAAAAGGCTGCAGAGCAGCTTTTAAACTGATAACTGGGGGAAAGCTGACAGGAGCTGAGTGGCATCCGGTTCGGAACACCTCATCCCCATGGAATGAGGTTGGAGACGGTAGAGAATCACACAGAAGAACAAACCTTGCTGAGAGAAAATCAGCATGGCTTCCGTAAGGGCAAGTCTTGTCTGACAAATATTTTAGAATTTTTTGAAAAGGTCAACAGGCATGTGGATTTGGGTGAACCGGTGGATATAGTCTATCTGGATTTTCAAAAAGGGCAGGTCCTCTTATGGATTGAGAACTGGTTGAGATCCAGAAAACAAAGAGTAGGTGTCAATGGGAAATTTTCACAATGGAGAGAAGTGAAAGCGGTGTACCCCAGATATCTGTCCTGGGACCGGTGCTTTTCAATCTGTTCATAAATGACCTGGAGACAGGGATAAGCAGTGAGGTGGCCAAGTTTGCAGATGACACAAAACTTTTCCTTGTGGTAACCAGAGAAGATTGTGAAGAGTTCCAGAAGGATCTCTCCAAACTGGGGGAATGGGCTGAGAAATGGCAAATGTGTTTTACTGTAGCCATATGTAAAGTAATGCATATTGGGGCAAAAATTCAAAACTTTATCTGTCAACTCATGGGCTCTGAGTTATCCGTGACAGATCAGGAAAGAGATCTTGGTGTGTTGGTGGACAGCTCCATGAAGGTGTCTCCCCAAAGTGTGGCAGCGGTGAGGAAGGCCAATTCCATGCTAGGGATTATCAAAAAGGGGATTGAAAATAAAACAACCAACATTATAATGCCATTATACAAAACAATAGTAAGGCCGCACCTGGAGTATTGTGTACAATTCTGGTCACCGCATCTCAAGAAAGACATAGTGGAACTGGAACTGGTGCAAAAGAGAGCCACTAAAATGATTACTGGGCTGGGGCACCTCTCTTATGAGGAAAGGATAAAATATTTGGGGCTCTTTAGTCTGGAAAAAAGGCGCCTGAGGGGGGGGGATATGATTGAGACATACAAAATAATGCAGGGCATGAGTCAAGTGGATAGAGGGAAGTTCTTCTCCCTCTCACAAAATACCATAACTAGGGGACATCCACTCAAATTGAGGGCTGGGAGAGTAAGAACAGACAAAAGAAAATATTTTTCACCCAGTGCGTTGTTAGTCTGTGGAACTCCCTGCCACAGGATGTGGTGATGGCATCTGGCCTGGATGCCTTCAAAAGGGCATTGGACAGATTCCTGGAGGAAAAGTCCAGCACAGGTTACAAACCATGAGGGAGATGTATCATCTCCAGGCTTAAAACTGGGGTCCCTCAAGGGCAAGATGCAGGGAGTGGTATCAGGGGACAGATATCTAGTCTTGTGTGCTCCCAGAGGCATCTGGTGGAGCCACTCTGAAATACAGGAAACTGGACTAGATGGGCCTTTGGTCTGATCCAGCATGGCTCTTCTTATGTTCTTATGTTCTTATGTTTTTGTGACCAAGGGAATGAAGTGTCCAAAGGTGTTTCACAAAGGACTAGTACAAATGGAATGAATAACTTAACTAATAAAGATGGCTAAGAAATTTACTGGTATAAATGCCTTGAAACTAGAGTGAGAGCCAATAATTAGGCTAATTTTTTAAAAAAGACTTAATTAGGTAATGTCTCGCCTCTTTATTTATGGACTAGTTGGGCAAAGGCCTTTCAGGGTTATTTCACGATATGGTCCTTCAAATAGCTGTGCATGCTTGGTTGTGGGGTTTGGGGTTCTTTTGTTTGTAAGGCATGTCTTTCCAGGCAAGATAGTGTGTTCCATTGGCTTATTGGGGATATTCCACAACCATATATGTTATGCTTATCACATACCTGACATTTATTTATTATTTAATTTATTAATTTCAAATGTTTTTATCCTGTGCTTTTCCTTAAAAGAACCCAAGAGAGTATTCCATTAGGATAGTTTTCTGCTAGATCCTGTATGCCCACAGCCAATTCAACTTCACTGCAGGAAGTGGTGCTTGCCTTTTATGTTCATAAATACCACCATAAATCACTTCATACTGCTAGCTATGATCTGACTATTTATGATTACAGACCAGATAACATTGCACTCAGTGGATGGAATTAAGCTTAAGTATGAGTGTCTCCAGTTTTGATGTGTGAGAATTTATATCACTTTTGTTTCTGATAAGAATACTATGAAGTCACATACAGTATTTATAACTGAAAAAATCCCATGATGTTTCAAAAAAGGATAATGGGAGAAATCAGAACTGACATATTTATCCCTCTAACATTCATGGATTTGAGAGTTTAACTCTTAAAAATGTGGGCAAGCATTATTCAGCATGTGCTGAATTATGCTTGCCATCTCCTTTTTTTTTCTGAAGGCCTCTTAAGCTTTAAAGATACACAGTCATGACATATAGCATGGCTTAATTCACCCCAATATCAGCTGTGCCTGTTAAATTTGGCCAGTACAGATTGGAGCTGATTTTATTTCAGTGCATTCCTGAGTAATTTAGAAAGAAAATCATAGATGCGTTCCTTAAAACTTGGTCTCCCTTTATTCATTATTGTAATACCAACTCTCTAAGGATCTCCCCAACAACTCATGCTGATTTATGGAAAAAAAGTTATGTGTTAAATATGGGTTCCACTGTTCTATATATCGTTTTGCACATTGTTTCTATATTATAAAAAATTTAATTAAAAAGGAAGAAAATCATGTAGTTTTACATCTACGTCTAAAAAAACCTCAGATTTTTGAAAACTTATATGCAGGTGAAATTCCATCACCCTACTCTCAGTTACTAGGAACTTTTGGCTTTTGTGATCTTCTCCTCTATTCTGCACATATCGAGATTGGCTGTGGTCTCACCACCGTTTTCTGTACATTTTTGCTGTGGAGAACTGCGCAGTAAAAAGATTGCGTCCTAACCGCGAAGCAAGTAATTTGGTGCCCCGTCCAACCATGCCCCCAGATGTGCACATTTACAGAAGTATTTTAAACCACAGCTAGGGGTTAGTTTAAAATACTTCCCTTAATGATGCATAGTTCTTTGCTACTCTAAGAAGGTGCGACCCCAGAAAATATGCAGTAATTAGCTTTGTACCCCATTTCCTGCTGGTAATCACCTGGGGGGGGGATATGTGGTTTTTTTAATTCAATGGAGACTTAGAAAATTAACCCGGGGAAAAGAGAAAAGCTGTACAGTAAGCAAGTAGAGGTGGGCATAGAGCAGTAAAATACTACTCTGTCAACAGTACACTAACTGTGTATCAAATACCATGTGACTGCCCCCCCCCCAAAAAAAAACTATGCATCAACTTAAGATGCGCAGAAAACTTTAGTGAGACCGCGGCCAGAGTCTCTATTTTGTGCAGTGGTGATTATCATGTATAACATCTGCTCCTTGTTGTTAAAAGCCATCATTAGCCTCACCCAAATAAGTGAGATGTATTAACTTCCTCTTTCCCTGAAATCTTGATCTTTCTCTGGTTGCAGCGGATCTTGAACCCTTCTCAGTTGACGGAGTTATCTGGAGTTGAAAATTGGCATTGAAAATAAGCCTGAATAAATTAGCAATATTTTCTTTTGCATGGTAGAGCATAACACTTTAAAATGTATTGACATTGCAAATTGCTCTCTCTCTCTCTCTCTCTCTCTCTCTGTGTGTGTGTGTGTGTGTGTGTGTGTGTGTGTGTGTGTGTGTGTGTGAGAGAGAGAGAGAGAGAGAGAGAGAATTACTTAGCATATTGTGGAATAGCAATGCCTAGGAGGTATTTTTTTGCCACTCAGTTCCCCCCCCCCCATACCTTCCTAAACTTTGATAGGAGCAATGCCAATTGAATCCATAGATGCTTGCTAGTAAAAGTAGTGATAATCTGTGTAGGTTTTGCTGTTGCCAAAAATTTTAGCCAGAGTTCCAGTCACTGTTTCTGTTCATTAGGCCACTGGAAATTGGGCAGATCATTTTCATTCTCTGCCAAGAAATGGAGCCAAGTGCTTACAATTACTTATGCAAAATAATTTTCCAGAATCACATTACAAATGGGGAACACTCAGATGACTCACAAAGACTGAAACAAATGAATAAGAAATAAATAAGCAGCCTCAACTGCATGACTTATCAGTTTCATGCACAGGATGAATAAAATGTGTACATTTCCACTAATTTAGAATTATAATAACCAGTTTTCTCCTGGGAAAACTTGTGCCTGAAATGCAGAATTAAGATTTGCTTTGTTTGCCTTTTACAATAGCAGGGAATGGACTTGACTGAAATGAGTTTTATTGGATATTGAAACAAAGCTAGACATTGGCCAGTAAGATATCTTAATAGCTTTCTTATTTGTTTTCCTTGTAAGAAGATGCTAATAAACAGCATTTTTTCTTTTCCAGAGTAGTTTTCAATATTTCCCCCCTACAGAATGAAGTGAATAGGGCAAAATGATTTTTAATGTCAATTACACATGGGTGTTTCATTTCAGAAGGGAACTGGTTCTGAAACAAAACACGCCAGCACAGCTGGTGCTAGGAACACAGTCTCACCCTCTGAAACAAAATCAACCCCTGTCTTACCTTGCTTTACCTCACACTGGGTGAAATTCCAACTAGGAAGAAGCTTTTGATGCATCATCTTTCCCTCTCCCTGGTGCTGGTCAGTCAGGAGCTGTGCAAGGACATGCATCGTCATGCCTCCTTCTCTGATTGGCCAGTGCCAGTGAAAGGGAAAGATGATACATCAGAGGCTGCTTCCTGGTTGGAATTTCACCCAGTGTGAGGTAAAGCAAGGTAAGACAGTGGTTGATTTTGTTCCATAGGGTGGGACTGCATTCTGAGCATCAGCTGTGCTGGCATGTTTCATTTTGGAAACAGTCCCCTTCAAAAATGAAACACCCATGTCTAATGTCAATGTTGTTTTTTAAAATACAAGTGTCTTACAGGCTTTGGGAAAAAATAACTACATAGGATAATAGGTTAGAAGCAGTCTAAACTAGTCATATGTTCCATTGTACTCAATGGGAAGATTACTTTTGACTAACAGAAGCAGTGTAGATTTCATTCCTACTGAATCATTGCGTACTTAATTTGGATCCAGTCCAACAAATCAAACAAGAGAACAAAATTGCTAACTAAATATTAATATTCTTGGACTTTTAAAGGAAGAAAACCATATATTTCTCTTTTCCTAAAAAGGTAGCAGTGGTGACCCTACAAAAGGTAAATTCAGTTAAATACCCTAAAGCATTCTTTGTTGTAAAAATACAGCAGAAAATTGCTGTAAATTAAATTAAAGTGGAACACACTTTCACAGCAGTTCTCAATCTGTTGCATGGAAAAGGCACTTCATTTTATCTTCATTTTGAGAAGTGTTTGCAATAATGCTATATTAGGTTTTAAAGATGGGCACGAATAGAAAAAATGGTGTTTTGGTTTTTCATTTTTTGTTGAGGGCTCATTTTCATTTTTCATGAATTTTTGAAAAAAAATCATTTTCATTTATTTGTTTTTCGTTTTTCATTTTACCCACCTTTTGCGCGATTTTAAAGCATTTTCGTGCATGGGCATCCCCCAACGCCCCAGACCAGAGGGAAAACACTAAAAAAATTGATGCTGGCAGAGACACAGTATAGACTAGGTACACAGGGAGGCTGCAAAGGCAGTGGTGGGCGTTGCCCAGGGTGCAAGGCAGCCGCAGAGTGACTGCACTGTGGGGCAGGGGAGGGTACTCACCGAGAGGTACGCATGCACGCACACAGGGAGGCTGCAGGACTGAAGCTGGAGATAAATCTCTTCTTTCTCTCCACTAAGAGCCAGGCTGCAGCTGGCAGGAACACAGAGACACACACCTGCCTGGCTGGCCTAAAGTGAAAATAATAAGTCACAGAGACAGCAATCCCACCCTAACTTCCCCTGCAGACTGCAAGGAGGACGGGGGCTGCCAGAGCTTTTTATGCCCTCTGTGGCTGCCAGACCTTCCCTGTCTGCAACCTGGGCTTGCTATTGGTTGAAGTTGTCCAAGAATTTACATGATCCCATCACATGGCTTGCCTCCATTTTGTGGCTGGCGAGTGGTGACATCCAGTTTGTCATCCTTAAAGGGAAAAGAAAAATACATTGCAATGGGAGAAGACAAAAACAAATGTTTTAAGGGTCCCAACCCCCTTGGTAGGTATTATCAGACAGTATAAATAATTAACGATGTGTTTTTATGGATGTCCAGGGCATTTTTTAACATTTAAAACAGCTCATTTCATTGCACGTCACCATTAACGAACAACAAAATGTAACGAACCTAATTTTCATGGTTCTGTTTGGTTCGTTCCAATTTCATCACAATGTTCGTTATTTGTTTTGTTATGTAACGAAATGAATAATGAATAACGGAAACAAAAAAGTTCATTTTGTGCCCATCTCTATTAGGTTTTATAGGCAACTCCCAGAAGCCTCCACCACTCACTGTGCTAGAAGGGGTTTCTGAGAGTTGCAGTTCAGGAACATCTGGGGACCTACAGGTTGAGAACCGCTGATCTAAATGATATTCTAATGATTTATTATATCATATTCTAATCTAACATATTCTAATGATACCAATGCATATATTCCCAACTTCTGTCTCATATTTTCTATAATCCTTCCTCTGAAATATAAATCCTCTGTATTCAGATTGTCTGGAAATATGAAAAGTGAATATAGCCAAATTTCAAGATTATCTACAATTATAAAAAGACATCCTTCTTTATGAAGGTTACTGATTGGGTTTTTTGGTAGCTCTTAAATGTACTATGAAAGTATGAAAATAATTCCTTTCAGTCAGAAGTTCAGCATACCATGATTGCAAGACAGTTTCATGATGTAGTTCTTTGCTTTTATTCACATATTTCATTTAAATAACAACAATCTATTCTACATAAAACACATTGTGGAACTAATTTAAACATAAACATAACATGTTATACAAATAGGTGTTTAATATTCTCTGTAAGGAAAACATGTTTAATTGCTTCCTCCATTTTTACTGTTAAAGGTTTTGTTACTTTTCATAATTGATTCAGGGATAGTTCATCTGTTTTCATTATTCCCACTAAAATTTGTTTCCTATTTCCATATAATGGAATGAAATGTGTGGAACGCCTACTGCCTCTTTAAGGGAGCAGATGTGCATAATGTTGCCACGGGGTCAGAGGTAGTGTAATACACATTTATTTTAGATAGCACTGATGTTTGCCTTGTGAATGAATGGTTGTACACTTTAAACTTCAGCCTGACAAAGTGAAGGAAGGAGGCTCTGTTTTTTTCACAGGTGGATTTGGTGAAGACAAACAAGGAAGGGCCTTCTCTGTTGCTGTTCCCAGACTTTGGAAGTTCCTCCCACAAAAGGCCTGACTGGAACTATCTTTGCTGTCCTTTCATAAGCAGGCAAATACTTTTATCTTCAGGCAGGCTTTACCATAGTGCCTGCCAGCCTGATTGGTGTTTACATTTGCATGTATTTTGATGTTGCTTTTATTTACTGTTTTGAGTGCAGTATTTGTTTATCCTTACAGTATTGCATACTCACCCTTAATTTTACATGCTGTGACATTTCTAAGGAGGCCATTGATCATCCTATGAGTCTATTTCAGACCAGGGGGACATGAGCTCAAAGTGAACTATAAAATGGAGGACTCGCAACTTGCTTTCTTCAAAGCTGTTTGGATGAGCAGCGAATGTTTCAATCTCTCAAAAAAAGAAGTCCAGTTGCCATGACTCAACGTCCAGATAATCTCACCTGGATGATAAGAATCTTCACAGACAGTGTCATGGTGATTACCAGTCGTAGAAGCTAATAAAAGCTATGCTGTAAGAGTACGAGAAAATTTTCTAGGTTTTCATAATGAAACATTCTCTCTCTTTATCCTTACAATCATGTCTTTCATGTCAAATCTGGACAGTAAAATCCTGAAAGTAAACCATGTACAAATGCTGCTTGTAGATATTAAATATAGTATAACATAACTTGCTCAATAGGAAATGTATGTTGGAAAATATGTCCTTTACATTGCTGGCAAATCAGTGTTTTGTGATTTTCCAAAAAAAATGGGTCAATCTGAACCAAGGGGTGCAGAGGTGGAAATTGGTGGTGATGGCCCTTTGAGCCATCTGTTAACTGCCCACTCTTGCTGTAATTACAAGACTGAGAATTAGTGGTGTAGCTATGTAATTTAAGGCCCTGTACAGAAAGGTTTTATGCTATTAGCAACTTTATTTTGACAGGCAGTTCAATAATCTAATGCATGATCATGAAATCCAGTACAGCTCCAGAACTTGAAGATTCCTTGTCTACAAAGCACAGACATGCCTCACCCTGGCCAAATAGTGTATATCCTTGGCAAGAACCCCCAAGTGGTGGTAACTTATTTGTGGTGGAATCTGCAAGAATTTTTTCAAAACTGATACTCCTTTTTTGCTCCTGCAGCTCAAAAATATACAGTAAGGCCTCCAGATGTTTACATCAGGAGAGGGAAGGGATGGAAATAGATGTACACCAGTGATGATGGAATATGCCATTGGATGGCCATCTGTCAGGAATTGTTTGATGCAGATTTAATTATCCTTGGGACACCTTAAAACTGTATAGCTAAATAGAATTCCAAAATATTGAGGTTGGAAGGGATCTATAATGTCATCAATTCCAACCCCCTGCTCAACACAGGAATTCAGGTTAAATTATATCTGACAAATAGCTATCTAAACCTTCCTCGAATGCTTCTAGTATTGGAGCACTCACTACAACCCAAGGTATTAGTTGCACTGTCATTCTGCTCTAACAGTTAAGAGGGTTTCCTAATATTTGTCCTAAATCTGGCTTCCTATAACTTGAATCCATTATGACATGTCTTGAACTCTAGGTTGATCAAGAACAGATCATGCCCTTCCTCTGCATAACTGTTTCAAAATGTCTGTGAAGATTTTCAGTCATCCAGGTGAGGTTATCTTTATGGTGATTCATGGCAAATGGACTTTTTATCTTTTCTTTCAGAACTGACTGATGAAGCTGCTTGGATGAGTGGCGAAACATTTCAATCTCTCAAGAAAAGGAGTTCAGTTGCCATGACTCAACTTCCAGATGAATGTATCAAGTACAGTAGTCCCCTGCCCCATCACTGTCTTGGTATATTGCAGGTTTTTTAATGTGCTCCCTCCACCTCACCAAGCTGAACCCACTGGCAGGGGCTCCCGCCTGCTTGCACTGAAGACAGGAAACTTGCAAGGCATCACTTTCACCCCCCCTCCACCTCACCAAGCTGAAGGAGCCCCCGCTAGTGGGTTCAGCTTGATGTGGTGGTAGAAGGTTTGAAAGCCAAAGACAGAGTGCATGCAAGGAGCCACTTCCACCCCTGCACCTTGACCAGCTGAAGGGTGAGGGAAGGAAAGAAAACAGAGAAGCCGAGAAGCTGCCACTGCCCCAGCTCTAAGGCTGAGGTGAAAGGGTTCCATTCTCAGCCACCGACACCTGCTTTTCCCTTCACCCGCCCATCTACCCACCCACTATACAGCTTTCCAGTGTGGCTGTGAAAGAAGGAAGGGGAGGGAATGAGCCAGCCAAGCCAAGAAGCAATCAGGTGGGCAAGAGGAAAGGGAGGCAGGAGTGGTATGGCTGAGAACAGACCCCCTTCACCTTTGGAAAGGACAAGGGAAAGAGAGAAACACATCCGTAGGGGAGGCATCCAGAGCTGAACCAATATGCAGATGTCGTTACCCCAAAGGCATCTGCATATCCTGGATTTTCATTAACTGTGGGTTGCTAGTGAACATAATTCCTGCTATCAACAGGGGACTAGTGTATTTGAAAAGTTCTATCCTATCAGTCCTCAGTCTCCTTTCTTCAAGGCTAAAGATGCCAAGTTCTTTCAGTCTTTTCTCCTGGGGCTTCATTTGAACCCCACGATCATCTTTATTTTAAACGTTTGTGTCAGCCAAAGTTATACAAATAAACCAGACAGTACCTAGATGTCATATGCACATCTGATCTTGCTGAATCTCAGAAGCAGGGTCAGGCCTGGCAAGTACTTGGATAAGCGACCACAAGTGAATGCCAGGTGCTGTAGGTACCTGGAGTAGGAACTGAAAAGCTACTCCTGTATTCCTGTCAAGAAAACTCCATTGACATGGGGTCACAAAGAGTCGGTCATGACTGTAACAACAACAACAACAACAACAACAACAACAACAACAACCAAGGCCCCCACCCCGTCCCAAGATACAACCAGGCATTGAGCATCACAGGGCTTCACATGAATCTCTTGCTGTTCCAAGATGGATGGCTCCTCCTCCCATTTCTGCTTGCCAAGACTGCTGCCTGCCAGTGAGAAAGGGGATAATAAAATAATAATTTTATTATTTAAAACCAAATTGGTGCAAAAATCAAGGATATTCTGATAACTGCCTGTTGAATATGCCTGGAATTATACTCTAAATTGGCTAAAGTTAGGAGGACAATACAATTTACAATTTTATTAATAATATATCATGATGCCTAAGACTAATGCCAAAGCCTCTGATGAAGGCTAGTAAGGATTTCTCTTCTCTCACCCAAGTTCATTCTGTATCTAGAGAGTGCTTTCACTCCTAGAACAAGTATGTGTCATTTTTGATGGCTACCATTACAACTCAGACACTGCAAGTTTCCCGAGAGGTCACCAGCTCAGGAACTGAAAGCATCACTTAAGAGAAATAGTATCTTCCTGAAGATTTCAAAGCACAGAAACTTTACAGCTGTCACATTGTTTTGGTGTTCTCTTCCAGTAAGCATATCTTTACTGACAACTTGTGCCCATCAATCTGGGTACTGTGGACATGTTTTCATCAGTCTGTAACTTTTAAGTTCCAAGATGTTCAACTTCCAGTATGGATCTTGTATTATCTTTTGGAGATATCTTGCTTACATTTAATTATCTATTTCTAAGAGAGGCTTCTCTGTTGAGGAATATGAAAGAAAAACTTTTTAATCATTGTGATCTCATATTTTAATTATCTACCTGACAATGCTAGGAAGAAAACAAGTGATTAAAGAGATTTAAATATTCAGTTCATTTTTTAGGAATTCACAGGTGTGATTTGAATCCAAAATGAAAATAATATTTTCTAGTTTTGGACCAAGTTCAATATGGGGATAATTATTATCAGTGTTTCCAACTTCCTGTTGAGTTTTCAAACCTGCTACAAGACTGTTTTATTTCCTCAAAGTTAAAGACATACAAGTCATTCACCTGTGCAATTTTTCCTAGCTTATATTTGTCATACAATGTGTTTTTGCGCTAGACCCTCTCTCCTGTCTGGTCTCCCAGTACAACACAAAACCAGACTTTTTAAAAACAAAATGTATTCTCAAAGGCTTTCATGACCAAGATCAGATGGCTGTTGTGGGTTTTGGGGCTGTTTGTCCATGTTCTGGAAGTTTTTATTCCTGACATTTTGCCATACTCTGTGGCCGGCATCTCCAGAAGGCAGGAGCTCTGCCCTCTGAAGATGCCGGCCACAGAGTCTGGTGAAACATCAGGAAAAAAAAGCTTCCAGAACATAGACAAACAGCCCAAAAGAACCAAAACAGCCATTAAAAAAGGTTAATTTAAAGGTCTCCAAGAGAGGGGGTAAGTGGTTTAAATTAACCCCTAAATTGCTGGTGTGTGCAATTAGCTATGGGGACCCTCTTTGGAGCTTAATAACTTGGCCCTCTGAAACCTAAACCTCTCCAAATTTCAGGGGCTTACAAGGAAGAGCTTGAGGAAGCTACTCTGCCATTTCCATGCCAAAACATGGCTGTGATCCATATTTTTGAGTACATAATCTTTTGTTATGTTGATGTACTCAAAAATACAGATTTCATTTGGCACCAAAACCACAGCAGAGCTTCCTCAAGCTCTTCCCTGTAAGCCCCCCAAATTTGGAGAGGTTTGGATTGCAGGGAGCTGAGTTATTAAACTCAAAAGGGGATTCCCCTAGGCAAAAATCATTCCAGTTGAGTCGGAAAGCCACTAATCGCTCATCCGTGTATGTGTGTGTGTGTGAGGGGGGTTCTATTATTAGCTTCCAACTCAATTACAAATGCTTTTTTTTCTAGGGGGATCCCTTTTGGAGTGTAATAACTCAGGGCCCTGGACCAAACCTCTCCAAATTTCAGGGTCTTACAGGTAAGAGTCCAAAGAAGTTCCCCTGCCATTTTGGTTTTCTATGACCCAGGGGGCATTAATGAATCATTTAATTTTATTTTATTACAAAACTACAAATTTAAACAATTATTAGTAACAAAACAAAACAACTAAAGAAACAAAATGAAATGTATCAAAACACTGTTGTTGTTGTTTTCATGCCCATCTCTAGCACTTTCCTTATACTATAGCAATCAGATTAGCATAGTAATCTGTTTATTTTCCAGGGATCACTTACTAAGAAAAGCACAGCTAAATGAAAGATACAAAGGTGAGGAAAATACACATTTAGCACTTTCATATACACAGGTGTTTTTCACCACTGAGGTAGCAGTGCTTCTCAGCATATTAACTAGTTTGACCTTCAGGATCGCATAACATTTACTGTATTATGATTGACACAAGATAGGTCTGTGAAGGGTCAGGAAAAACATTTCCCAGTGGCCATTTTCTGGTCACAAAAATTTCCTACATCCCAAAGTTTGCTTTAAAATGTTACAGTGATAAAAAGCAAACATAGCCAAAATGGAAAGCATGAACTTTGCAAAACGAAGTTGGTTTGGAAGATGCATGCTGCTCTAAAGTAGATTTGCATTTCCAATTTATTATTTCTATTGCAGCTTTGGAAAAGCACCTGTTTATTTTGAGCTTGACATCTTTGCTCTGCAGGCCCTTCAATTTCCAGAATATGGCATATTCGCTGCAAAATGGACACTGGTTCTTTCGGCAGATTACGCTAAATTAATTTGACTTTGTTCAGCATTATCTTACAATTGCAGTGACCCCAAAATGAACTTCCCTACATTAATTCACATACCCACAGTGAGACTCAATGTTTCTAGCACCAGAAAAGATTATGCTAAAGTCATGCTAATTATAAATTTCTAATATATTTTGAAAACCATGCTGTTTCCAAGTAACAGAGGTCATTTCCAATAAATGATACCCTTCTGAAGTCACTGATATATTAAATTCTCCCCCCTTTTTATTGTAACTAAATCTTGAAAGGTAAAAGTGGGATCTTTGGGAAGGAAGTAACCTTCAATACTCATAACCATCATACTATATAAAATTATAACAAACTGAAAAAAATTTAATAATGCAGAAGTCAAAGTGGAAGACTAATAAAATTGGATAAATGTCTATTGCCAGTGCATAAACAGCTTGCCTTCTTGACCACTTGTTTTTGCTTGAGCTACTGCATGAATATTGCTATTTTTGCCCTTCTGGGGGGGGAAAAACATTGTTCTTAAAAGGAAAGGAAAGGCGAGAGTAATTCTGCCAGCACTGGACAGTCAACAAAGCTGAGTATCATTTTTCTACCTGCAGTACATAAGACTGTTAGTCCCAACCAGATTGAGTTCTTTAAAAATGTTTGTTACTTGTGAATAAGTAGAGTCAGTCATTTCAATGGGCTTACTCTAGCTAGGATGAACACTGGATTTAATCCAAAAACAATTAACATAAAAACATAAAAACATAAGAAAACCTTTGCTGGAGCAGGCCACAGCCCATCCAGTCCAGCATTCTGTCTCACACAGTGGCTCACCATTTGCTTTAGGGCAGGCCTGCCCAAAGTCCGGCCCAGGGCCTAAATCCGGCCCGCCAGGCCATTCTGAGTGGCCCGCAGCTGACTGGCCCACCCCATGTTTTTTTAAAAGAAAGTGGGTGGGGCTTGCAGTGGGGTGGCAGGGTTGGGGAGCAACCGGCCCCTGACACATTCTCAGCCACCAAATCTGGCCCTCCTTACAAAAAGTTTGGGCACCCCTGCTTTAGGGTATCCCCGAGCATATGTCTTCACCTACTTTTGATTCCCTGCAAATGGTATTGAGAGCTGTCCTGCCCGTCTCTCCAACCCAGAAGTTGTCCTTAGGCATCCATAATGTTAGCCATTGATACCCTTGCTCTCCATGAACTTTTCCAATCATTTCTTAAAGCTGTCAAGGTGGACAGATGTCACCACTTCTTCTGGCAGGGAGTTCCACAGGCCAGTGATCCTCTGGGTGAAAAAGTACTTTCTCTTATTTGTGTGAGATCTAGCACCCAAGTGTTTCATGGAGTGGTCCCTAGTTCTAGTGTTGTGTGATAGGCAAAACAGATTTTCCTTATCTACTTTGTCCACACCGTGTATGATTTTATAAACTTCAATCAGGTCATCTCTTAGGTGCCGTTGTTCAAGAGTGAAGAAGCCCAGCCGTTGCAGCCTCAGATGGTAAGGAAGGTGCTCCAGTTCCCTAATCATTCTGGTTGCCCTCCTCTGCACTTTTTCCATTCCCATAGCATCCTTCTGGAGGTGTGGTGACCAGAATTGTGCACAATACTTCAAATGGGGCCTCACCATAGATTTATAAAGAGGCAAAATGACACTTGCTGACTATACCCTTCCTCATGATCCCTAACATTGAGTTTGCTTTTATCACCGTTGTGGCACACTGGGTTGACACCTTCATTGAGCTGTCCATCAGGACACCAAGATCCCTTTACTGGTTTGTTGCATAGAGTTCAGACCCCGTCAGTTTATAAATGAAATTGGGGGTTTTGCCCTAACATGCATCACTCTGCACTAACTAATGTTGAAGCTCATTTGCCACTGGTTTGCCCACTCCCCCAGTGTCAAGAGATCCCTCTGGAGCTCCTCACAATCTCTCTCAGTGTTTACTACCCTGTATAATTTAGCTTACCTTGCTATTTATTCCTATGTCATAATTTTCAGTAACTCACCACTAAACCAGTGTGTTGGTTCCATAAGTCAGACTCCATATTGTGATACTGCTGCATACTACTTGCACAGTCTATAACTTCCTGGTGCTTCATAAAATGTATGTCCTGTCACAGAGATGGCTGGTACCAAGACATGCTGTGTGAGGTGAGAATAAGCATAGGTGAGGTTCAGGAAAAATAACATGTTCTGTATCTCTGGAGACCATTCTGTATTTTGTTGGACACCTTGTAAACCTAAAAATGGCTAGGCCCCAGGCTTGGTCTCATAAGGCATATAATAAATTTGAAAGTCACTCTTCTGAGTAGTCCACTTGGCTGTGCAGCCAGAGGTAGAGAGTTTCTCCACTGTGCTTCTTGAGAGTACAGATGGCCTGTAAAATCATAGGCATCCTACACAGTTTCAGGATGCCCCTTGAAGAAGGGAATGGTAAACAACTTCTTAGTATTGATTACCTGGAAAGGTTCACAATGAGTTGGAGTTGACTTGATGGAATGCAATTATTTTTATTAGTTATTGCAAGAGATGAATACAGAGCATTTCAATGGTAACCTGTATTTTCTTAGCACATGCATAGGTTGATGTAGGGTGATGATGAGATTACATTATAGTTACTGGCAATTGGGAGATTTTCCATCTTGGTTTATACACTTCTAGTGAATGCCTGCTAGTTTTATTTTATAGGGCCTATCCATACTAGCTAATAAATATTTGTATATGGCTAGCAGAGGGCCTGGTTTGGCTTTAAAAAAACTGGGTCCACTAGTCTTTCTACTAAGTCTGAGCCATTATATCCTCTTTACCTACTGTGTTCCACTTACACCCCTTCCATGCAATGAACCATGTCTGGAGAAAGGTACTGTCGATAACATTCTAAAAGTAGGGGAGAGACCAAATGAGTTCCATTGACCTTGAGGGAATAGCAGCCAGAGCCGGTACTAGTATTTTTTGCGACCTAGATAAGGGGTGGGGGTGGGGCGGGTGGTAGGTGGGGTGGTGGGGTGGCAGGCAGTGGTGGGGGGCAGAGTGGCAGTGGATGGCAGGGGACTGTGATGGGCGTGGGGGTATGGGTGGGTGGCGATGGGTGCGGCGGGCGGCCGGCAGCGATGGGCGAACAGCGATGGACAGCTGGCGGGCGGTGGGGGGATGGATGGTGGTGGCCAGCAGCGGGGGGCGGGGGGGCAGCAGGCTATCCATCACCCTCTCTTCATTTTGGTGCCCTAGGCAACTGCTTAGCTCACCTTAATGGAAGCGCCGGCCCTGATAGCAGCAAGAGACCAACCCTCTGCCCTTCTCCCGCAAGTTCTGTGGCTTCGCTCTGCCCACTCTGCATTCTTGCTGCCTTCTACTTTCCCTTCTTTCATTTTCTCTTTCCTTCTTCCTTTCCCAATTCCTTCTTTCTATTTTATTTTCCCCTCTCTCCTTCCATCCATACTCCTTCTCTCATGACAGCTTCAGCTACTGTTTCTATATGCTTTGCCTTCTTCTCCCTGCTCTTCTATCCTATTTGCTCTTCAGATTCCATTTCCATTTCCTTTCTCATCTGAACAGCACCCTCTTTGCTCTACCTTGTTGTTTATTTCTGGCCTAAACAGCCTTTTCTCTGTTTTCCCCTCCCCCCACCTTCTCTTTTTCTCCTTCTTTGCTGTTCCTGCTTTGACAGCTGATTGAATTACAAGGAGTTATTTGCTATGGGGACAGAAGGACCCCTCCTCTCACATCCTCACTAGAAGCCCAATCTACCCCACACCCAAAATGGCCACTCTGGACAGGCTCATACAGCAGCTGAGGGAATGGGTCTTATATATAAAAGCTCCATTTAAGGTCCTTAGGGATTTAAATCCTTACTCTGTCTTCTGACTATTAATTAATTAATTCTGCCCAGTTAGTGGTGGACCCACTGCTCATGGCAGCAAACAGATAAGAATAACACATAAACTATATTATAAAATGCCTGATAAATGGTATAGACTATAAATTATTTTATTTTAAAATTAAATACAGTGGAACCTTGACTTACGTGCTGCTTGACTTGCGACTTATTTGACTTGCGTCCACTAGGGGAATGTTTGACTTGCGCCGCAGGCTCCGACTTACATCTTGGAGCCCTGGTGCAAGGCCCCGGAATCTGGCGGCAGTCCTCCCCTGCTGTTTATACACACACAAAAAAACCATCTTCCTCTCCCCGCTCGCTCGCATTCTCTTTCTGGCTACCTCCCCTTTCTTTTTCTCTCTCTCTTCTTTCTCTCCAAATCTTCCCTCTCTCTCTCTCTCTCTCTCCCTCTCCCTCTTTTCATCCCTTTTCTTCTTCAGCCTCTCACTCTCTCTCCCCCCCTCCTTCCCTGCTTTTCTGGATTAAAGGATTTGAGCAATGGGGCAGAGGTGTTGCTCCGTAGGGGTTTAAAAGACACGGGTGTGTTAGAGAGCCTGATAAGAGATTTCTTTCTCTCTTTCTCCCCCTTCCCCTCCTTCCATCGCTTCTGATCCCTCAAAAACTTCTCATGGGGAGGAAGAGGAAGAAGGAGGGTGGGGGTGGAAGGCGAAGATGAAGAAAGGAAAAAAATGAGGGAACAGCCCTCCTCCGCCTGCCGTTTGCTGCCACTGCCCCCCCCCCAAGCTGGTTTTTCTGTCTCTCTCTCTCTTTCCGTTAACTGGGAGTTGAGTCATGGCTACTGGACTTCTTTTTTGAGAGATAGAAACATTTCTCTGTTCATCCAAACAGCTTCATCGGTCTGAATACAGCTAGTGCAAGAGACCTTCTTATAGTCAGCTTGACCTCTTGTCCCCTGGTCTGATTGGCTCATAAGATGAACAAAGCCTGAATAGGCTTGTTAGGGAGACATTAGTGTCCATGGCCTTAAGTTAAACAATGGCCTAAGGTGCTGAAACCCATCAAGAATGGGTCGTTAGCTGTGACCTGGTGGTGAAGGCTCCTTGATTTGCCTGGGTACTTTGGAAAGTACAGCCTGATAAGTAGCAGATAGACTATGCCGGAGCCCACCACCTCTGTTGAGGGAGGGATTTTCAATGCTAACATGAATGGCTTCCCTTACTCCTCTCTCAAACCACCTCTCTTCTTTGTCTAATATGTGTACATCCTCATCTTTGAAAGAGTGGCCTTTTTCCTTCAAATGGAGGTGTACTGCTGATTCTGGTCCTGAGCTGTTACCTCTCCTATGTTGGGCCATTCTTCTGTTTAATGGCTGTTTAGTTTCTCCAATGTAGAGGTCTGAACACTCTTCACTGCATTGGACTGCATATACTATATTGCTCCTTTTATGGTTTGGTATCGTTATTTCCTGGTTCCTGAGAGATTGGGGGATTTCCTAAGCAGCTCTATTTTGGGGAAATCCTAAAAAGACGTTGCTCCTGATCTGTTTTCTCTCGTTTTTTGGTGGCGATGGTGGTGGGGGATGTCTCTCTTTCTCTCTGTATGTTTATGGACAGCCTTTCATCTGTCGGTCTTGGCTTTTAAACTTGGCTTTGGAAGAAGCTCAGGTGCGTCCCATCCCCCCACCCACCCCGCTGGAAGTTGGAAAGAAAGGGAAGCTTCGATCGCGACCTGGGTCTCTCCCCCCCCATTACCTACCTGCCTTTTGTTTTCCTCTGTCTGGAATCATGGCTTCTGACCCAGTTAAGAAGTTTGGAAGGTGCCGTTAGTTACCCAAGTCAGTCTATCTAGCATCTTTCTCTCTCTGCTGGTGCTGGTGCTGGTGCTGGTGCTGGTGCTGCTGGTGCTGGTGCTTGTGCTGCTGCTGTGTGTGTGTGTGTGTGTGTGTGTGTGTGTGTGTGTGTGTGTGTGTGTGTGTGTGTTAGGGGGGAAATTGCCTTGGTGCCTGCAAAAGCCAAGGCCAACCTCTCCCATCCTGGGCTAGGCCCGCTTCTCCCCGCCACCTTCTTCCCCCTCTCCCTGGCAGGCATAAAATTTCTTAATCCAATAAAAATATTTATTTATTTATTTATTTATTGAATTTATACCCCGCCCATCTTCCCGAGGGAACTCTGGGTGGCTTACAAAGCTGAGCAAGTCAGCAAACAATACAATACAGGCAATAATAGGAAGATGAAAACAGCATAATAGACAACTTAGGCATCATGAAAGGCAATCGAAGGCTCAGCAGCAGCAATAGTAGAGCGAGCATACAGATGGCGAGATAAAAAAGAAAAAAGGGAAAAAAGGATTAAGCTAAACCGCCAAAAGCCTAGCTAAAGTGCAGAGTTTTTAATGCTCGGTGAAAGGTTAGCAGGGACTCTGCAGAGCGCACTTCGCTTGGTAAGCTGTTCCAAAGGGAGGGGCCAGCCACCAAGAAGGCCCGGTTATGGGTGGAGGTTTTCCAGGCCTCTCTATGGGTAGCGACCCGGAGCGAGTGCGTTCGCGACTGCCGAACTGGACGGGCCGAGGTTGATTGCTGGACACTTCGCTCTGACAGGTAGTCTGGGCCCAAGCCATGGAGGGTTTTATAAACTAAAACCAGGACCTTGAATCTGACCCGGGATGCAACGGACAACCAATGCAGGCAAGCCAGGACTGGGGTGATATGGTCGTAGTGACGCACACCCACCACCAGCCTGGCTGCCGCATTTTGTACCCGCTGCAAACTCCGGAGGAGAGTCAAGGGCAACCCCATGTAAAGAGTGTTACAGTTTTATGGGGTTAGGTGTGGAGGGGAGATTACCTCAGAGTAATATTCCTCTGAGGTAAAGCCATAAAAGGGTTGTGAAAAAAGCAAGGTCTTAAATTGTTTCCTGCAATGGAGGGAAGGAACTAACCCTGCCTCAGGTGTGAGGGAATTCCAAAATAAGAGAGCAGCAACAGAGAAGACCAAGTTTTGAGTGGCCTCTCTCAGGGTCACTGATCACAGCATCTAAGTGTAGCAGCTACGAGTGGGACAGGTAGATGTTTTGAGAGAGAAGTGCTCAGATAGGCAGCAAGGCCCTACATTATTAAGGGCTTTAAATATCTTCATATATTGGGCAGAAAAACAAAAACAAAACAAGAAAATAATTCTACTAACATGTCGGAAGATGATGCCTTTTGTGGTGCTGGACTTCCACACACCCCAAAATATTCATCAGTAACATTGTACACAACACTCTATCATGAATGGAAATAACACAAATGATGCAAACTGATGCTAAATGCTACTCTGCTAAATGTTCTGTTATACTTTAGAAGCACTAGAAGGACTGCTTGCAGCTTTTCTAACAGTCACCCAGACAGAGAAGGATAGAATTTTCAGTGGGAAATGAAAACTAAGGGAGGGGGGAAACGAAAGTATATTAAGGCAGAAAAGCTAGAGGTTAAATGCAGACTAGAGGGAACATGGTCACATTATGTTGTAGGTTGCAGTTGTAACTGCATGATTTAAAAATCATGTTCACTGTTTCCCCTATTTTCATATTCTGCAATTCTTTTAGGCCCCAAGTTTTTTTTTAAAGAAAAGCAATAACATATGGAAACAAGAATAGCTCCATTATTTAGGAATTTGCAATGCACCATATCATTCACATTATCGTTTCAAATCCCCAGATTGCTGGTCCAATGTAAGAACATTTTAAATAGTCTCAGTAGATCTCTCACCCCTTTGGAAGCACAGCCATAGCCCCTCAGCATGGTGCCAATAATCCTTGCTCAGGTGGTAGCCCCTAGTGTACAAAGTGATGTATTAACTAATAATCCCTGTCACCCAGAAAACAAAATCCATTCATCATACCATCTTTTACACCCAGGTACCCATCCTTGCCAACAAGCTCCACAAAGAATAATCACAAAAATGAATGAGAGTTCTCTTGTGCTGCCTTCAGTACTCAGCAAAACATATTATAAATCAAAATATGGCCACACAGGATTCACACCACAAAATAAATATAGTAGCTAGAAGTGACAGTATATTCTGTTCATCTACCTTTAAATGTAAGGATTCTTTATCTATCTATCTATCTATCTATCTATCTATATATATATATTTAAAAAATTGTGGTGGATACAATCCTTTACTTGAGAGCAAGCCTTCTTGAACTCAGGGCTTCTATCTGAGTAGATATGCATGCAATTGGGCAGGCAGACCCCAAGATGATACAGAATCTGAGGTGGTAGTGGCGCAATCAATTAATCTAAGGCTGGTTCATGTAAGATGATATATTCTCCAGTTTGTGGGAAACTACTTGTCAATTTCCAGATTAGATAAATGTACTCCCTGCAGTTTCTCTGTAATATATCCCTTTTTATAGAAAAGGAATTTTCTGTTTTCATTTGAGAATTCATCTGGTGGGAAAAATCCTTATTTCGGACTATCTATCATGGCCTGGGTCCATAACGGCTGAGATATTCCAGGACCAGTAAACTTAAATGGAACTTGAAAAAGTTCCTTCTCTCCCCCCCCCCCCCCCAGCAGTTCAAAAACTGTTTGAATTGTCACTTGCTTTTTAAAGCAAGTTGAGGAGATACGTAGCCATCACAAAAAACAAATACAAAAGTGGACTAGGTCAGGCATCTCCAAACTTCAGCCCTCCAGATGTTTTGGACTACAACTCCCACAGTCCTTTGTTATTGGCAATCTAAGTTTAGAATTCTGGGAGTTGAAATCCAAAACATCAGGAGGGCCAAAGTTTGGACATGCCTAGACTAGGTGATACCTTTAGGCTACTAGAAAATTAACAAAAATGTTGCCAATATTTCGAGGGCAAAACCTTCTTCATCAGATCAGTACCAATAGGTTACACTCCTGGAAAATCCATCTTATGCCATGTTTTAACCTATTGGTACAACTCAGATGAAGAGGGTTTTGCCCTCGAAATATTATCAAAGTTTTTGTTAATTTTCTAGTAGCCTAAAGGTATCATGTGTTCACTTTTGTATTTGCTTTTTAAAGTGTTACTGGGCTTGCATATTCTGCAAATAATGTCTTGGTCTTAGTTAAAATGCCCTACTATGAAAGTTTTGCTTTAAATTTGTGTCAGTGACATATTTTCCAGTTTTGGAGAAGCAATGTGTTAGTGGTGAAGGATGCCCCAGACGTTCCTACTGTGCTTCCAGGTTCCTGGCAGGTTCTATTTTATTTTATTTATTTGTATTTTCCCAATGGCTTCTAGAACGTTGAGGTTTTTATTTATTTATTTATTTATTTTTACAACTTATATGCCGCCCACTACCCAAAGGTCTCTAGTAACACTTTAGTTTTGCCCACATATAATGATGTAAGCCACATTTGTTCCTTTCTTAGGAGATAGTCAAGGTAAATAATATTTTCAAGAAATATAAAAAAATGCATAGTTTACAGTTTTCCAGTTGTGCCCATTTATATTTCTTGTTCAACTAGTCTGAGCTCTCAATGGAAATATCCTACACCATCTATTTCAATTTCCATTTATTGTCATTGTACATATATACATTGTGTGTGTGTGTGTGTGTGTGTGTGTGTGTGTGTGTGTGTGTTGTGTCGTTACAGTCATGACCGACTCTATGTGACTCCATGTCTGTGGGTGAACAGGAGTTAACGGGTTAACAATTTCATAAGCTAGCTTGCAGCTACCATTATCAGCAAGGCTTGACATGCCAAGAAGTTTATGTCATGGTCTACTCTGTGCATGTTCTAGGCATAAACAGTTCTATTGTTTTACTTATCTCTGGCTAAGCCAATGATAGCAGTTGAATGTGGCTTCATGCATACGTATGATTGACCTACTTTGTACTCAATAAAATGATTGCCGTGGGGGTGCGCACGGAGGAACTGTCTCTATCTTTCACACCAGATACCACGTCTGCAGACTTCATTCTTTATGACTGCACCCTTTGAGGACTGGTTTTCCTTCACATGTCCATGGAGTTTTCTTGGCAGGAGTACTGGAGTGGCTTGTCTGTTCCTACTCCATGCGCCTACAGCACCTGGTATCTCCTGGTGGTCGCCCATCCAAGTACTAACCAGGGCCGACCCTGCTTAGCTTCCGAAATCAAGCGAGATCAGATGTGCTTAGGTAGACACATGCAATGAAATTCGCAAAAACATCCAGAGACATCCATCTACAGTACATCAGGGAAGTCAAGATGTCAATTAAACCAAAGCTAACCTTAAATAGTGGGCATGGTGACTCAGCAGGCTACAGCTCTGAAATGTTTGGCTGCAAAGTCATCAGCGCAGTGGTTCAAATCCCGTGTGACATGCAGCTGTGTGAGGTCCCACTGTTAACCCCAGCCCCTGCCAACCTAGTAGTTCAAAACCATGCAAATGCAAGTAGATATATAGATACCACCATAAAGAGTGGGAAGGTAAACAACATTCCCATGCAGAGACATGCATTTGGCCATGCCAGACACATGGACATGGACTTGCACAACACTGGTTCTTTGGCTTAGAAATGGAGATGAATGCTGCCACTAGAGTCAGACACAACTAGCACACATGTGCATGGGGAATCTTTAACCTTAAACAAAACAAGGTTCAATCAATATATGCTGGATAAACATTCAAACAAGGCTCAGACTAAACTTTCAAGAGACAGCACTCAACAATGGCCTGTATTATGTAAAGCTAACTTCCTGTGTCTATCCAGTTTAGAAAACAGAGGCTTCCATCAAGCAATAAAATAATACAACTCTGTTGGTGGAATGTGGATCAGGTTTTATCCAAAGAACCTCAATAATAATTTGATCCCAGAATTGTCTGGTTTGGCCAAAACCTGTACCCCATTCCATTTGGGTTGATGGACTGGCTAAACAAGGCTTGTAGAACAAAATCATGGGAAGCTTACCTGACAATTTGATTCTCTTAGTATCTTGGAGGCTATTTTATAGGGTTTTAAAGTAAAAAAAAATGAATTTACCAACAGATTTGTAAATTCATCAGCAAAAATTCATAAAATCATTTTAGTCATTTGTTGACCTTGAATCACAAATCAAAATGAATTACAATTTTTTAAAATTCATCCCTATATCAAAGATCTCACATTTGATTTTGGAAACACACAGATCACAGACACAGACACACAGAGAGACCCACAGATACACATACACACTTTAAGAGGGAAAAAAACTAAATATTTGATCAAGTGCTTATACGAAGAAGAAGAAGCAGAACCTTCATGAAGAAGAACCATACAATCTTATTTGTTCCTAGATGATGAATTCTATATTTATTCTGCTGGGAGAGATTTTCAGTTTCCATCTCAATAGCTGAGTAAAAAATTATGTTGTCACCTCAGTGTGAAATAACTTTGTGGATGTGCTACAGAGGGAGGGGTGCTGTTTTGTTTGCTTCTATGAGGTTTGTTAGAAGAGGGCTGGACTTTGGGAACCCGACAGTGTGCCACTGGGCTGTGTGCATGATAGTTGTTGTGGTAAGTTGAACATATCACAAGCCACTTCTCTCTCTTACAGTTCTTACTGTTATATTGTTACATAGATATCTATGTGTGTCTACAGTACTTCTTTGCTTTTTTGAAAAGAAAGCATATTCCTATCTTTATTCAGGGGGTCTGTTCTGTGAATGGATGACACTGAATTCAGACCATTGTTTTGAACAGGATAATCAAGACAAATTCAACCAAGTTTTTGACAGAGTGGCCAGATGGCCAGATGGGCGGGGTAAAAATCTAAATAATAATAATAATCATCATCATCATCATCATCATCATCATCATCATCATCATCATCATCATCATCATCTGCATAGGTCTGATAGTGGTCTTTCTTTCTCATGTATTGTCTGTTACCTTCGTTTGGAGCAGATTCGTTCTCTGTCCCCACTCCCAAGTAATTTTTACAGATTCCTTAGACATTTTTGACTTGTACCAGAAAACATAAACATAAAATGAAATGACCTCAGTGAGGAAGTGTTTTCAAAGCAGAATGAAAGGACTTGAGCATGAAAAACACAAAATTGAAAGAGCTCTCCTACAAAGAATCAAGAATGAAACAAATAATTTGTCATATACATCCCTAGTCTTGTTAAAGCCCAACTCAGAAAAGAAGGGAACATTTTAGTTTAATTTAGAATGTACAGTTTGTTTAAGATTACAAACTGGTAGTAGTAGATAGGGGAAGGGTTGCAGCTCAGCAGTGCAGGAGTTGTTTATCCTCAAATTTTTTCCACGATCAATCCCTAGCTGAAGAAAACTTGGTGGAAACACAAGAGAGCTGCTGCCAATCAGTATAGAGAACTCTGGACTAGATGGAACAACTATCTGATGTAGCAAAGGTTGCCTTCCTACATATCAATTTCTTCATGAAAGCTATCTAATTTTATTTCTCATTTGTTTTCTTTTCCATTTCCACGTCTCATTGTTTTCTTTTCCATTTCCATGTCTTCCTTTTATGGGGTGGGTGGGATAAAATGTGTAAATAAATAGTAGCCAAAGACTACCAACTGAAAGAATGTTCAAAAATGAACAAGATGATCAAGATATGAGAAAGTGATCAAAAATTCAACATGACCCCAAAGGTTTCAGAAACCCATGTTTCCGTGCTTTTAAACATCTGGAATGCATACTGTGGGAAAAAGTAATGAAATTCTACTAGTAAAATGTAACTGAAGTGTTCACCTGTCTTGCTCCATATTTCAAACACTTTCACTTTACAGTGCATGAGAAAGTCTGCACTACCTGTTAGATGATTTACTACTCTGGACAGTTCATATGGAAGGAAAGCAATTGAATATATTTAGCCACATCACCCTATCATGCCAACAGCAAGATTTAAAATAACACAGGCACAGCTGTGCACATACCTGCCATGTCCTTTTAATTTGGTGAGAGACCAGAGAGAACAAAGTCAACCATGTTGTTGACATATGCAGTAGTAAATACAGCTCAGCAGTTTGAAGTTATTTGCAAATATGCTTTGAAAACCTTCAATTAACTTTTTCTTTTCTCACCAGGAATAAACTAGAATGTTGCCTCTTTAATTAAAAACCAGATAAGTCAGTTCATTAATTAAACACTGGACAAGCCATTTGAAAAAATAATCAGCAGATCAATTTAAAAATAAATGACCGTCAAGGCTGCATACATAAAACAGTATCTGTGTAGCACGCTTTTTTTAGTTATGGCTTTCAGGTTCTTGTCAGAAGTGGCAAGTTCATTATTCCATTCTGTATGGCAAAAATACTTGAAAATGCCATGCTGAAAAAAATCAAGCTGCAACAGTTTGGGACACCTTGCCAGTGGGAGTGCACCAGCCATCTTCCTTTTCACATTGTAAGGTAATGTAACTTAATTGTAAGTCAAAATGATCGTATGATATTTAGAATGTAAGTTAAGGATTAAAATTGTATGTATATTGGTAAGTAAATAATTTAAAATGTATGTATAATTGTATGTTTATAGAATATGTAAAGGTATATTGAATAGTAAGTGTAACACCAGGAATTTAATTTTTAAGTGGGCAAACTGATTGGAGAGTTTACCCTCTTAAAATTAATTAATTAAGGGTGGAGGTGTGTGGCGAAAAGGGTAAAACAAGGATAAATATTCATGAGTGTGTTTTGAATAGCCAATCACCAAGCTGGTGGGAGTGGTTAAGACTGTTATATATTGGAACCTAATGGGTGATGGGGAGTTCAGTTTGTGTTAGAGCTGAGAGGAGTTCAGTTCGGTTCAGTTAAGAGAGCTGAGAGTCAGTTTAGATTGTCCGTTGGTCAGATGAGTGATCCTGCCACTGAAAAGGGTCTGGTTTATAAAGGATATACATTATTATAAGAATTCATGATTGCTATACAATAACATCATTTAAAGCTATCATAATACTGATCATCTAATTGTAAACTAGTAAACGTTTCATGTTTTGTTTTAAAACTTAAAAAGAGAGAGAGAGAGAGAGAGAGAGAGAGAAGGCTGGCCAAAACAGAGCTCTAGAAAGCTTTTAAGAATACCCTTCCTCCGCAGTAGATAGTTTTGCAGCCCACAATGTTTAATTCTGTAATCATATTCAGCTGCCGCCATATGGATTTCCTTTTTAATTTTGTTTTCTATATACTTGAAGGGTATTTCTAGCTATCTTTTGGGTTGGGTAGGGAGTTGGAAGATTTTCTCTCTGGTTGTCCTTCTGAACCACCCAGTGTAATGGATTTCAAATAGATGAGCAGTATAAAAATGTAATAAACAAATAAATAAATGGGAACAGTTATATGTCTAAGACAAGATTATATGATGTTTCTGTTAGACTACTAAACAAATCATAAACAAACTGTAGAGGCTAATTTTCAGCCGATGTAGGCATTCCTCATACTAAGACACACTTATTTCTGGTGGTGCAAAAAATCCACAAGTATTCAAAAATTATGGGTAGATAGTTATTTAAGGCCTTTTATTTTTTATTTTTTAAAAAGAATGAGCTTCAAAATGAGGGCTGCAAAGTCAAGCCAGGAACTGTGGTTTTAAAATCTCTACCAATATTGGCTGAAATGTCCTAAGGTCAACCACTGCAAAACCTCTAGAGAATAATGTGATGTTCTTCCTTCCTTCTTTTTATAATTATAATTCATCATACATTTTTGTTTTCCTGTTAATGTTTTCATTTTTGTGATTTATACATTTATTTGTAAGGTGCATTACAATTACCACGGGATAGAAATATCCAGTTATTTTCCTTTCTTTCACAATTTCCCAAGTTCATAACAATTTGTTTCAATAAGCTTGAGTAACTCACATAGAACAGGAGTAAATGTACTCAGGTTCACCAAGACTGGAAACCAATCAGCTTCAACTCCACCCTAACACTCCATCTCTCTCCTTCCCTCATTCCCTTTTATCAAAGCTGTTTATGTTTCTTTCCCTGTCTCTCCAACACTCACAGGAAGACCCAGGAGCCACATCAGTACTCCCAGGGATATAGAATAATACATTTCACATTTACAATGATTACTCAGATGGAAAGGATCTCATGGATGCAATTGTACAACACAGTACAATTTGGGGGAAAGCTAACAGGACCTGAGTAGCATTCAGTTTGGAACACCCCATCCCCATGATTAGAGATGGGCACGACTTAGCGGAATTTTCGTTTCTGTTTTTGTTTTTCGTTTCCGTTATGTAACAAAACGAAAAACAAAAAACGGCTCAAAACTGGAACGAAAACGGAAACGAAACGACTAATTTTGAGCCATTTTTCGTTTTTCGTTACTGGAAAAGCACTTAATGGAGCTAAATGGGAAGAAATGAAAATTTTTCATTTTTGTTTGTCGTTTTCGTTACGCAACGAAACGAAAACGAAAAATTTTGAAAATTAGCTCACGAAAACGGAAACGAGCCAAAACGGACCCCTAGACGAAAACGAAAACGAAAACGAACAATTTTTCTGAGTCGTGCCCATCTCTACCCATGATCTTTGGGGGTGTTGGGGGTTGATACTACTGAAATAAACTGATGAACCTGTACTGACATATTGTGAATCTGTTCTGGAAAGAATTTAGATTTTTGACTTGATTTATGGGTGGAAACAGGATGGACTTAAAGGAAAGGTACAATGCAGCAAATTTATTTAATTAATTATTTTTATTCAATTTATTTAAATTGGAAAAAACAAAATGTATACATAGAAAAGAAGAAAAAAGAAAAAAGGCAACCTATAAAACAGTTTTGCAATGTGAAATATCTTGGTTGGCGAATTTCTATCATTGACATTCTATTGTCTATTTATCCTTTTCTCCCCTTTACTACAAGGCTTTTATCTTTCACCAATTATAAAACAAGTCCCAGCTCAAATAAAAGATCGATTCTTCTTGTCCTTCTAATCTCTTAATTAATCTATCAATTTCTGCACTTTCTAGGTTTTTTTTAATAATAATAATATCATCAGTTGGTGGATTTTCACATTTCCAGAACTGGGCCCTTAACAATCTAGCTGCTGTCAAAACATTTAATATTAAATGAGTGTTTGCTTATCCACAGTATTTGGCAATAGACCTAGCAGAAATATTTCTGGTTTAAATTTTAATTCTTGTTTTGACATCTGTTTAATCCAAGTATGTATTTTGACCTAGTAGCTTTTGGCTTTATCACATGTCCACCAAGCATGTTAATAAGTCCCTTCTTGACTTTTGCATTTCCAACATTTGTTTGACATATTAGGGAACATTTTAGCAAGCCTTGCAAGTATTACATGTCATCTATAAAACATTTTGAAAAGATTTTCTTTATAAGAGGTAGCTAATGTTAATTTACAATTCTTTGTCCATAGTTGCTGCCATTTTTCTAGTTCAATATTATAGCCAAAATTTTTGGCTCATTTTAGCATGGTATCCTTCACTTCTTCATCTTGCATATCCCATTGTAGTAGAAATTTATAGAGGTTTTGAATTTGTTTTTCTTCTATCCTTAATTTTTTGTCAAATGCAGGGTATTCTTTATAAAAATCCTTGTGCCTTCATATTTTGGTTATAAATTGCATTTGAGGCCACTATGGAAAAAATCAGTCCTTAGTCCTCTAAGTGAGTTTTAGTTTTAAAATTTCCCTCAGAATTCAGGAGCTCATTATAGGTGACTATTCCTTCAAATCAGCAGATTTGGGTAGGTAAACGCTTCCATTGGTAAGACGCATCTAGGTATTTTCACGTATACTTTTAGTTTAACCTTTCCCAAATTCTTAAGAGAGAATTCCTTATTATATTTCTTTCAAAATACTGCAGTACTTTAGTCCTTCCATACCATAAAAACGCAAGCCAAACTAATTGCAGATCATGTCCCTCCAAATATAATCATCTTTTATTTCTTAAAGAGTATCCATTCCCTTATCCATGTTCAAGTTTAGATTTGTTGTTAGGATGATTTCTGAAGAGCAAACCAGACAAATCCATTCTGGAGCACTGCTTACTGAAATGATAGCGCTTCACTTATAACAGTCATTGTACGATGAGCCTCCAACCGGGCATGGACTTCTGCTCCTTTTCTTTCTCATTTGGCAAACCTAGCTCGGTTCCTGATCCCCTCTTCCTGAGAGTAGACAGATTGGCAGACTAAGTTCAGAGCATAATCCTGTCTTTTTGGCTGTAAGAAGAGTTCAACAGTGGAGCAGGTCATCTTGGAGGGTAATCAACTCTTCTTTGTTTGAGGTCTTAAAACAGAATTTGAAAGACCATCTGCTTTCACTGTGGACTTCCCCTATCAGTTACATGTTGGAATTGATCATTGTTGGATTCACACCCAGCTGACTCCTGTGATGCCACAATTCTTCCTTGGCAAATCCAGTTCAGTTTATGATCCTGTCAGGAATCATTCCATGTCTGGCAAGGCAGACTTCATCAAAGCCACCTCCTTGGTTCACTATTCATTGATTCCTAGTTCATGGAAAAATGACAATTGAAAGCCTTTTTACAACAAAAGGCTCTACGCTATCCATCTGCTTTCTTTCAAGCATCAAGCTGGACAGATTGATAATTTCATTGCTAAGCCTCTTTTTTGCTGGTATGACCAATGTCACTGTAACTGCAGCAAAATGTTATCATGCATTGCAAACCCTTTCAATTTTATTTTACAAAATTAACTGCAGAAATTGCTTCCATTAGTTGGCATTAAGTTCAGTTCATCACAGATATTATGATCTAATGAGGAAAGGGAGTTGCTGCCTGTTTCAGAGTACATCTGGAAGTTGAGTCATGGCTACTGGACTTCTTTTTTGAGAGATAAAAATGTTTCGCTGCTCATCCAAACAGTTTCATCGGTCTGAATACAGCTAGTGCAAATCCTCCATCTTATAGGCAGCTTTGACCTCTTGTCACCCTGGCCTGAATTAGGCTCATAAGATGAACAGTGGCCTAAATAGACTCATTAGGGAGACAAAAGTATCCTTAGCCTTAAGGTGAACAATGGCCTAAGGTGCTGAAAGCCTTCACCACCAAGGCCATAGCTAAAGACCCATTCTTGATAGGTTTCAGCACCTTAGGCCATTGTTCACCTTAAGCCTAAGGATACTATTGTCTCCCTAACGAGCCTATTTAGGCCATTGTTCACCTTATGAGCCTAATTCAGGCCAGAGTGACAAGAGGTCAAAGCTGCCTATAAGATGGAGGATTTGCACTAGCTGTATTCAGACCGATGAAGCTGTTTGGATGAACAGCGAAACGTTTCTATCTCTCAAAAAAGAAGTCCAGGAGCCATGACTCAACTTCCAGATAAACTCACCTGGATGACTGAGAATCTTCACAGACATGATGTTTCAGAGTACAGTCCTGTAGAAATATCTTGATGCTTCCAAAGGCCTTCTCAGTGGCTGTGGCTTTATAATGCCCTAACCCTAGAAGTGAGAATCGCCACATCTCTCTTGTCCTCTCATTATCATGCAACGAGCTTTCTTCCTTTTATGGCAGGCCCTTAAGCAACAAGTGGGAGTCTAGGGAACACTTCAAAATTTATACATTTTTTTTAAAATGTATTTGATCAAGGTTACAATCATTCACTTAAACATTTGTAATAAGATGTTATTTTGAAAATTCTTCCCCAGCTACATGTGACAGCAAATCTCAGAGGTTAATTTCTCCTGAGTTTCTTCAGGGGAGACTTAAGTAGGGAGGGGGATGTTTTAACTTTGATGGAGGGAAGGTCTCTCTTAAAAGTCTCTCAATGTGAAAATAACCAAGGGTGGCTCCCACCCCAACCACAATGTATTTCAAACTTCTGGGCTGGGACTGTTCAGGCCACAGCTAATGTATGTGATGAAGCCTTTTCATGCAACTCAAATGGAGACTCACCTCGACATGTCCAGGGCTGGGGTGCATTGCAGATTCCGTGTGAATATTGTGTGCATGTGACCTGGAGTGAGTGTGTGCTGAAAAGCCTTTAAAAAGGCTCCCCACGGTTTCTTCTCCCTCCTTTGCAGCTCAAACAAGCCCAGAAGGAGTTGTTGCTTCCCCTGTCTTGACTTGGTTTCACTTTTGGCTCAACTGTTGGAAAGAAGGAGACCAGATCACCAGACATCATGCTATTTCAACTGCTTGCTTTTCTATTGTTCTTTTAATTTGGTTTATATTGTGTCTTCCCATTTTTTTTAAAATTGGTGGTTGGTTGGCTTGGGCTTGATTTTGTGGGCTGTGCTCTGGTGGACATTCTTGGGTACTGCATGCACACACACACAAACACACACACAGAGAGGGCTTCAATTAAAGTGGCATAGCCTCTGTTTGGTTTCAGTGCCACTCATCTAAATCAGAGAAGATGAATGCAGAGCCTACTTAAAACAAAGCATTGGTTCCTGGATATATTGCACCAAGTTTGAAAGTTAGAAAAGCAAATCATACACCCATCATCCTGAACTCTTTTTATACATTCAGCAGTCCCTGGCTATGTGAAAGTTTTAAAGAGAATGGGTGGGTATTGTCATGGATTGCCACAGATGGCTGATTAACTATTAACTATTAAAAGTCACACATGAATGGAATCCTTTTTATGTCGTTCACTAATACCACTGAAACTGTTTTGCTTAAAAAATGACTGATGTAGCTGCCAGCTTTCTTAAATTAAGGATTATATTGTTTAATCTTCCTTTTAAGATAATTTGTGGCAGGTAGTTGTCTTTAACAGTATTTCCTTGTGAGACATGCCTACTGTTTTATCTGTCCTTTCTCTATCTTGAACAAAGTGTTTACAGGACCTAAAACCACCATACCAAAAGAAAACAAGTCCCCATCTGTTTCTCTGCAAAGAGCAGCTCATTCTATAGCCGTGCAGGTGGTGTTTTGTTCTTTAAGCTCTTTTGCATTTTGGTCTTCATGCGGGCTTACCGATCAAAGACATCAAAAACAACTGCACCTATTTGTCTCCAACTGATGCTCTCACAAATATTTGACATTTTGGCTTTTAAGTAACTATAGTGTCCACCTGTCTGTCTAGATAAAAGAGAAATATTTATTTATATGCAAGCATCCAAGATTTATAAATCAGGCAATCTGCAAAGGTATTCTCCACCACCATATTTCCAATGCAGCATTTTCCCCCTATCAGCTTTCTTGACCATCCAACTCTCACACCTATATACTACATGGTGATCAGAAGTACAAAGGTGTGGGTGGTGTTGGCCTTGGTATGCAATGACACATCCTTAAATTCAGTGGTCTTTTCCAATTTTTTTCATTGCTGCCCTTCCGAGTCTCAGTCTTCCTCTGATTTCTGGGCTACCATCTCCATTAGAATTGATGATTGAACCAAGGTATAGAATATCTTTTAAAAAAATCAGTTTGTTCATCATCAGTGCTCAAATTAAGTAATTATTCTGTAGTTATGATTTGTGTCTTAACTTTCAACTGCAGTCCTGCTTTGGCACTTTCTTCCTTCACTTTCTCTAAAAGTCATTTCAAGTCATCGCTGCATTTTTGCTGGTAAGATGACATCATTTACAATCTGCGTATCTTACAAGACTGAGGATTCTTCCACCAATTTTCTTCACACCTCCTTCATCAGAATCTAGTCCGGGTTTCTCTATGATATACATACAGACTGAACAGATAAGAGGATAAATTTACCTGCAAAAAACTATACTGTATTTTGTCCTAACTGTAGCTTCATGTCCACAATACAAATTACACATCACAACAATCAAGTGCTGAGGCAATATTATAAAGAGTATATGGAACATTGGGAGAGTATGGTGCTTTGACAGCACTACCTCTGACTCCATAAATGAAACTGAAAATTTTCAACAACGGCAATGCCTTTTTATCTATAGAGCACCTCTGAGAAAATGACACACACAAAAAGCTATTGAAAGCTTTTATTATGGGATTCAAAATATTAATCTAAGATGCATTGCATTAGTTTCTAAATGGGGTATCCTGGTTTATGTGTCCTCTCAGTACGCATTATGGCACTAACAAAATTTTACACACTGAAGTTCTTTGCTACCGAAATATAAAATAACAAAATGATGGATACAACCTCATTCGTTTTCAGCACCATTTTCATTTTTGCTTGAGTGAAGTACTTCATTTAAGACCCACATGAGGAAACTATTAAAAGGGGGGAAATCCTCAAGATAAAGGAAAAGGAAAAAACGAGATAGTTTATATTTAAAAGTAGAATGTGCCAGCTGAAAATGTGGGTGCCTATGCTGGTAAAGAGTAAGGTGACACAGTTCCAACCCTTGGTAACCCTCAAATTCTCAGTTCTCACTCAAAAGAAAACAAAGTTTCTAGTCCTTGTAGATGAGTAGATATGAGCAAAACGGACTCATGTTTTGTCAAATTATTTTATAATTTACTGGTCTGCTCCTACTGGGTTCTCGTGTTTCTAGACCATTAATTACATTGCAGGATAAATGATTTACCTTGTCTGTGGAAATTTCGGATTCATTTTGAAGTCACTTATTGTTGTTTTCCAAGTTATTTGTTTGCCAAGTTATTGCTGCCTCCTTAAAACAAAGAAGAAAAAAGCAATCAGAAATACGGAAGTTAATTGTATATGTTATTAGGCTGTAACATATCTAGTTAAATGGACATTGAGCCATGACAACCGGACATATTTTCTTGTGAGATTGAAACATTTCACTACTTAATGGCTTCTCTGACCCATTCTTGAACCATCAATCTTCTCTGTCTAATATCTGTACATCCTTGTCTTTGAATGTGGCCACTCCGACACGATCCAGTTTGTGGGCAGGTTGAATTTGCCCGACTGTCCATTAGTTTTGATGCACAGGTTCGCGCCAATCCAGATCCTCTGGAGGCAGACCAGCAGAGGGGTTATCTAGCCTTCACCCTGCCTCCACTGCCATTGCGACCCAGGAGGCGATCCCCCACTCTCCCACCCTGCTGTCAGGAGAGTGAGACTAGCTGGTCGCTTCGGGGCTGGATGGGAATTTTTGGCAGGTACCTGCATTGGCCCCCTGGGTACCTGTGCGTTTCACCCATCCCATTCTCCTCACTAGCTGGTCCTGCAGAACCCCCACCCCACCCCGGGCGGGTAGTGCAGGAGGTACAGGTATTCAGTTACAGCCTTCATAAGTCACCCTAAGGTGCCAGCCAGCCCTCAGATAATAAAATCACCCTGGATAGGGTTAGGATTAATCATCAACAAGTTAATAGAACACCGAACTGAGGGCTGGTCCCGGGCTAGCAGATTCAATCAAGTCCAAAGGATGCTGAACAGATGGGTGGCATGCTTCAGAAGAATGAATCTCACAGAATGCGCATTGGATGATGGCATACCTCCTGTCACTATGGGTTTCAGGTCCCTTTGCCAGTTATTTAGTTGTTACTGTTGGTATTTAATAAAGTTGTGACCCTATTTCTCCCAACATGAAGTTGTCTCGCCTCATTATTTAAGGGTCTGGTTAGGCAAAGTGCCCTTTGCCCTTCAAATGAAGGTACACTACTGATTCTGGTCCTGAGCTGCTGTGACATCCTCCTGTTTAGTGGCTGTTTAGTTTCTCCAGTGTAGAGCTCTGCACACTCCTCACTGCATTGTACCACATATATTACCTTGCTCTTCTTGCTATTTGGGGTGGACAAGTCTCCGCCTTAGTGTGTTTTGGGGTTTGAAGTAAACGAGTATGTGGGGTTTTCCAAAAATCCTTCTGAGCTTTTCATACACTCCGGCCATGTAAGGAATGACCAGGTTCTTCCGTCAGCTCTGGGTTTCAGACTGACTCATTGTTCTTCTGGATCAGAACACTGCCTTGTTGAAGACCCACTTTGGATATCCACAGACCTTAGGTGCTGTCTTAAGGAAGGGATAACTTTATCCTATTGTAGATTCTGTGGTTGAATCCATCAGAGCTACAGTTCCATGTTTCAATATAAACATGTTGCCATGTGTTTGTTTTAAACATTTTACATTTCTGAGAGCCCTAGTATTCTTAAGCTTACTCAGAACGTGCAACAGAAGAACATGTCAAGCTATATTTGGTTTATTAAGCAGGGAAATATATGCAGGGACATATTCCTGTAATTGGATGGATTCAATTTGCATGTTTCTTGAAAACAACATATCCTAGCTTGGGTAAACAGGGTAAGATTAAATTTGATCTCTAGCTTCTCACTCAACAGAGTTAATATATTTCAATAAGAATCTTCCAATTGAAAAACATTTTTCTATGTTAAGAAACTGTGAATTGTAGGAAATTTACCTTCCTCTAAACACAAGCAATAACACACCAAGCTTAGGCATCTTTATTTCACCTCTTCAGCAGCTTCTCTTCATCTGATTTGCAACTATATGTACTACAGTGTTTCCATTTCAGTAAGATCCTGCTGTACTTGCTAATGAAATCACTGGAGGAGGAATTAATGTAGCTAACAAAGAAATGAATTTTAAATGCATGAAATTTAATTTTATAACACAATGTTTAACTTTAACCAAACTTTAAAAGAAATGAATATTCATAGACACTAGGAGCAGTTTCTTAAATTGCTATGAAACAATATTAAAAATGCACACATAGGCAATTACTCCTGAAAATCTGATTATGTGACTTGACAAAGTGAATATATTTTTATCAGAATTTCACATACCTACATTGAAGATGTACATATATTTAGGGGGGACATGCATATAATAGACACATGTGGTAAACTACATATAATTTTTTTTCACATTTTTAGACCAAAGAAACCTAGATTGAAGGAACAAGCCAGAGCTAGAGCATTTCATTTTCTGGAATTTATATGATTATTTTTCTCACTTGTATTTTTGCTTCAGCTCAATTGATTCTTTGTTAGACCAGAGCTCATTGTTTCAACATGGCAAAGAGAGAATTCTAACAATTGTATATTAGGCTATTTAGTATTTAGTATTAGTTAATTAGTTTACTTGTGCCAGGTAATCAATATTTTGAATGTTCGTTGTGAGTGTTAATAATACAGGAATCATTTCTGTATCTCATTTCACTTTTCTGGTGTCCACCACAACCATATACAACCTGTATGCCAACCTATAACCTAAATATCCTATCCAATATGTCTGAATTAGAGCAAGGTTCACACTAAAATAAATAGGTTTGTGTTCAAAGTGCTACAGGTCTTTTGCTAGGATTTCTTGCCTAAATATGGAGCCAAAGGAAAACGGTGTAGGTTCCTTGCCAGCTCTGGTAGATTTTGTGCTTCCACTGCATGCCTATTCTCACATGAGCTGTGAAACCTGTAATACAGTTGCAGAATGGGAAGCCAGTAAGAGTGTGAGTAAGATTCTCTTACACAATTTTTCTTCCATTCCAAATTCTGGCAATAGAACACTGGCCTTTGAATACTGTAAACATTGTTAAGCTCCCATTGAATTAACATGGAAAGTGTCTGAGATCTTCTGAATCAAATGAAATATCTTTTATTTGTTTGTTTGTTTGTTTGTTTGTTTGCTTACAATCTTTTTGTCTTGCCTTTCTGCTAAAAGAGAGACCCA
Source organism: Phrynocephalus versicolor (assembly GCA_023846285.1). Taxonomy (NCBI): domain Eukaryota; kingdom Metazoa; phylum Chordata; class Lepidosauria; order Squamata; family Agamidae; genus Phrynocephalus; species Phrynocephalus versicolor. The sequence goes on along the minus strand of JAHTLZ010000379.1, from coordinate 30,526,259 downwards.
AGGTACATAATTAAAAAGAGACATTTAAAAGCTTAACAAGAATTTTCAAATATTTAAAAAGAATTAAAGAAATATAATACTAAAATGTTAGTTAAAAGCATTACTAATGCAGATTTAAAAGCTACAAAAATACAAACCATTCCATTTAAAAACCCCTATTATGCAGCCAGTCACTAAGGGAAAGCCTGCTTGAAGAGAAATTAGAAAAGGAGACAATTTATGACAAATGCCAGTGCTGAAGGAGAATGTTTTTTTTTCTTCCTGACTGATGGAATGATCCAACAATGGCAAAGGAAGGATTGAAAAAATGAACTCTGCCTTTCCCACTGCTCTGTTAGCACTGAGGTTTATTTTTGAGAACATCACTTTTCTCTCTCTTTAAAAAGAAAAAGAAAATCCCAGGGTGTTTTTGCTTTTCTTTGTCAGCACTTGCTTCAAACTTCACTGCAAAGCAATTTGTAACTTTATAATACCATTTAAGTTGCTTCCACAGTGTGTGTGTGTGTGTGTGTGTGTGTGTATGTGTGTGTGTGTGTGTGTGTGTGTGTGTGTGTGTGTGTGTGTGTAAACCTGAGAGTAGGGACTGTCATTACCTTTGCCCAACCAGAACCGTAAATTCTTGATTGAATCTACTAGCCTGGGACCAGCCCTCGGTTCGGCGTCCTATTAACTTGTTGATGATTAATCCTAACCCTATCCAGGGTGATTTTATTATCCGAGGGCTGGCTGGCACCTTAGGGTGACTTACGAAGGCTGTAACTGAATACCTGTACCTACTGCACTACCCTCCCGGTGTGTGTGTGTATGTGAACAGCTAATGTTGGAAAAATACACCCCCCAAGCCGTGAGGAGAATGGGGTGGTTGAAAATGCACAGGTACCCAGGGGCCAATGCAGGTACCTGCCAAAAATTCCCATCTGGCCCCGAAGCGACCAGCTATTCTCACCCTCCTGACAGCAGGGTGGGAAGGTGGGGGATTGCTTCCTGGGTTGCAATGGTGGTAGAGGCAGGGTGAAGGCTAGATAAGCCCTCTGCTGGCCTGCCTCCAGAGGACCTGGATTCAGCACGAACTTGTGCACCAAAACTAACAGGCGGTTGGGCAAATTCGGCCCTGCCCAAGAACTGGGTTGCGTTGGAGCGGCCAATCTCATAAGTCACTTTGGGGCTTTCACAGCAGGGCAAGGTATTACCATTAAAACTATTAGTAATGAGTTGCCATTAATAGGAAGGAGGGACCCCATGATGGAACAACAAGCTGCTCTTGTTCTTCTCTCTGTTTGTTCAGTGGAATGGTGGGACTGTGGTTGGCTGCTGCCATTTTTCTCTGCTTGTGATAGATTCCCCACTACATTTTTTCTAGTCATGTAGAAAAAAGAGGAAGAACAATGGTGGTGGCATAACCAGCACATAACATTAGTCTTAGAAATTAAGCAGTAGCCAGTGAAGCTGTTGTAACTGGAGAGTTACATGCTACTTGTAACCAGCCCTAGCCAACAGCCTTACTACAGCATTTTGAATCAACTGAAATCTCAGAATCATCTTCAAAGGCAGTCCCATGTAGAGCATGCTACAGCAATGCAACCAGGATGACACAAAGGCAAGTGTCACAATAGCCAAATCATACATAATGAAAAAAAAGACAAGTTTTCCCCACCTCTGTTTAGAGATTTACCTCAAAAAAGATTTGATTCAGGAGAAAAGCCACCTGCAACCCAGACCTAGCCTTAGGTGGAAAGGTGTCCATGTCATAATCCACCACCTGCATTTTAGAAGGCTGGGAAGGAGTAATGAAGAGACCATCTAAAGGAAATGGTTAATCTTGCCTAACACACACACAAAAAGATTTTTCATAGTACTGTGAAACTTATTTATGGACGTCCTTCTAAGAGAAAGCCAGCTGGAGTTATCATAGGCACCACAGGATTAACATTTCTTATCCCTGTACCTTATTGTATGTTATTTTAATTTTGTTTTCCATTCCCACAAACCTTCTTGACTAAAAAAACAGATTAATATTTCTCCATTCTCATGATTACTGGGAGAACATCTCCTGCCTAAGGGGAACAATATGAAAGGCATCTGTGAAAACAAAATTATTGCTTAACTATGTGTCAAAGACCACTATTATTTACAGTGATATAAAGTCAGGAAGTAAGAGAGTAACAATGGTTAAGAGGTAGAAATGGGCTCAGTGAAATTGTTCAGCATGAGACCAAACATAGTGTTAAGGCTAGCAGTTATTATTGGAACCCTTGACTTTTTCTCCCCCCCCCTTTTTTTTCTCTTTTAGTTTTCTTGCTTTCAACCAACATAAACATATGGCTGAGCCTCAAATGTATCAGGACAGGCATTTTTTAAAATCTCAGACAAACAGCCATGAGACATGATCCGGAAATGAACGGTTAAATGACATGCTTGCTGTGCTCACAGACCGGGAACATGGTGACTTCACAAATGTGTAAAAGGTACAGTAGGAAAGAAAACCAGCAGGATTTTACCGAATCCCATAAACATCTCTGCAGGACTCCCACAATATTTTGCAAAGGGCACTCAGCCAAAGAAACAAAAAGGTTTTTTGGAACATAACAATGAGGATATGATCAGATTTTAAATTGATGGCTTGAGTGTATCTTTCTGCTTTCTAAACTTAGCCTGGGGTGGTATGAAATCATGCAGAAATGTCCAAATGTGCTATTTTCCAATGAGCCTCGATTGCACAATGGCGAAAGAATAATGATAGCATCCCATGAAGTAAAAAGAATTAACGACGACGACAATGATGACAACGACGACGACAATAACAACAACAACAACAATGACAACAACACCAATAATAATAATAATAATAATAATAATAATAATAATAATAATAATAA
>JAHTLZ010000379.1:30497710-30514828 GCA_023846285.1 Phrynocephalus versicolor | reverse complement strand
AACTGAAAGTGGTCTCGTCTCCTTATTTCGGGGCTTGGGGGGCAAGGCAAATTTGCAGAAGACTTCAATCCCCAGGGTGCATTGCTTCCCATTCAATTTTGAATTATGAAAATTTCAATATATGAAGTATCATGAGGAATGGATTAACATCATAACTTGAAGCACCACTGTACATTTAAACCGCTTTGCTGCTGGAAAATGTTTGTACTGGCTGAATTATATTCTTATTAATTACAATTCAGACTTTGATTTTTAATTGAATTTTTGTGAAATATTTATCCACATTTCATTGGATTTTTAAAATGTGATTATGTTGATTAATGCATGGGATTAACCAACAACACAAGCGATCAGATGAAAAACTAAATGCAATGTGCTCTTATGAAGAAATAAGGTGATAAAAATTTTAATGAGCAACTTCCTCTTAACATTCATCCCAAAGCATCCTTTCACAGTTCAGCATGCAGCATTGGTGGTGATGTCTGTTGGTTCTGAGTGTTTACAAATCAAATAAAGCTAAACCAGGTTTCATAAAAATCATTTCTTTGTTGTAATCATCTCATATGCTGTACTTCCTTTTTGTGTTTATCTGTCAATGCAGCTTGTCAGATTTAGGACCACCGGTAATTAATATTTATTGGCTTTGTGGATTTTTATGCTTCTATTTTGTTTGTTGCCTTGGGTGAACTAGAAAAAGAAAAGCAGCTTGCAAATATTTAAGGATAGATAAATAGATGTATGTCTATCCAAGCTCAAGCATACTCTTTTCCCGTTCTGTCTCACCCTAACTCACAGCTCTTGATAACACCAAAATTCTGTTCTAAACACGTACATAGCCTTCTAAAGCACATTTTTAGGGCACATATGGGACTGCTGAGAACAGAGGAAACATTCCATAATCTTCTCACAGATGCAGTTTCTATGAGTAGAGATAACTGCTAGGTCCTGCCTTAAATATAAACATATAAAAATGTACAGAAACAACATACTATCTGATGTTGTAAAACTATCCAAATATCATTCACAGTGGAGTACTTGGGGTTTGTCCTTTCAGTTACACTGACTTCAAGTCAGTTAAAAGCTATTCATCATCACTATTTGCTATATTAGGTCGAAACCAAAAACAATATATACACTAGAGATGGGCACGAAATGACTTTTTTTCATTTCATTATTCATTATTTGTTTCATTATGTAACAAAATGAATAACAAACTGCCCCCTCAAAGAAAAACGAAATGAAACAAAGCAGAAGTTTTCATTCCATTCCTTTTCAGTTTTAGTTGTCCCATAGGAAAGCTTTGAAGCAATGCATTCCTATGGGGAAACCCCATGGTTTCCCCCCCAATGCATCTGGCACAAGAAACGAAGCTGTAGTACGGGCTTGGGGAGGCAAAAAAATAATTTTGGGTTGGGGGAAAAGGGGGATTTTAAAACATGTTTCCTTTTCCTTTTTGCCCCCCCCCCAAAATGCCAATCAGCTGTAGCAATGGCTTGGGGCAGCAATAAATAAATAAATAAATAAATAAATAAATAAATAAATAAATAAATAAAACCTCCTCCTTTCCCCCCACCTGATGGGGTGAGGGAAAAGGAGGGATTTTAAAACATTTTTCTTTTTCTTTTTGCTGCCCAAGGAGCCAAACAGCTATAGCTTGCATAAAAAAAAGTTTAAAAATCCCTCCTTTCACTCCATCGGTTCAGGGGAAAGGAGGGGTTTAAAAAAAAATTTTTTTTGCAGCCCCAAGCTGATGCTACAGCTGATTGGTGCTTGAGGCAGCAAAAAAGAGAGAAAAATAAATGTTTTAAAATCCCTCCTTTCCCCCCACCATTGGGTAGGGGGGAAAGGAGGGGTTTTTAAACATTTATTTTGCCCCAAGTCCACACTATAGCTGATCAGCGCTTGAGGTGGCAAAAAGAAAAGAAGAAGAAAAAGTTTAAAAATCCCTCCTTTTCCCCTCACCCCAATCGGGTGGGTTAAAGGAGAGATTTTTAAACATTTCTTTGCCACCCCAAGTCTGTGCTACAGCTATTCGGTGCTCGGGGTGGCAATAAAAAGAAAAATGTTGGAAAATCCTTCCTTCTCCCCCCCCACCCCATCCAGTGGGGGGAAAGGAGGAATTTTTAAACTTTTTTTTTGCCACCCCAAGCCCATGCTACAGCTGACTGGGGCTCGGGGAGGCCAAAAATGTTTTAAAATCCCACCTTTCCCCATGCTCAATCAAGTTACACAAGCACCACACACACAGTACACTAAAAATGAACCAAAACAAAAAAAATTCAAAATGAAACAAAACGAAAGGAAACTAAACAAAATAAAAAATGAAACAAAATGCTATTTTAGTGTTTTGTGCCCATCTCTAATATAGACCCACTAAAACGAATGGAATCTAATTTAGTCATGAAGTCCTATTCATCTAATCTTGCAAGTTCATGTTCTTTCATTTGCTTATATATAGTAAACATTTCCCTCATCTTGCAGACAGTCCATTCAAAAGCAAACCTAAAGTTACCTTTAAAAAATGTCTTGGAAAATGAAATATCTTTGTCTGGCACTTCAAAACATCACGAACCGGCCCAGTGTGTCAGTTTTTCTGATTCGTGTTTCAGTGTGTGCCCATCTCTGTACATGGCAATATTTTTATTTATTTTTTATTTATTTCAAATTTCTATACCGCTCCTTCTTCCCAGAACGGGAACTCAGGGCGGTTTACAAGGAAAATAAATAAATAAATATTTAAAAATAAATAAATAAATAAATAAAGGTGATTCTTTTTGTGATATCTCTCACATTCCATTTATGAATTTCCAAAATAATATTTTGTATAACCCAATCGAAGAAATGCACAAATACTATAATCTTCAGAACCTGTTTATTATAAGTTAAGAAATCTTTGCATACATTTTCTGTTGCATACTAAGTTATGCGATTTGGAATACAACAGATAATGCTTACATTGATTTCTTGAATTACAGTAACTAATGTCTCAAATTTATACTGTTTTAAGCAACTATACCAGAAGATTTCAGCCACTGGTTTTAAAATCATATATATCATTCACATATTATATTATAATTCAAATTCACCTATTATATTATAATTCACATTCACATATCATATTATAAACAAAAAAAAAACCACATACATTCTTGCTCAGTTTTAAAAAATAGGTGGGGGGGTTGTACTTTAAAACAACAACCAATGTTCCCCACTCAGCAAGCTGGCACTGGAGCAACTTCTTAATGGATACAAAACATACACACTGTCATTATGTTTTGGCACCTATTCCACCAACTTCATTAAGTGAAAGATTAAGACTTTACTTATAGAAGTGGTTTCTAACCCACCCAGATGCTAAAAAATTATTGAGAGAAACAGTGCTCATCAGTTTCTGTAAAAGCATAAAGTGCTTTAATGCTTGCAATACAAATACACATGAGGTTTTAAACCTAGGGTATGTATGTAATCAGTAATAAGATTTTGAAAAACAGCAATATTTTAAAAGGCTTTTTGACCAAAGGTGGGGGGAGACCATGGGCCTTTTTATGAGCTCCCAATGCATGGCTAATCCAACATGCTGGACCTGCATTTGATATGATATATTCTGCAAGTGTTCAGCTTTATTGAAGGTAATTTAAAAGGACGTTTCACACAATTATTCAGAGAAGGTTTTGTGGATTTTTTATGAACTTAAAAACAATTTTATTAAAACAAATATTTTCCAGGTATTTATAAATCCATTTTAGGGAAACCATAGGTGTTGATTTATATAAAACACATTTGGTTGCACTAACAAAAATAACCTCTTGAACTGAGGGTGACACTTTTATCAGAAGAAAAGCCTCTTTGACTAACATTAAATCCACAGAAAATACTAACTTTAAAGTTAAGGGTGGGAGATTTTCAGTAAAAGGTAGACAACTATTCATAGACTTAGAGCACAAGGAGGGGTTTATTCAAGCGAGATAAGTTCAAATAAGTATTCTAATAATTCTGCTTCATCATAGAACCACTCACTATCTGGCTGGCTTTATCTGAAACATCAGTTGCTAGCTAGATCTCAAAGTAACATCTATAGGCATCTGCTTGACCCCTTGACTTCTCTCTTATCAACTCTCAGGGGGCTCCAACCTGCCAGTTCTCAACTGCCACTGATTTGGAACAGAAAAGAGGTACAGCATAGATATAGGGCCTTTCATTCAAAAGAAACAAATGTAGAGTTGTATGTTTTGTGTATTTTTAAATGTCTTTCTTGAATACCACTAATTGTCATACTGATGGGAGATGACAGGGCTGAGAGAAGACAAAATGTGAATTATATGAAAGATCACCCTTTGTAGGTCTTCTGAGAAAGAATTAAGAAATGCTATGCTGGTTGTTCTTTACAAAGCCCTAGCTCCTTCTTCATTGTGGATGATTTAAGAATCTTCTCTGCTTGCTTCTGAGACCAGGTTTTCCCCTGGGCTGCTGCAAGAAAGAAGGGGTGGGGAAATAAAAAAAGAGCACCAGATTTGCAGGTTACCAAAATTCTACAGTCTGGTGTAATTGTACCATTGATTGAATTTATGATCTTGTAGTTTATGTTTCCCCATTTGCAGGAATGGGTTTCCAAATATTTTCAATTGAAGCAAAACAATTCAAGGAGCCATGTAGTTATCACAAAAGACAAATACAAAAGTGGAACAGGTGATACCTTTAGGCTACTATAAAAATAACAAAACATTGCTAATATTTTGAGGGCAAGCCCCCTTCCTCAAGAGCAGTACCAATAGGTAACAACATGGCAAAAGATGGATTTGCTGGGAATTATTTTTTAGGTGTTGAGTCCATGGCAAGATGGAAAAAAGCCAGGCAGTTTACTTCAGGCTTGGAGCTTTGATGTTCTCTGGGCTGCCTTCGAACTGTGGGGAGGGAGGGAGGGAGATGCCTTTATTGTCCCAGTCATTCCAAAAACATGTCACAGATCTCACCTACACACATTCTCACCTCTCCCCAATGTGACTTGCCAAGACCAAAAGTCCCTGATTTGTCAGCGACGGGGGTGGTGGTGGTGGTGTAGAAGGCCCATGCATTTCATTTGAAGATTGGAATAAAATTTGGAAAAGTCCACTGAGTATAGATAATTGGATCAAATAAAAAGAAAGAGATTACCCAGTGTTGCAGTCCCGTTGAAGGTCCATTTGCCTATTTCCTGGTACGTAGTTGGGGTGGCTCATTCGTGGTATCTCAGCATTTCCAATTGAAGCAAAACAATTCAAGGAGCCATGTAGCTATCACAAAAGTCAAACACAAAAGTGGAACAGGTGATACCTTTAGGCTACTATAAAAATAACAAAACATTGCTAATATTTTGAGGGCAAGCCCCCTTCCTCAAGAGCAGTACCAATAGGTAACAACATGGCAAAAGATGGATTTGCCAGGAATTATTTCTTAGGTGTTGAGTCCATGGCAAGATGGAAAAAAGCCAGGCAGTTTACTTCAGGCTTGGAGTTTTGATGTTCTCTGGACTGCCTTCGAAGTGTGGGGAGGGGGGAGGGAGATGCCTTTATTGTCCCAGTCATTCCAAAGACATGTCACGGATCTCACATACACACATTCTCACCTCTCCCCAATGTGACTTGCCGAGACCAAAAGTCCCTGATTTGTCAGCGACGGGAGGGGGGGTTGGTGTAGAAGGCCCATGCATTTCATTTGAAGATTGGAATAAAATTTGGAAAAGTCCACTGAGTATAGCTAATTGGATCAAATAAAAGGAAAGAGATTACCCAGATTATGGTTCCAAGGCTTGTTACTGCTAGCATCATCATCATAATCATTATCATCATAATCATCATCGTCATCGTCGTCATCATCATCATCAAATTATCACACAGAAAACAAGATAACTACGCTGGATTTTGTATTACAAATCACTTGTCAAACACTTCCCAAGCGTTTAGGACTACATGATGTATTGTCAAATTATGTGAGCATATCCCAGTAATGTTGCCTTCTGCAGCTGACTGATGTTGACTTTGTCAACTCCAATTTCTTCTAAATACTTGCTTAGCTCTTTAGGCACTGCACCAAGTGTGCCGATTACCACTGGGACCACCTGTACAGGTTTATGCCAGAGTCTCTAAAGTTCAATTTTCAGATCATGATATCGGGTATTCTTTTCAAGTTGTTTCTCGGTGACTCTACTGTAACAATATCAATGAACCACATTTTTTTTCTTCTCCACAATCCTAATATCTGGGGTATTACGCTCCAAACCCCTGTCTGTCTATATTCAGAAGCAGGGCCGGCGCTAGGGTTTTCCGCGCCCTAGGTAGGGGGTTGGGGCAGTGGCAGGGGGGTTGGGCGGTGGCGGCAGCGCCAGCGGCAGGGGGGTCGGGCGCCGGCAGCAGGGGGGTCAGGTGGCGCCGGCAGCAGGGGGTCAGGCGGCGGTGGCGGCAGGGGTGTCGGGCAGCAGCAGCAGGGGAGTCGGGCTGTGGTGGGGGGTAGGGCGGTGGCAGTGGCAGGAGGGGGGGTCGGGTGGTGGCAGGGGGAGGCGGCAGGGGGCGGTGGGGGGCAGCAGACTGTCCATTTTGGCGCCCTATGCAACTGCCTAGTTCGCCTTAATGGACGCGCCGGCCCTGTTCAGAAGTCCCAACGTAATTTTGCATGCTCATTTTCAATCACTTTTTTAGGCTTATGATCCCACCAGTTCATTGCTATGGGCAGATGATAGTTGTGACACAAATTCCAAAACATCCATATTTTCTTCAAATTCAGACTTTTCGATGTCCCCAGATGTTATTAATCTATTTTCTCCTCCTATTTGGATAATTTGTTGACCCACAATTTCACAACTCCTCTGTATTTCTTCAACTTCACTAAACACCTTGTTTCTGATAATATATATTCACAGGTCAGCTAATTGAAATGCTGTTCTCTTGGAGTTCGGATATTGTTGTTTCCATAATTTATTCCTCTGCTTTTGGTAGCCTTGTTTTTCAGGTTCTGCTCTATAGTAGCATTTCATGATTGCCCGATTCTCTGGTAAAGTATATATCTGCTGCTTCTCAGCAATGGGAGATGTGACCCATTTATCAATGGATGTCCAGGTTCATCAATACCCATCGCGATCCTTGTTAATTGGGGTGACGACTGAGCTGGTACAGGCTTCTTTTGATTATATTTCCCCATGATTCATGGGTTGTTGGGTGCACGTCTGTTCCTCAATTGAGACCTCTCTGGCATGGTTGGATTTACTGATAGTTTACACTACTGGCTGTACAGCCCTCAACATCACTGGAGCAATTAAGACCCCGCCATAATAAGGCAGTACCCTTGGGTTGTTGCTGCTGCTGTTTTTGTTGTTTAATTTCCCATTTCTCCAAAGTAACTGATAATGAAATTCTAATTTAAAGACATGGCAGCTTCCAAGTTGGTTAGGTCCAAGCTGCTTCTGCTGGCAGGAATGTCCGTTTGCCAACCTTCTGCCAGCTGATCTCAAAGAACTGGTGTGGGCATATGTGCATGGTGATGTTGGTTTGCAAGATCTGAACAGAGACACAAGATATTTTGGAAGTCATTAACTTACATTGTCAGGATGAAGTTTTACTGCACATCTCTGGAGGGGTTTTTTTTTTCATAATTATCAAATGAATGTATAGAATGACAAGACAGATGGCATGGTTGAAACCATGACAAGTGTTGGCCATCAAAACTCTACTAACACTGAGTAAGACCATCTCCAGCTGCAAAGTGAAAAATGATTATTTCACAGTTTAAGCACATGAACTTCTGAACATTTGACTTGCACCATTGTACCTAAGTACCAGGATTTTGCCCAAAGTCAATCTTGACTGATTTTTGGTTTATAGAAGAATCACCCAATGTTCGGTTTGTGCTTGACTATACTGAGCAGAAAGGAGGCAAGCCTCTTTCTGTTCAAGTTTTTATTCAATAAATAACACTCATGGTTCAAAAGAAAGTGTAGGAAATGATGCTTTAAATATTAAAATATGCTTAGCCCCCCCTCCCTTTTTGCTCCTGAACAGCTTGCTTTTGACAATAGGGATGAAAGAAAGAGAAAGGCCACTGATAATCCCAAATTTTAGGCTACATGCATTCGACATGAGACACTGGGGTGTAACTGTTTTGGTCTTGTGTCACCTTAAAGACTAACAAGTGTTATTTGGCATTTGCATTTCATGTGGGCTGGACACCACAAGAGCCCTTGTTATTTTAACTTAATGTACTGTGTGGGTTAATATCCATTTATCTAAACAGGAGCTAAATAGGGTTTATTTGAATTTGTAACTAAAAATGACTAATCATCCTGTAGCCACCAGACCATCCACTCCCCACCCACTCTTGATTGCTACTGCTTGTTTACAGTGAAAGAAGTTTTATTTGCCCTCTTCCTTTCAGGACTACCAGGAATTTTGAAAAGCTCCTCCCTTCTGCCCTGTTGCTCCATGGTTTCTTAGCCATAAAACAAGCCATATCATCTATCAAAATGATTAAGTATTATTGCACAAAATACTGCAATCAAAATATAAACCACTCTAAAAATGATTAAGCTACTGGAATCATGATGGTAATAATGTCTGGTGAAGCGGATTTCCCAGAGATCAGCTTCATCCCGACCGACCAGAACCTTGCTCTCCTTTTCACTCTAGGTGCTACTCCACCCGAAGGGGTTCTATCCAGAATTGGACCTTCTCGGTGGCCACCCCAGCATTATGGAATAAACTGCCAATGGAGATTAGGCTAGCAGATTCTCTGCTGGCCTTCAGAAGGGCGTTAAATACCGGGCTATTCAGGGGGACTTTTGGGTGCACGATGGTTTGTTGTTAACTGTTTGTTTGTCTCTCCCAGCCCTTTCTTGCCAGAGTCTGTTTTGTTATATGGTCATTGTTGTTCTGTTTTTATTATTTATCCAACCTTATTTGTTTGAGTTTTGTTTGTTTGGGGGCATGTTGTTTATTTAGTGATTTGTTATACAGTGCCCAGAATTCCTGAGGGAAAGATGGGTGGTCAACAAGTATTAAAACAAACAAACAAATAATCATGTGCAGCCTTACACTTCATTCTTTTTGATATATGCCCTTGTTTTAAAGTGCATATAATATATGTTACTTTAAAAAAAATCTGTTATATACAAAAATGCTCAATAAAGAAAGGAATGCTGAACTACCTGACCAAGTTGGTATACTTGGATATTACTTGGATAGACGTTTGGGTAGTGGGCAGCATACAAGTTGTATAAATAAATAAATAAATAAATAAATAAATAAATAAATAAATAAATAAATAAATAAATAAATAAATAAATAAATCCCATTGGATTCAGTGAGATTTATATTATGGGCAAGCAAGCAAAAGATCATGTCACAAAACAAAACATACAGCTTTTGTGTACTTTTTTTTGAAAAATATATATACGTATTATATATATATCCCTAACAAACCTCAAACTTAGTTCATAAACTTTAGAGCAATAGCCTGCATGTAACAGTAATAAAACATTTATCAATAAATTCCTTATTGTTTTATTAGCCTATTAAAGAACTGAAAGCTATTAAAAGTAATAGATAGTTTAAGGTTCTTTACCATAATATACCTGTCTTTTTGATTAACCATATAAATGATTTTTCTGTACAATATTGGTTCTAAATAAAATTATCAGAAGAGAATTATAAATGTATTGTAAGTGAAATTAAACATCAGTATGCCACTCCAAGAACTGAGGCAACAACTTCTAATATTCTGTTTTAAAAACTAGACATCTCCTATTTCAAGAAACTGGAACTAAGTAAAAGTACATATTATAAACATTAAGAGAATGCTGCATACTTTTAGAATGAGTGCCACGCAGCAGAGTAACAGCCTATCAGTTGGAAAGCATGTAAGTGAAAGTAGATAAATAGGTACCACCATAAAAAGTGGGAAGGTAAACAGCATTTTGTGCAGCTTTGCCAGCCACATGGCCATCGACTTCCACAACACTAGCTCTTTGGCTTGAATACAGAGATGAGCACTGCCCCTAACACGCATGTGCGGGGGAAAACTTTACCTTTTTCTACTTAAAGTAGTATAAGAGGTGGACTATGCATCTGAGGTATATTAGTCTTTGAAGAGGAATTCCAATAACAAACTAAAAGTTGACAGACTGCTTGCATTTCAGGTGAATTACTGACTGTATCAATCAGGATAGGCCAGGGTTCTGGGTTCCTTAGTTCAAGGTCTTTGACTGGCAACTAAAACTGAAGTTGGGTGGCAGAAGATATGAGTAGCTCAAGGCAAAAGACCACCTTCTTAGCATTTATTGAGGCTGTGTGATCCTTTAAAAAAGAGTTTTCATAATCCATTCATGATTTATTGGAAGCTCACTAAGGCTTGGGGGCATTTTAAACTTTTTCTCCTCCTCTTCTCCCCCTTTGCTACTGTAGAAAGTTCTCAGGGAGAAGGTTCTATGACCCTTTATATGTAGTTTGATCAGGCTTCCATCAAGCAGCATAGCCAGTAATGAGGGAAGATTAAAGTCGTTCGGCAACATCTTCCCTTGGTTAAAGCAAGTCAGGTCAAAATAGGTTGGGCTCATATCAGAACTGGTCCATTTTCTGAAGCACAACAGGGAAGTTAAACTCAAAATTTAGGATTATTGAACATTCCCAACAAATATCCCATACCTTCAAGTAAAGACATATTTGTAATTCCCTGCACAATTCATTTGTTTTTTCATTCAATCTTACTGCCTCTAGATATTTTCAACACTTCCACTTGGCACAGTTGAAGTTTTATTGTTTAATAATACACAGTAGTAAGTTTTACCTTATTATTAAGTTTTTAATTAGCAGGGTTTAGAAATATTTTCTGAAATAGGAACAGAACACTGACTCATAATTATAGTTATTTGATTTGAGAAAAGAGCCTTATTACAAAAGCATAACAACTGTTTCAATGAATACTTTTATTCTTATAATTCAATAAATGATCTTTTTAAATAATCTATTTCACTACTTAACAGAAATTACAGATACATTATGTAATATAATCATCCTTTCAAGCTAATTATAAGCATCATACAAATTAGCAACTGGCAGAATTTTTTTACCACTGTTTTGAAAATCCACATTTTGCTAGTCTATTGGCAAATGAGCAAATTCTGGTAATTATTATTCATGATTTATTCCCCATTCAAGTGGAGTTAGAAACCTGACACAGAAAGTGCTATGTAAATTACCACTTAATTTTTTCAAAATGATCTTTGTTATAAAGATATTAATAGCAATATATATAATGCCCATCCTTAAGCTTAGTAACATTTGTCCTAAAATTATGCAAAAGTAACTTTTGAATGATGTATATTTCATTATAGTATGATCTCATAAAAGAGCTAACAGGTCCCTTTAGTCTATTTGGATCTACATAGTTCCGTTTCTCAGCATAAAACTACTAAAATGGAGAATACATTGAAGTGAATTAATTAGTACCAGAATGATGGGAGCTATTAATATTTTGAACCCTTTGTTTAGTTGATGTGCCCATTTCCTTCAGACAAATCCCACAACCTGGACCACTTCAGAGAGAAGGCTTCCAAAGCAACTCAGACAAAATGGAGTTCTTCCCAAAGCCTCAGATCCATTTTGGAATTTAAAAGGAACAGAGAAATAATACCCATATTGGATAGTTGTTTTGTTTTTACTCTCCCAATTGTGAGTAAGAAGAAGAGAACAGAACAGGCTGTCTTTCTTCTGGCATTATTCCAATTCTCAACATGAGGAGCAGAACTGCAGCAGACTATCTCTGTCACATGCACACTTACACCACAAGCACACATGCACACATGCTGATTTAGCATACTAAGAGAAACAATGGCCAAGTCACATAATGACTTTCTCTGTGTCTGTCTCTCTGTGTATAATTTTTACATATCATTGTTGATCAGTAGGAGGGAGCCATGAACAAAACAAAAGAACACAAAGCAATAGGGAGTTGTGCATCTGGAAGTGCTCCATAGAAATCTGGAAATTAGAAAGTACAGTGTAGTGATAGATTCCTACCGTACAGATCCCACAAAAGAAAGACAAACTTGTTTATTTAAAACTCCATATGGCATTGGAGCAACACTGGTGGAAGCTTACTTTGAACTGCATAGTGGGCTCATTATGTGTCCACATTATATGCTCTTAAGAAACATTTAAGTAGAATGTATTGAGGATGTTGAGAAAACTGCTCTAACCCAATTGAGGTTCATAAACAAGAACTTCCCCACAGAGTGGGAGCTCTAGCTGTTCATATACTACATATTATACATATCGTTCAGTTCTTCCCCCCCCCTTTTTTTTGAGCTACTTCATGCACATCAACTGACTTAACATGAGCCATATTGGAAACAGGTTCCTTTCTGTCACAAAGAACCACTTTCATTTAATTCCCTGTCTGCTTATGTACAAAGTGTAATGAGTTCCTTGTGGAAAGGAAGATGTTTCTTCAGTTGTTTGAAAACAAAGATTAATAATTCATTAACATGTAGCAGGCTAAGAATTTTGCCTTTGAAATTTCTGTACACTTGAGGCTACATTCTCTACTCAGATCCACATGGCTGATTTCACAAATGAGCGGTTGGGTTCAGTTCTTGTTTCCATGCATTGCCCCCCTGTTTAGAACTCTATACCCACAAGAAACATGGATAGCCTTATCCAAGGATCATCAGCTGATATTGGGGGAGTCTGGTTTTTTTTTAAAAAAAATTAGGCATAAAACCTAATTAGAAAAATATGAAAGTTCAAAAGCTTCAGTGATAATCATTTTTGTACAGATAGACTGAATTATTCTTTAAAAATATGGGGCTGGGGGGAGGGTTTCATAATGCATCACTCCCCATATGCCTTTTTCTTTTCCTTATTCTGAAGGGCTTAGAGGAAAGGAGACACTGCTACAAAAGATAGCCAGAAAGAGAGAAACCTCTTCCTTCCATCAGATACGCTAACAGGAATAAGAGTGAAAAGAGAATCTCAGTGTCTAGAAATGTGGTTACCTTCTCTCTTTTTTCCAGCTAGAAAATGGATCATATGGTAATTTGTCTGCTAGATGCTTTGTCAGTGGGCCCCAAAACAACTATTTTAGTGGACACAGACAAAAACAAACATCTTAGAGAAAGGGACAATGCTAAAGTTTAAGAAATCAACTCATGTCATAAGAACAAAGTCAAACCAAAGCTTTATTTAGTTTACCACATTCTCCACCCAGAAGCCAATGGTTTAACAGTGTAGCACAAAGATAATTGTCATTTTCCCAATTTTTCTCTCCCACGAGTGATATTCAGAGTGATGCTGATTCTGAGATTGCCAATGAGCATCTTCCAAATGCTTGCTCGGTTCTCTTTTCAAAGTCATCCAATTGTGAAAGCCATCACATTCTGAGGCATAAACTTCTACAGCTTATCACATTCTGTCCAGATGGTGTATAAGACCTGTGCAAAGAGATTCTAAAGGAAGAATATGATGCTATGCTTAATATGTAACTCATTATGTTGATGAAAATAGATGAAGTGAGGAGGTGATATGAAGCACTGAACTCAAGGATTGTTCAACTGTGTTTAATAAACTTAGATTTTGATTCTTTTATAACCACATGCATCATCTGGTCACTAATACTGTCAGAATCAAATAGAGATGAACCTTTCAAGACAAATCATATAAAACATAATGAGACTTGTGCCTTGTGAGGCCTCTAGTGGCAGCAGTTGCTCTGGAAAAAAAAGGCTTGGATTTGTCACTGTGTGGGCAAGAAAGTTCTATAAATGGTAATTATCAGTGATGAAAATACAAAGGAGTTTTTAATGCAACTCATGTTTGCTGGTATTTTGTTTGCTGGTATTTTGTCTAAGTCTTGCATAACCTTCCACTGTTGACTGAGAGTAACTAATAAGGTGCCGGGATGCACCTTGGTTGTGCAAATAAGTGTGTAAATAGGCATGTGACCAAAACTTAATCCTGACACCTCATCAGTTAGCTGTAGTTAGCCATGTCAAGCTATCTCAAATTGTTTATCTCCAAAGAAATCAAGAAATACTTCTCATTTTCATGAGGCCATCTCATTTTTACAACATCCTCCCCCCACAGCAGAGCTATGAAATAGTATTTATTTATTTATTTATTTATTCATTCATTCATTCATTCATTCATTCATTCATTCATTCATTCATTTATTTTAGAGTGTTTTACCCCACCTTTCTCCTTGGAAAAGGACCCAAGGCAGCTTACACTGCTTTATTGTTGAGCCTACTTATTGTAGACACTAATAACAATATCATTCTCTGAATACTTATTCTTTTGAGACCAGGATGAACTACTCTGGATAGTTGATATTGCCTATATTATATTCAAACAGAGATGTTCAGCTTGTGGGTGCTCCTGGCTTTGTACCTGATCCTAATTACAGGATTCCTAGGTTTCAGTGGTGGGCTAGGTGTGCCTTTGCACAGTTAAAACTTGTGTGCCAGCTGTGCCTGTTTCTTGAGAGGTCTGACATGCCAAATAGTGACACGTGCTGTAGTTATATCTTGGCTGGATTACTATAACATGTTCTATGTAGGGCTGCTTTTGGAAAGTGTTTGGAAACTTCAAAGGGTCAAAAATGCTGCATCCACATTGTTTATGGGGGCTGGCTACAGGGAACTCCACTGGTTGCTGATCCTTTTCCAGGCACAATTCACAGTGCTGCTTTATCTAAAAGGCCACATCTCCCTAAATAAGCCTGCCTAGGCATTGATATCATGAGAGGATGCCTTTCTCTTGGTCTTACCACCCTCACAGGTGCGCTTGGTGGGTTCATGGAAGAGGAACTTATCTTTGGCTGTCCCCAACTCTGGAACTACTTCCCATAGGATGCTAGGCCAGCTCCATCTCTGCTGTCCTTCCACAGTCAGGCAAAAACCTTTCACTTCAGACAGGCTTTTCCTTAACACAGTGGTTCCCAACCTGATGGTTGGGACCCCTTTGGGGGGTCAAACAACCATTTTACAGGGGGCGCCATGAGCCAGTGAAGAAAAAGGCACAGACAGCTTGGGTCTGGAGGAGGAATGGGAGGAAAGGGGGAAAGAGTGTGTTACAGTTTGATAGGCTGGAGGGGATATCAGTCAATGGCATCGTAGGCTGAGATTGGCTGAGGGTGCCTGTAGAGGGAAGTTCTCTATGGCACCTGCAGCAGTGGCCTTCCAAACAGGGTTTGTGGCTTCTTCCAAGCAGGGCAAGGGGTCACCACAACAGATGAGGGACTGTATTAAAGGGTCACGGCATTAGGAAGGTTGTGAACCACTGCCTTAATGCCTAATGGTTTGAGAGGAGTTTTCAGTGGATCAATATGCTCTGTTTTAATTTTGTTTTAATATTGATATTATTATTATTTTAATATAAATAATACGTATTTAAATCTTTTTGTACTTCCTTGTTTTCAGCTTTTAAATGCTATTTTTGAAGTCTCTATGCTCTTTGTGGAGAAAGGCAGGATAGAAATCTTTAAAATAAATAAATAATAAATAAAACTCTTTACAAATAATTTTATTTCTTCTCTTTACAAAGAGAAGAATTACAAAGAGAAGGAAATTGTGTCCTCCCTAGTATTTGTGGGGAGTGTTTGAGGGGTAGGGCTCAGGTGCTTACTTCTTTTCTTCAATGACCTCAATATTAGAAATGGGCACAAAATAGAAAAATAGTGTTTCATTTCATTTCGTTTTGTTACTTATTGTGTTTCTCTTCATTTCATTACTAACAATTGTTTAACAGAATTTTCATAACAAAATGAAATGAGCAACAAAACGATTTGGAAGCTTCTGCCACCCAGCTGGAGTTTTTTGCCAGGTCAGGCTTTGGGGAGGGGGCCTCCCTTTCTCCCCACAGCCCAACCTATCAAAAAAACACCAGCTGGGTGGTGGTGGTATGGGCGAGAACTGGACAGAGGGTCAGATTTTGAATTTGGCACCAGCTGCTCTGCTCTCCAATTCTCCCCAATGCCAAGGGAGAGTGGATCTGGTTTTGAATTTACCACTGCCTGCTCCGTACTTCGTAGCTGCCCTGCTTCTCAGGTTTTTTTTTTTTTTTGACAGGTCCGTCTGTGGGGAAGGGGGCCTGCCCCCACTACCCACAGCCCAACCTGTCAAAAAAAAAAAACCCTGAGTGGCAGGGGCAACAAGGTAGAATGGAACAGGGTTTGAATTTACAGCTGACTGCTCCATTCTCCCTACCTGCTCTGCTTCCCAGGTGGTTTTTTTTTTTTTTTGGACAGGTCAGTCTGTGGGCAAGGGGGGCTTCCCCCACTCCCCACAGCCTGACCTGTCAAAAAACCCCTAGGAGGTGGGGGCGGCAAGGGAGAATGAATCATTTTGTTTCAACAGTAAAAATGGTGTTTTGTTTCATTTTGTAACAAAACACTGGCTGCCATTTTGTTATGTTACGAAACATTCCATAACCTTAAGACATGATGAAACAGTGTGTGGTTTTTTAATTTGTGCCCACCTCTCCTCAATATGCTTGCCCTTGTCAGCACTTATTCTGTTTCTAGTCCAGGTCATCTGCCCACTGCTCCACTGCCTTGGAGAATTATTCATTATTCTTTTTTTAAAAAATGTTAAAAATATTTTAAAATGTCTTGCCTTGGTATGTGTGTTAGAAGAATTAATAGATTAGTAGATAGCAGCAGCAAGGAAGGTATGGCAACACCAGTAATGCCCCCCCCCCCGAGATACAGACTTCATCATTTGCTCTGTAATACTTACAGTAATACAAACTCCCAGAGTGTTGGTCCAAGGAAAACAATATCTACGACAGAAATTGAAAGACATAGTAGGCAGTGGAGGCACTCAACTATAGTTGTTATAAGCATTTCATAGAATCATAGAATCATAGAGTTGGAAGAGACCTCATGGGCCATCCAGTCCAACCCCCTGCCATGCAGGAACCCCTTCACAATATTTCCGACAGATGGCCATCCAGCCTCTGCTTAAAAACCATCAAAGAAGGAGACTCCACCACCTATATACCTTTTCTGCATTAAAGAACTATGACAAACTGGCATGGATCGGCACATTACTCCAGTGTGTGTGTGTGTGTGTGTGTGTGTGTGTGTGTGTGTGTGTGTGTG
>JAHTLZ010000379.1:30471109-30497700 GCA_023846285.1 Phrynocephalus versicolor | reverse complement strand
GTGTGTGTGTGTGTGTGTGTGTGTGTGTGTGTGTGTGTGTGTGTGTGAATGAGGACCATGTGCTTAAAATGCAGACCAAATGCAGTTCTCTAGGATTTTTGTTAAATAAATACTTTTAACATCTGCACACTAAGTAGGATAGCTCCAGAGGGGTGTCTCGTGCTTGTGTAAAACTGTTCTTTTTCAGACATTCCATAAAACTGTGTTCCCTGTTTATCTGGAAGTCCTGATAACATACAGTATGTGTTTTCTCCAAGCTCCAATATGAAGTTGATGGAGGTATAGAAGTGTCTTTGGAAACACCCCATTCAATGAATGAATTCTCCTGTCATGATAGTTCAGGTTATGTCATGTTTAGGGTTATTGTACTGGGTGACCTCAACATCCATGCAGAGGCACAGGTTATAGGGCTGGCTCTTGAATTCTTGGAGACTATGGCCTCCTTGGACTTATCTGTTGCCCCACACACATGGTGGTTCACACTTTAGACCTAGTTTTCTCTAATGTACAGAGAGAGAGTGTGTGTGGTCCAATGGTGACCAATCTTGTGTTGGTGCCCTTGTCATGGTTAGATCACCACCTAATTAAAATACAGCCTTGCTCAGACCCATTAAGATGGTGCACCCATGGATCCATCTTAGTTCAGGATGCCATGCATGAGACTCATGATGAACAAGCGAAGCACAAAATCATCGGGCGGAGCTATTTCGTATAGACTGCAATCTATCCAGAGTTGGTTGCAGTGATACCCCACCCACCCCCAGTATTTCCTGCAACTGATTTGTGGCTTTTTAAAAGTCCAAAGTGGAGGCCATCCACAGGGACCTAGACCTCCAGTTAATAGCAGTGAATCAAGGAGAGATGTCCAGTGCTCTGCCTTGCCTGGTCACCTTGTCCGTCTTTCCTGTGACATCGGATCAAGTGGACAAGGCCCTTGATCACTGTCATGCCACCACCTCCTCCCTTGATGATTGCCTGGCCTGGGTTATAAAAGCAGCCATTCTGGTTACTACCGAATGGGATATTGCAATAATTAATGGGTCTCTTAGGGAGAGCAGGGTTTCCCCTGTCCTCAAGGAGACACTCATTAGACCCATTTGGAAGAAGCCACAGCTGCTGCTGGACCAAAATGGCAGTGATAGGCCCACTGGTCATTTCCCCCATGCTCTTTAACATCTATTATGAGGCCACTGGAGGAGGTTGGTAGGAGGTAGGAGGATTTGTGTCATCAGGACACTGATGACACTCAGCTCTATATCTACTTTCTTTCATTTGCAGTGGATGTCATATCATCCCTGGAGGCTGTAATGGCGTGGATGATTGCAAATAGACTGAGGCTGAAGCTGGGCAAGATGGAGATTTTCTGGATGGATGCCCTGGATGTTGGTGGGTTGGGAAGCTTCCTCAGTTTTTGGGTGTGTGTGTGACTCTCTCTGTGCAGGTTGAGATGTGCAGTATGGTCATAATACTGGAGCTAGAGATTTCCATGGGAACCCAGGTGCCATCAGTGGTCTGTTCCATGCACTATTATCTTAGGCAGATCACTCAGCTGCACATCTTCCTGTACCCTGGTGCTCTCACTACTTTAGTCCATGCACTCGTAGTCTCGGGATTAGACTACTGCAGTGTTTGCTATGTGGGGATGCCTTGGAAGTCAATGCAGAGGTTCCAGCTGGTACAGAATTCCACAGCCAGATTAGTTATAGGGTTGATAAAATATCAACATATCACCCCTACGCTGGCTGCATTGTACTGGCTGTCAATCTGTTATCAAATTGACTTCAAGATCCTAATGATGACACACAAATCCCTTAATGGTTTAGTACCTTGTTACCTGTCAGAGTGCATCCTACCGCAGAATTCTGCCCATAACACCCAATCATCTCAAGCCGGGCATTTGACAGAGCTGTCATTGAAGGAGGCTTTTAAATCGTCAACAAGGAACCGGGCTTTCTCAGTTGCAACCTGTGTTCTCTGGAACCCACTCCCTCCTGAGATATGTTTGTCCCCCTTGCTGTCTGTTTTTAAGAAATATCTCAGGATGTGGCTATATAGGAGGACTTTCTCTGGATATTAGCATATGGTCCTATGATTCACTGCTGTTTACCCTGTCTTGCTCTGTCTTAGCCCATCCTATTCTTCTGTTCTGATTTTGATTTACTTAACTAAGCTTATTATGTTTACTGTGTTGAACTGTTTATCTATTTTATTTTGTTGATGTTATGTTTTGTAGTTTGTACTTGTTTAAATTTTGTATGCTGCCCAGAGTGGCTGTGTTGCTAGATAGCGCAGTATAAAACTCCAATGAATGAATGAATGAATGTTTGGGATTTGGTTTAGGGAGGAAATCAGACAGGAATACACCAGCAAAATACACTTGTCTTCTACATGTTGGAATTTTGCTGTTATTCATTAAGAAGATGATTTTTTTAAAAAAAATTATACATCACCTATCTTTTCAGAATACATAAGCTTTTTGTACCAATGTGTAATTCATTAAGTTATTTTTGGACTACATCTAGAAGTCTAGGGATTTTGAAATTTGTATCTAATAAAAGAACATCTACAATGTATATGTTCAGGCACGATTAGATATAAGAACAAACAAAAGCTATTCTTTTCAGAATGAATGTAATTTGAAGTTACTCTACCAAGGAAATGTTTATGGCATGGACATGAACCAGGAAAATGGCAGTTCATCCTGATTTGTAGTTCATCCAAGTTCACAAACTACTGACCTTTTCCTTGACAAACCATGAATTGGCTTTCTGAAAAGAAAAGTCTGCCCTGCCCCCTTTTCATCTATTGCCACCCTTTCCCACTCCTTCTGTCCCCTTCATATTGCTCCTGTCATAAACACACACCCCAGCTTGTCCTGTCACATCTGCTGCCACCACCATCATCTTTGAAGACAATAGCCTAGCTTTCCTTCTGGTAGCTGGACCTGACTCTAAGGCCATGCAACCACCTATCCGTTGAGAGACAGGTGCAAGTCCAGAGGGAGCTGGCCAGAAATTCTTTGGCTGCCTTTTTGTTTGCTTTCACTTTTGTTTTTGAGAGAGGTAGTGCTCTAAAGGTAATAGATGAAACTGATCTTTTTATAATTGGAAATAATATTACCAATTATGCTAAAATATACTTAGCAGTTATTTAAAACCATAGAAGAAAGTGAAGTATTAACATTTTCTTCTAGATGAATGCCACTGTAAATGCAAGCATTAGGATTGCTTTTTATGGAGAGATTGGCATCATTTGGGAAAATCCCAAAGTCTCATGGTACACATTTAAAGAAACTTTATATAGCCTGCACAACCAAGCTAGTCACTTAAAGGTAAAGCAATCTGGATTTTGATATCCAAAAGAAATCACAGAAGCTAGCACTGTCATGAAAATACAATTGTTCTATTTCTTGCCTCCCTTTAGTTATAAAGAAGAGTTAATTGATTAAAAAACAGTTTGAATGGAATATTATACACAGCATCCAAATCTACCCCTTACATCTGAATATAATTATACTACCACAAGTAAAATCAGGCAAGCCTCTTCCACTTCAGCTTAACATTCAGGAAGACAGTTACTTGAATAAGTCAAACAAACACAAACAAACCTTAGCTCTCCTCACATTTCAGTGCTCATAGACACAGCATCCTCCAGGGCAAAATCAAGATGATGTTTATGCAGTAACAGGAAGTGAAGGTTAAAGTTCAGGACTCAAAGGCTCCAAGTACAGGGTGGTATGTCAAAGGCTGGGAACAGAAAGCTGGTCCTCCTTTCAGTTGCTATGAAAAGCTCTCATCACTCCTAAAGACTTCAATTTTAATAATAAAAAGGGGGCACGGCTGTAGAATAAGCTAACTTTTAGCTGACTTGGTGGCTCCACAATATATTGATACAACACAAATGGTAGAACAGACAAAACTGTACAACCTGTTTCTCCTACAACCAGGTCCATAAATATGGACATAGACACAATTCTAACATTTCTGGTTCTATATACCAACACAATGGATTTGAGGTGAAACGATCAAGATGCGCTTTAACTGCAGACTGTCACCTTGAATTTGAGGGTAGTTACATCCTAACCAGGTGAATGGTGTAGGAATTACAACAGTTTTCAGATATCCCACCCACTTGTTAAGGAACCAAAAGTAATGGGACAGAATAATGAACATAAATCTTTGCAGTTAATTACAGCCTGAAGTCTGGAGTGCATAGACACCACCAGATGCTGGGTTTCATCCCTAGTGATGCTCTGCATGTTCTTGGGGCATCTTCCCTCCAGTTTCATCTTCAGAAAGTGAAATGCATGCTCATTCGGGTTCAGGTCAGGTAATTGACTTGGCCATTGCATAATTTTCTACTTCTTTCCCTTAAAAACTCTTTGGTTGCTTTAGCAATATGCATTGGGTCATTGTCCATCTGCACTGTGAAGCGCTGTCCAATGAGTTCTGATGCATTTGGCTAAATATGAGCAGATAATATTGCCTGAAACACTTTAGAATTCATTCTGCTGCTTTTGTCAGCAGTCATATCATTAATAAATACAAGAGAACCAGTTCCACTGGCAGCCATACATGCCCATGCCATGACACTACCACCACCATGCTTCACTGATGAGGTGGTGTGCTTAGGATCTTGAGCAGTTCCTTTCCTTTTCCATATTCTTCTCTTCCCATCACTCTGGTACAAGTTGATCTTAATCTCATTTGTCCATAGGATGTTGTTCCAGAACTGTGCAGGCTTGTTTAGATGTCATTTGGCGAACTCTAATCTGGCCTTCCTGGTTTTGAGGCTCCCCAATGGTTTACATCTTGTGGTGAACCCTCCGTATTCACTCTGGTGAAGTCTTCTCTTGATTCTTGACTTTGACACGAATACATCTACCTCCTGGAGAGTGTTATTCATCTGGCCAACTGTTGTGAAGGGTGTTTTCTTCTTCAGGGAAAGGATTATTTGGTCATCCACCACAGTTGTTTTCCATTGTCTTCCAGGTCTTTTGATGTTGCTGAGTTCACCAGTGTGTTCCTTCTTTTTCAGAATATTCCAAACAGTTGTTTCGGCCATGCCTAATGTTTTTGCTATCTCTCTGATTGTTTTTTTGTTTTTTTGTTTTTTTGTTTTTTTGGAGAGGTGACAGCAACAGATTCCAAATGCAAATAGCACACTTTAAATGATCTCTGGACCTTTTATTTGCTCATTGTAATTGGGATAATGAGGGAATAACACACCCCTGGCCATGGAACAGCTGAGAAGCTAATTGATCCATTACTTTTCTCATCTCAAATCCATTGTGGTGGTGTATAGAACCAGAAATGTTAGAATTGTGTTGAT
This sequence comes from Phrynocephalus versicolor, assembly GCA_023846285.1. NCBI lineage: Eukaryota > Metazoa > Chordata > Lepidosauria > Squamata > Agamidae > Phrynocephalus > Phrynocephalus versicolor. The sequence goes on along the minus strand of JAHTLZ010000379.1, from coordinate 30,492,369 downwards.
GTCCCAATATTTAGGGGCCTGACTTATGTAGTGCATTCTATCAATTGAAATATAAATCTATTCCAACTCCCTAAGATACAGAATAAGAAATGTAGTAAGATAAAAGCCAACATGGTCTGATTGTACAACAGAGACCTCTTATTCAGGGCTTCATTGTGTATGTGTATATATATCTCAAAGGGAGTCAACCAAGATGATGCAAGGAACAGTCAAAAAGTCTCTTTGATAGTGCCTAGTCACAGCTCTTCAACAGATGACTCAAATGCCTCCAACATGAACAATAACAACACTATATTCCTGAAATGGGCAAGTGGATTTACCTCAATACAGGATGGCAAGATAGCCAACAAAAGCCCTGCAAGTAATATGTGAGTCCAAGAACATTACCAGCAGCCATTTCAGCACGCTGGAGCAGAGGGGCATGTGACAGAAAGGAGGCCATTCCACCAGTCCTTCTGAAATCCTCCTTTCTGCAATACCCCTCTGTCAACTCTAACTGCCATTCACCATTACAACAGAGGGAGGGAATAGGGAAAGAAGGCTGTCCCGTCAGCCTTGCAGAAAGATCACCTTCATGATGGCTTCTTCCAGAATAACCACCAACAGCAGATGGTAACAGAGACAAATAAGAGGAAACACAGTATCCTTTCACCAACCATATAGAAAGTGCGGTGTAGTGGATAAAATGATGGATAAGGACTCTAGAGACCAAGATTTTAATCCACACACAGCCATGGAAACTTGCTGGAGGAAAAAAAATGCTCAAACCAGTCCTTAAACATCTTGAAAGCCCTGTTAGGGGTGCTGTAATTCAGTTCTCTCATGACAGGATGTAACGATAGAAAGACAACTTTAATTCATCCTATTAATACAAATAGGGAGTAACAGAAAAATATACAACTAAGTTTTCTTGACTCATACAAGGAAAGTTGGGGAGTTCAAATAAGTTCCCCAGGTAGAGGAATGCTTACATATCTAATTAACTAGGGAAGAAATTGTCCCAACAACTGCTAAACTCTTGATTCTCCATTTTGCACATTTATTTGGTGGATCTTTCAGCATTTAAAGGTTGGACTCCAGTGTCACCATTCTCTATGTGCAATGCAAAGCTACAGCATTGTCAAAGGAAAGCACAGCATAGCTCAAGTGCAACTGACAGAGCCTGTCCTCATCCATGCCATGCAAAAGGCGAAACAGGAGTCATGCAGCTAATTGTACAATCCAAACTAGAGATGGGCACAAAACAAACATTTTTTGTTTCTGTTATTCGTTATTCGTTTCATTACGTAACGAAATGACTAACAAAAATTGTGATGAAAATGGAATGAAATGAACAGAACCACGAAAATTGTGTTCGTTATGTTTCGTTTTTGTTAATGGCAACGTGCAATGAAATGATCTGTTTTAAATGTTAAAAAAACGCCCTGGACATCCATAAAAACACAGCGATAATTATTTATACTGTCTGATAATACCTACCGGGGGGTTGGGGTCCTTAAAATGTGCATTTATGTCTTTTCTCAGATCACTGTATTTTTTTCCTTTAAAGGGAGTTAGGGGACATTGACCCAAAATGGCTCCCAGATGCCTAATATTGATTTCTTGGGTATTTAAACGCCCTGGACATCCATAAAAAAATGCAGCGATAATGCGATAATTATTTGAAATTATTACCTACCAGGGGGTTGGGGTCCTTAAAACGTTTGTTTTTGTCTTCTCCTATCACGATGTATTTTTCTTTTCCCTTTAAGGATGACAAAATGGATGTCGCCACTCCAGCCACAACATGGAGGCAAGCCATGTGATGGGATCATGTAAATTCTTGGACAACTTCAACCAATAGCATGCCCAGGTTGCAGACTGGGCAGGTCTGGCAGCCACAGAGGGCATAAAAAGGTCTGGCAGCCCCCGTCCTCCTTGCAGTCCCCAGTGGGAGTTAGGGTGGAATTGCTGCCTCTGCGACTCTAGCTTCAGTCCTGCAGCCTCCCTGTGTATGTGTGTGTGCATACCTCTTGGTGAGTACCCTCCCCTGCCCTGCAGTGCAGTCACTCTGCAGCTGCCTTGCACCCTGGGCAACGCCTGTCGCTCCCTTTGCACCTCCCTGCGTACCTAGTCTATACTGTGTCTCTGCCAGCATCATTTTTTTTTGTGTTTTCCCTCTGGTCTGGGGCGTTGGGGGACTCCTATGCACGGAAATGCTTTAAAAATCGTGCACAAAGCGGGTAGAAACGAAAAACAAAAAATGAAAAATGAAAATGAAATTTTCCCCAAAATTCGCAAAAAACGGAAATGAAACAAAATGGACCTCTCAACGACAAACAAAACACCAAAACACCATTTTTTTATTCGTGCCCATCTCTAATCCAAACTGTATAGGTATAATGTCCAGCATGCTTACACTGGCATAATTTATTCTATATGAAGCTGAAGAGTACTTCAGCTAATAATTTATTTACAAATGGAAACCAGATAAGTATCTGACAGTCCATAGTTCTGAAATGCACATAATAAGAACAACATGGTGGCACAGACATCCATCTCAATATATTCATTTAGCAGAAATGTAATATTGTATAGTAAGTAATACAAGCACTTAATGTATTTCTGAAAATATCATGAATCTTTATCACTGCTAATTCAATGAAATACTTGCTTCCAATATCACGTGGCCTCAGCATTTTAGAAACATTGCAGTATTGCATTGCTGAACAACAGGTTACTTCAAAATGAAAAAATCATATCCAACAAATTGCATGAATCAGAAAGATGTTATGTGAGTAAGATGAGTAAAGCCATCAAACCTACAGGTCCCTCAAGAATAGTGTGCAATTGTACCTAAGGTATACAAGTCAATCACTCCTTATTGAACGTGATAAAGACTGCCATCTCCTCACTCAAAAATAATGAGCAAAATCTACTCTTTGGATGAAATAAAGTCAAGTATTTCTTACACAGAAATGGAAGAAGAGCTCATCTAATACAGCATCCTTCTTCCTAAATTGACCTTCCTACATAGATCTAATAATGATAAAGGCAGCATATTTACTTGTTTATTGTCTGCTCGCTTGATGCTTATAAAAGGAACTCTATGGGTACTGTATAATCTTTTCAAAATAAAATTTTACATTATACAAAACATGAATGTAACAAAAAGACCAAGGCTTAAAAATATGTCCCATTAGCAGTACAACAAAAACACAAAAAAGGCAAAGGCAACACAATAAAAAGGTACATGGTTAAAATATTTTTTTAAAAAACATATTTTAAGAGGTGTTAAAATAAATAAGGTAGAAATTAAAATAACCAATAAGTAATAAAGATAAAAATAGCAAAAAATTCAAATGCTTGTGGGAACAAACAATTCTTAAACTGGACATGGAAAGAAAACAAGATTAGTACCAGGAGGTATTATGGGAGTCTTGTCTCATCAGAGACAAGCTAATACTGAAAGTGTCTGCCTCATGCAATTGCCCTTTGCGATTCAGACTGAGAGGATGCTTCCATAGATGACACAGGCAAACTTATATAGGAAGAGGCATTCCGTCAGATACTGTACCAATGATTTTGCTAGGCTATGAATTTTGAACCTATAAATTCTACCTATTTCTCATGGTGAACAACCTTCTAGTGCACCATCCTCCATTCACCTACCCATTTACCTGTTAATTCCATGTGTAATAGACATTAGAGATTGTGGCTGCATTTCTGAAAACCACCAAGACATGTACGGTATCTCAACTCATGTTTGCCCAGATTCAAAGGATTCTAGCTTTTCTAACATGTCATGTCAGCAGGAAATCAGGGAAGGGAAGCAAGAAACCAGGGAGACAAACAAGTAATAACACTCCAAACAAGGTAATTAATAGCACCTGAGAAATAAACACCTTTGTTATGCCTGAATAATAGACAGTGGAGGTGTAGAAACATCAGACACATATTCTGTATAATGATCATGGCACTGCCATCAATATTGACAGTAACAAAAGAAGCAGCAGGAAAATATTTTGTTGGACAATCTGTAACTATCCAGGTATGGTTCATTTCAGTTCTTATTAGACATAGATAATTCCATGATGGACACCTCATTGTGGAAGGCTAGACTGTGTAAGAAAGAAACTTCTCTCCCTGTGGATTTGCTCACAAATAATCAGTATGTGAGGACAAATTATTTCCAGAACTGAAGTTTTATACAAAGTTTAGGTCAGCAGGTTTTAAACAGTGGGGTGTTCATTATTTGCTTTGCTGAGTGACCCATTGATTGGTTTCATAAATTCAGAATTTGATAGAGCAGCTCATCTCTGTAATAGCTGTTGTGAAATCCTCTGCAGCTAAAGTCCAATAATCAGTTGAAGTAACATGCACAAGAAAAATAAACATATTATGAGAAAAGTTTGTGCAGTGAAATCCTGACATACGGATGTGATCTGTGTTGTCTTCACATTTTATTCTCCAACTTCCTATTCTCTTTCCATTTTTAAAAAAATCCAGAGCTGTTCAGTGTTGCCTTCTCTCAGAATGTTCTGTATCCCGGTTTATGGGAATGTAAAAGAAGGAAATACAGTATCTGGTTCATACAATTCCCTCTCTCCTATGCCAGTCTAATTGTTCAACCAGTCAGAAAGCAACACTGTGGAGGTTAAAACAAGAGCAAGTGGATGGGCCCTAGTAGAGAGGTAATCCCATGAACTATTCATTAACGCTGTCAGCATCCTACTTTTTAATCCTGCCATTGTATGGCTATAGCATTTACAGAAGAGCCGAACCAAGTCTCATTTCCAGCTGGGTGCTTAGGGAAACCTTTTCCCAAGCTGACACCTTCCAGATGTGCTGGAGTAAAAGTGGCTAAGTGTTCAACGGCCATCTCTTCATATATAATGGACTTGATAACTCCCAGATGCAAAACTGGTACCTTTTGCGTTTCATATAAACTCAAGACTACTCCAGTCTATATTTGACATCTGAGGCAACATTCCATGCATCTGGTGAAATGGGTTGCAGTTTATGATTCTTCATTGTTCTCCTGGATGATTGCAGTTGAAGCCTGGTACATCTGGAAAACATTGGCTTGGGAAAGGTAATGAATATGTAGTCTAGCTAAAATCATGGTATTTGGAAGTGATGACCAGCCAAGTGAACTTACCAAAGGTCTGTCTTACTACATAAATGCAGTCTGCCTGGGGTGCACTGCAGACTGTTACCTAAACAATTGAGAGGCAATACCTATTTTAGATGTCCCTTTTCATACCTTCAGAGATCTTCAACCAATATACAACACACTGTGAATATTTTCTTCTGCTACATCTTGTTCAACTTCTTCCTTTTCATCTCAGGCTAGGTTTCTGAAAAGTAACCATTCAATTCCATATTCAAATCTTGGATACCATATTTAACATGAGGTGGTGGAAGCTTCCAATGGCTACTTATATTGGCTGCTTTCCCAAAGACATTACGAGGTCTGTTTTTTGTTGAATTGCCTCTCACATTGGAAAACAGAGTGAGGTGTTTGTTTATCTTGCCACTGACCTTATAAATGCTTCTCTTGAGAGATGGGAATTGCATGAGAAACTGAATAGGAAAAAAGAGATAAAATAGAGGAGAAAGTTGTAGATTAAATCTTATAATAACAGCAAAATATTATGACAGGAACATCTTTATTTTGCTTGCATTGAGCCAATTAACTCTTTACAAAATGAAGGAAAATCTGATTTATACTCAAGGGAAGGAAATTCTTGGAACATTTCTTTTTTAAAAAGTGGAAGTGTTGATATTGACCTCCAGGGCAGTTTTGAAATTCAGTAGCACTTGTCCAAACAAATACTGTAGTGCATGTTTGCTAGAACTCTTCTGCAAACAAAGTATAAAATATATAAGTATGACAGGTTGGTTGCATTATCTTACTTGTAACAAGTTTAGACATAAAATTGAAATGTGCTCACTTGTCGGGTGCAGGTTATGAAGAATTCCATCATTGGATTACATACGACATTCCCTAAAGGATTTTCCTACTAGGCGAAGGATCTCTTTCGTTCTCACATGTCACTATCCTTTAGACCCAGGTGGGGTGCAAAATTCCTGAAGAATGCATGAAGGGAAACTATGAATCAGCTTCTTAAACCTATTTTTATGTTTGTCTCTTTTTCTTTGTTTTTATTGTTCACCACCCATAAGAACATAAGAACATAAGAAGAGCCATGCTGGATCAGGCCAAAGGCCCATCTAGTCCAGCTTCCTGTATCTCACAGCGGCTCCACCAGATGCGTTTGGGAGCGCATGAGACTAGATATCTGTCTCCTGATACCACTCCCCTGCATCTGGCCCTTGAAGTACCCTGGTTTAAAGCCTGGAGATTACACATCTCCATAATGGTTTGTAACCTGTAATGGACTTTTCCTCCAGGAATCTGTCCAATCCCCTTTTGAAGGCATCCAGGCCATATGCCATCACCACATCCTGTGGCAGGGAGTTCCATAGACTTACAACACGTGGGTGAAAAACTATTTTCTTTTGTCAGTTCTTACTCTCCCAGCCCTCAATTTGAGTGTACGTCCCCTAGTTCTGGTATTTTGGGAGAGAGAGAAGAGCTTCCCTCTATCCACTTTACTCATACCCTGCATTATTTTGTATGTCTCAATCATATCCCCTCTCAAGCGCCTTTTTTCCAGACTAAAGAGGCCCAAATGTTTTAGCCTTCCTTCATAAGGGAGGTGCCCCAGCCCAGTAATCATTTTAGTCGCTCTCTTCTGAACCTTTTCCAGTTCCACTATGTCTTTCTTGAGATGCGGTGACCAGAATTGTACACAATACTCCAGGTGGGGCCTTACTATCATTTTGTATAATGACATTATAATGTTGGCTGTTTTATTTTCAATCCCCTTTTTGATAATCCCTAGCATGAAATTGGCCTTCTTCACCACTGCCACACATTGGGGAGACACCTTCATGGAGCTGTCCACCAACACACCACGATCTCTTTCCTGATCTGTCACGGATAACTCAGAGCCCATGAGTTGATAGATAAAGTTTTGAGTTTTTGCCCCAATATGCATTACTTTACATTTGGCTACATTAAAATGCATTTGCCATTTCGTAACCAATTCCCCTAGTTTGGAGAGATCCTTCTGGAGCTCTTCACAATCTTCTCTGGTTTTTACCACACGGAAAAGTTTTGTGTCATCTGCAAACTTGGCCACCTCGCTGTTTATCCCTGTCTCCAGGTCATTTATGAACAGATTGAAAAGCACCAGTCCCAGGACAGATCCCTGGGGCACACTGCTTTTCACCTCTCTCCATTGTGAAAATTTCCCATTGACACCTACTCTTTGTTTCCGGGATCTCAACCAGTTCTCAATCCATAAGAGGACCTGTCCTCTTATCCACTGACTGTGCAATTTTCTCAGCAGCCTTTGGTGAGGGACTGTGTCAAAAGCCTTTTGAAAATCCAGATAGACTATATCCACCGGTTCACCCAAATCCACGTGCCTGTTGACCTTTTCAAAAAATTCTAAAAGGTTTGTCAGACAAGATTTACCCTTACAGAAGCCATGCTGATTTTCTCTCAGCAAGGTTTGTTCTTTTATGTGTTTTAAGATTTTCTCTTGGATGAGGCTTTCCACCATCTTCCCTGGGACAGATGTAAGGCTAACTGGCCTGTAGTTTCCAGGGTCCCCCTCCTTCCTTTTTTAAAAATTGGTGTGACATCTGCCATCCTCCAGTCCTCTGGCACTGTGGCCGTTTTAAGGGACAAGTTGCATATAACCGTTAAGAGATCTGCAATTTCATTTCTCAGTTCCCTAATAACCCTTGGGTGGATGCCATCTGGGCCCGGTGACTTGTTAATCCTCAATTTATCAATTAGTCCTAAAACTTCCTCTCTTTTAACCTGTATTTGATTTAATTCTTTAGTCAAGAGGGGTGGCTCAGGCAGCGAAATCCGCTCAAGGTCCTCTGTCGTGAAGACAGACGCAAAGAACTCATTCAATTTCTCTGCAATGTCCAAGTCCTCCTTAACATCCCCTTTTCCTCCCTCACCATCCAGAGGGCCAACTGGTTCTCTGGCAGGTTTTCTACTTCTAACATATTTAAAGAAGCTTTTATTATTACCCTTTATATTGCTAGCCATGCGTTCCTCAAAATCTTTCCTTGCCTCCCTTATCAACTTCTTACATTTCTTTTGCCAGAGTTTGTGTTCCTTTTTATTTTCCTCATTTGGGGAGGATTTCCATTTACAGAAACACCTCTCCTTATGCTTTAGAGCCTCTCTAACTCCACTTGTTAACCATGCCGGTGTCCTCTTGGACTTAAATGAGCTCTTCTTTCTTTGTGGTATGCACTTGTGCTGGGCCTCTATTATTGTTGATTTAAACAGGCTCCATGCACTCTGAAGAGATTGGATTCTTCTAACCTTCCCCTTCAATTTCTCTCTAACTAGTTTCCTCATCTGAGGGAAGTTTGCCCTTCGAAAATCAAGGGTTTTTATGTCTGATTTGGTTGACACTCTTCCTCCGACATGCATGGCAAAGGAAATTGCAGCATGGTCACTGTTCCCCAGAGGCTCAGTGACATTCACATCCCTGACCAGGTCCTGAGTATCACACAGTATTAGATCCAGAGTTGCCTGTTCTCCGGTGGGCTCCATGACAAGTTGCTCTAAGGCACAGTCATGCAGCAAGTCGAGAAACCCCGTTTCTCTTTCTTGCCCGGAGCTCGCATTGGCCCAGTCAATGTGGGGATAATTGAAGTCCCCCATGATTACTATCCTCTCCCTCTTAGCCACCTCCATGATTTCTCTCCTCATTTCAAGGTCCCCCTCAAGTTTTTGATCTGGTGGACGATAGAATACTCCAACGATCACATCACTCCTGGGACCTGGTAGTTTAACCCACAGTGATTCTATGGGGGAGTCAGACCCTCTGTCAATCTCCATTCTGCTGGATTTTACCCCTTCTTTGACATAGATGGCCACTCCTCCTCCAACCCGCCCCTCTCTATCCCTTCTATAGAGTTTATAGCCTGGGATTGCTGTATCCCACTGGTTCTCCTCATTCCACCAGGTTTCTGTTATGGCTATTATATCTATGTTATCCCTAGCTGCCAAATGTTCAGGTTCTCCCATCTTTGCTCGGACGCTTCGAGCATTGGCGTAGAAGCACCTGTACAGTGGGTCCCGCAACAACAGCTTCTGCCTTGTTCTTTTTCCCCGACAGCTTTTATTTTCAGTAGATAAACTGTCACATTCCGTTATTCTCCCAGTGCTAATACCTGGTATGTCTTCTCTATGTGATTCTCTACCCTCTCCAACCTCATTCCCCGAGGAGGAGGTGTTCCGAACCGGATGCCACTCAGCTCCTGTCGGCTTTCCCCCAGTTATCAGTTTAAAAGCTGCTCTGCTGCCTTTTTGAGGTTGAGTGCCAGCAATCTGGGCCCATCATGATTCAAGTGCAACCCATCCCTCCTGAACAGGTTTGGCTTGTCCCAAAATGTTCTCCAGTTCCTGACAAATCTAAAGCCCTCCTCTCGACACCATCGCCTCATCCATGCATTGAGGCTTCTGAGTTCTGCCTGCCTGGTGGTTCCTGCACGAGGAACAGGTAGCACTTCTGAAAATGCTACCTTGGAAGCCCGGGACTTCAATCTTCTACCTAACAACCTGAATTTGGCTTCCAAGACTGACCGCTTGGCCTTCCCGACATCATTGGTACCAACGTGTACCATGACCACTGGCTCCTTCCCGGTTCTCTCTAACAAGCTATCTAGATTTCTCGTGATGTCTGCAACCTTTGCACCTGGCAGGCAAGTGACCCTACGGTTATCATGCTCCTCACAAATCCATTCCTCTGTATTTCTAATGATAGAATCCCCTAGTACAAGGAGCTTCTCTCCTGCAGCCTGCTCATCTACATGTACCTGATGTTGTATCTCATCAATAGTGATGAGGGAGAGATCCTGCGGTGGAACCAATTCTTCCTCTGTGTGTGCCTCATGAGGTGTGCTGAGGGAAAGAGCCTCAAACTGATTGTGCAATGTGAGACTCTTTGAGCGATCCCTTGGCCTTCTACTCCTTTGAGTCACATTCCTCCACCCATCTACCTCCTGAGTTGGGGAAGTGACTTCATCCTCAGAAGTGTGCCCTGTCTCTTCTTGGACCTGGATAGTCTGTTCCGCTCTGTCCAAGAACCGCTCAAGCTCCTTAACATGTTGCTGGTCCGATATGCGAGCCTCTAGCTGCTGGACCTTCTGTTCCAATAGCGCAACCAGCTTGCACTTGCAGCAGATGTAGTTCTGCACACGCTCTGTCAAGATGACAAACATGGCACAAGTACTGCAGGTAACTACAGCTGCTCCCTCCAACTCGATTTTAACGAGTGCAATAAAATGTATTCAAGGTCTCAAAAATGTAAACTTACACTAATTTTTTTTTTAATCTAGTAAGACTCTTTACTTCTTTTGTTGTTTATTCAAAATCTAACAGTGTAGGGGCCACTAAAGCACCTCTACTCCAACTGCAAGCACATCAGGAAGTTTCCAGTGCTAACTTGCTAATGTGTGTAGGATCTCCTCAGGAGTAGCTTGGCTTGGGAACTCAAATATACCCAGAAGAAATTATAAGTTTTTTGTTTGTTTGTTTGTTTGTTTTAAGTTTGCACGGCGCGTGCTGCTGGGAGCAGGTATTTAAAGATAAAACTCCACCCCTTACTTCCTGCAAGGACAGGAAGCAATCTCTATGCCCCCTGGCCGTGTGCTTCCTCTATAGCCATGTACTTCTCCTCACCACCTCCTTCCTCTCTGCTGCTCTGCAAGAAAAGTTCCTATAGGAAGATGCAGCGGTATATAAATGCAAAAAATAAATAATAAATAAATGAATATAGATTTTACCTGTCTGCTTCACCTTAGATAGAAATTCCTCTGATTGTGGTTTACCTAGCCTGGCTGCACACCAACCATACTAGGTAGACCACCCCAAAATATGTGCAAATGCAGTCATTAGGCCAGGCACCTTCTTTAGATAGTCATTCCTCCTCTTACCCAAGGATTACACCTTGGTAAAATATTTAAAAAGTTTATGAAAAGCTCCAATGCTCCACTGGCTGTTGCAGCATTAAGGAGTTGCTGGAAGAGAGTCTTGTCCATCTTCTGTTGTTTGACTCATAAACCACCTACAGAAATTTGCCAACAACATGGGAAAGAGAAAGTCTGCAAAGCACTAAAACTTACTTATTTCTTCACAAGTTAAATTCACTTCTCTGAAACTCAAAATTATTATTATTATTATTATTATTATTATTATTATTATTATTATTATTATTATTATTATTATTATTATTATTATTATTATTAAAGTTGCAACTAGAGTATACCCGTTGAATCAATGAGAATTAGGTGAACAAATTCTTCCATAATTTCCAAGGATTCAATAGACCTACTCCAGTTGCAGTTTACTATGCTAAGCAACAAGGTTTCAGCCATTGTATGGCACTTGGCTTGCTTTTGCTTGTTTAAATTCTCTACTCTATATCAGCCATGATTAATTGGAATTGCATAAATGAGGGATGCACTAAAGTGGTCCCCCACCATCTCACAGTTTATATACTGTGGTCCCAGTATAGCATGGGGCCGCAGTATATGAAAGGCAAGGCCCCCTGGGATGAGCTGTCTGGGCCTGTTTGAGGCCTCCTGCACTTACCACAGGCCTGTTGCTGCCCCTAACAGGCCTCCGATGGGCTTTGCGGGCCTGTCACAGCCCCCAGGAGTGCTTTCTGATAAACTGAAAGTGACTTCCGAAAAACTGGAAGTGACTTCCAGATTGCCGGAAACCACTTCTGGGGCATCCGACAGGCTTCCTGGACATGGCGAGGCACCTTAATCTACATCTTTCTCCATTACCTTCCAATTGGGATGAATGGGAGAGGAGGGAACATTGCTGCTGACCCCAGGGGCGAGCTTCCAGACAACCAATTAGGTAGTGGGAGGCATACAAGCTAAATAAATTAAATAATTAAATAAATAAATAAATAAATAAATAAATAAATAAATAAATAAATAAATAAACAAATAAACAAACACATGACACTGGTGGAGGTAATAACAGTTAGTCAGCAAAAAATGACCCAAAGGGGAGTTGGATACAGATACCAGCATCACTTCCCTTAGTAGGTGTGTGTGTTGTGTCGTAACAGTCATGACCAACTATTCGTGACTCCATGTCCATGGAGTTTTCTTGGCAGGAGTACTGAAGTCATTTTCCAGTTCCTACTCCAGGTGCCTACAGCACCTGGTTTTCACTGGTGGTCTCCCATCCAGGTATTAACCAGGGTTGACCCTGCTTAGCTTCCGAAATCAGGCAAGATCAGATGTGCTTACAAAACAAATAACACACTGACCCATCAAAGAACCACGAAACAAAACAAAATGGAAATTTCCACTTTGTTCCTTTTGGTTTTCGTTTTCCCATAGGAATGTATTGAAGCAATGCATTCCAATGGGAAAGGTTTCCCTTGCTATTGGTGTGGGGAAAGCTCAGGCTTTTTTTCTGCCAGAAGCCAGTGCCGCCGATCAGCTGTAGCACTGGCTTTGGCAGGAAAAGGATGTTAAAAGCCCGCCCTTTCTTCCACCATTTTCTGAAGGCTCCTGCCAGGCTGTCAGTTCCTGGACCCCTTTAAACCCAGCCCAGTTGTTACCAGGGGGACCCCCTGGTATGGATTGGGCTAGGTTTAAAGTGGTCCAGCAATTGACAGCCCGGCAGGAGACTTCAGAAAACGGGTCGGGAGGAGGAAAGTTAAAGCGATCGCACTGTCCTCCCGATCCGTGTTCTGAGGGCTCCTGCCAAGCTGTCAGTCACTGGACCCCTTTAAACCTGGCTGAGACCATACCAGGAGGACCCCCTGGTACTGACTGGACTGGGTTTAAAGGGGTCCAGCGATTGACAGCCCAGCAGGACCCATCTGAAAATGCTAGGGAGGGCTGCTCGATCCCTGGAACATCCCTCACTAGCATTTTCACAGGACTCCTGCTGGGCTGTTAGTTGCTGCACTGCTTTAAACCTGACCCAGACGGTACGAGAGGGATCCCCTGGTACAGACTGGGCCAGGTTTAAAGTGGCCCAGCAATTGACAGCCTGGCAGGAGCCTTCAGAGAACGGGTTGGGTGGAGAAAAGTTGCAGCAATCGAAAAAAAAATTTATTCAAATCCAAACCTAAACCGAACCAAGGGTGGGCTCGAACCAGACGAACCCGAACCATGGGTTTTCTGGTTCGTGCCCATCTCTAGAGGGGGCCATAGTCTCAGAACTTACATATTTGGGACTCAACACATGAGCATGCCAGAAACTAGTCTATGACAGTTCTAAACTCTTACAGTTACTGATCTCCCTTATGATTTAATAGACCCGGTTTTACAAACACCTACATCCTTATTTGTGGAACAAAGCATAGAAGAGGGAGCATCTGATGACCTGGCAAGTGCCAGACGGGCTCACCCATAAATATGGTCAAAGAGGGGAAGTGGCACAGGTCATACTAGCAACATGGCACTTATGTTTGATTCCTGGCTGCATGCCAAGCTATCAAAATCAGGCTTCTTTTTCCTCACTGCTATTAGCAGTATGCTTATGAAGCTGGAATTCCACTGTGAGATATTAGGGAGTAACAACAGGTGGCTGCTTTTCCTCTCTAGATAAATATTTTCATAGAATTCCCCCCTTCTTGTTATTGTCTTACCCTTTGCAGTGGCATGGTAAAGTTCCTAAACAGATTTAAAACTCTATTTTTATCTATTTAGATTAAACTATGAACAAGAAAAATTGTTTTAATTCTACCAATCCATGCATGATAGAAGATCAAGCGGAATCATTTTTAAAAATTGCATATGAAACTGCCTCTTGATTAATTAAAATTAGGCTCATATGTCATCTTGGCACATTTTGTTTGTTCTCCAGATGGGTCTGCTTCAAAGATGCAGTTTCATTAATGTCCATCTTAGATTGGTGGGAGGGTACTGGCCACAACTTTATTGAACAAAGTTGAGTTCAGAGAGAAATCTAGGATGGAATGCACTGCTGAAAGAACAGTAGCTGCATTGTCCAAAACTTGTTTCTTTTTGTACTGAAAGGGAAAAGAGCAGCAATGATATTTGATAGTCCCTTTGCTAGCTCTCATTATGAAATACATTTCTGCCTTATCTACATGTAAATGCTGGTAGTGTCTCGCAGCCAGACATTTCTTCAGCAGCAAAATAAATTAATAAGGATTTAAAAGAAAACTAAAGGGTAAAAAAATGGTCATTAGACAATATCTTGGCTCAGAATTCTGGAATTAATATGCACAGTTTAAAATAACATCTCTTCAGAGGCACTGCCCTTTAGATTGTTTGCAATATGGTCAGGAAAAATAAAGAATAGCATCATGTAAGTCAGTAGCATAAGCCAAAAATAGTCAAGGCAGTCAAATCTAAGCACTACATCTCTCCAACTGTTCTTAGTTGCTTTTCACAATAATCCATGGTGACAACCTAAGCTGTTTTCAGAAATACCTCAGTAGATTTTTATTTTAGGAAGCCTAAATTGCTAAAAACACCCATTAACCTCAGCCTTTTAATTTCCTATTTCTATTATGTTATTGCTATTATTTTTAAGAGATGTTACACTTCAGGATAAAAATTCTTGAAGCTAATAGACCATAAAAATATAGCCGCATATTTATTTCAGTGTGAGGTTGCCAACTTTATTTTTGGCTCTGATCCGATGTGCTTAATAACAACCTGACACATGGGCAAATGAAGCTTTTCCTCTTGGCATTGAAATAACATGATAGAAACATAGAATCATAGAGTAACTGAGTTGGAATTGGAAGGGGCCAATAAAGCATCAGGTCCACCACCACCACCCACTCCATGAAGAAATAAAAATCTGTCAGGTGGCTGTCCAAATCCTTGATGCACCTTAAAATCGCATGTTGTTGTTCAGTTATTAAGTCATTTCTGACTCTTCGTGACTCCATGGACCAGAGCACGCCAGGCCCTTCTGTCTTCCACTGCCTCCCGGAGTTTGGTCAAATCCATGTTGGTTGCATCAATAACACCATCCAACCATCTCATTCTCTGCCATCCCCCTTTCCTTTTGCCTTCAATCTTTCCCAACATCAGGGGCTTTTACAAGGATAAAACTGCATAGTTTCATAGAATTGTAGAATAATGAATTTGGAAGTGGGCTATGAGGCCATCAATTCCAACAGACCCCCTCAATGCAGGAATCCAAGTTAAAATATATCTGACAGATAACTGCCTAACAGTCACTTGAATGTCTCCAGCGTTGGAGCACTCACCACCTCCTGAAGTAATTGGTTTCACTAACATACTGGTCTAAAACCTAAGAAGTTATTCCTGATATTCAGCCTACATCTAGTGTACTGTAGCCTGAGGCCATTATTACATCCTGACTCTAGGATGATCAAGAACAAATCCTGCCCTTTCTCTGTATTTCTCTGTATTTCTCTGCATTTCAAGTATTTGAAAAGTGCCACCAGTCTTCTTTTCTCAAGGCTATACATGGCCATTTCTTCCACACTTTTCTCATAAGGGTTGGTTTCCAGTACCCTGATCATCCTTGTTGTCTTCCTCTGAACCGGCTCCCATTTGTTACCCTCCTTCTTAAAGTGGTGGTGACTGGACCCAATGACCCAGTTCTGCATTTGTCAGATTAAAATCCTCCCCAAGCTACCACCTCCTCCTCCTCCTCCTTCATATTGTGGTTGTTGTTCAAAAATACCACGCAGTCAATAAAAATTATAAAAACATTGAAATACATCTGTTATATAACAGATACAAATTTAAACCAACACCCCAAGTATATGTTAAGTAGGTTTCAAAACTTTACAAATGAAACAAAACGGCAGACAGTGTGCTGTCATGAACCAAACCAAAATGATGTTTTTGGTTTGGTTCTTCCGAACTGGGAAGCCATCACCAGATCTCCCTTCAGGCAAGAGCTGCAATCTGGTTGGCTGTTTCCCAGTTCTCGCCACCACCACCCAGCTGATTTTGACAGCTCAAGTTGTCAAAAAATCCCAGCTGGGAGGTGGGGCAGCTCCAGAGAATGAAACAGGCACCAATAAATTGCTTTTGTTTGAATTTACCAGTGGGGAATCCCCAGCAGGAGGCTGAAAGGGCAGTGCTGATGTCAGAGTTACCCTTTCAGCCACCTGCTGGGGGATGCCCTTACTTGACAGAGAGGCTGTTCCTGCTCTGTCCAGTAAGGGAAACCAATTTTAAAAGCCTCTAATCCACCACAAAGGGTGGTCACCTAGGGGCTTTTTAAAATGTCCCACCCACAACACCAAGAGTGTCCTTGCTGTTGCCGGCGGGATATTTTAAAAAGGCTCCAACTGAGCTGTCAAAGACTGGAGCCTTTTTAAAATGCCCCCCCCACAACAGCTGTCGTGGGGTATTTTAAAAAGGCTCCAATTTAAAATGTCCCCCCACAACAGCAGGAGTGCTGTTGCGGGCAGGTCATTTTGAAAAATCTCCATCTGGTCCCACTGTCAACAACACTCACTGTCCAAAACACACCCCTGGGAGGAGGGGTGGGCAGGGGAGAAAAAAAGCTGTCAGGCAGGGAATTTACTTCTGCCTGGCTGTAATGCTCCGTTCTCCCTAGCTCTCTACCTCCCACCTGGGATTTTTTGACAGCTTGAGCTGTCAACATCAGCTGGGAGGCAGTGGTGGGCAAGAATGGAGCTGAAGATCTAGAGAGGGATGGTGGGCTGGAGGCTTTTGAATCCCCTGCCTCACCAGTTAGAGCACTGGTGCAGCAGAGGATTCATTTTGTTTCTCATTTTGTTTCATAAGCAATGAAATTTTAAAAAAAGAAAATGTTACTTATGAAATGAAATGAAACATTGGGGGAACAAAACAGAATGGAATGAAACACTATATTTTCCTTTTTGTGCCCATCCCTAATGTTAAGTATCAGAAAAGTGTGTGTGCTGTTGCTAATATTGCAATTTTTAGAGTTTGGGTGATATTATTTCCAAGATCTGCTACTGCTTGTAATAAAATCACCATAACTTGTAATATTGTGTGAAATTTCTTGACATTTCTCCCAAAACCCCAATTACTACATGGGCCAGTGAAGTGTGTTTCATCCACAGGTGTGGTGTTTTGATTGCCAGGTATCTGTATTTTGTTTTTGCTTTTTCCAGTTGTATAGGTTCAATTCTAGCATGCTAGAATTGCAGCCTCAATGACCCACATATTTCCTAATTCTATTACCACTATGTCTGGTATGTTATGTTCATGGTGACTATCATTTTGGAAATGGAAATCTCACAAGATATAGACTTCATCATTTTCTAACCTTTTCTGCAACCTTGAGTGTTTGGAGACTCGAAAGTTATATTTTCCCCTAATGAATAGTGCACTAATTTTGCCACTCTGTCATGTCTAATTTTGGTAATTTGGCTAATTTTAGTTTCTGTGAAATATGTCTGCTAAAATGTAACCAGCTATTTAAGCTCCAATATGATGGAAAATCATTTTTAAAAAGGATCTTCAGTTATTATTGTATGCACAGTTTCCCCTTTACTCATCTATCTAAACTGAGTCAATGATTTCCTTCTGTCAGTTCTTCAGAACCCCCACCCCCTCCACATCTCTATCTGGATTTCCCCCTCTCTTTACCAAACACCTTAGTACACTCACATCCTTACCCAATTGTTTCATTCCAGTTTCAATTCACTGCCCATTGTTTCAAGAAAAGGAACTAACGTTTAAAAAAACTGGCTGATATCCTATTGCTTGGTGTAGTAAATCATACTAGTACAGTGGTACCTCGACTTATGAATTTAATCCATTCTAAATGCATGTTCTTAAGCTGAACTACTCTTAAATCGGGGTACCTATCTAAAAATTGAAAAAATAAGTGAAAAAAATGAAAAAATGAAAAACAATGTAAGTCGAGCAGACTAAAATTTGTAAGGTGGCAGTTAAAATGCCAACAGTTTTTCCACTCGTAAGTTGAATTGTTCTTAAATCGAGCTGCTCTTAAGTTGGGGTACCACTGTATAGGCCCATTGAATCAGTGGGAATTTGGTGAGTCAAACCCTTCATAAAAACCCTCGATTCAAATGGGCCTGCTCTAGCTGTGACTTATGGTACTTTAGAGTAATCCCATTTGAACCAATTAAGCTTCTATATGTGTTGGCTCACACTGGGAAACAGGATTTCGGACATTATATACCACAGTAGACTAATTTCATTTAACAAAACCATATCTCACCATGCATTTATCAATGCTGGAGGAACAGAATCCTTCCATTCACATTAAGGACTAATATATGGGTTCACTTCATTCCCCATACCTAGCCAGTCTCATGCAATAGGTAGATTTGTATTTCACTTGATCTTCTCATGTTTCTGGACAAGACATTAGATGAAGAAAACCACATTCTGATTGTTGACCTCTTTACTCTTTTTCTTACACCACACTCTTTTGACAGGAAATGGCAAACAGATGCCCCCTGTGACCCTTGGTTCCCGTGGGTTGACCAATCAAAGTCCAACATGTGGTTGCCTCATTTGGGTAGGAGCCGAAGCCAGTTCACTTTAATTGCCTGTGCAGTCCCCTACAGCTGCAACAGATTAGTGACAAATTCTCTTCAAATAAAGCTGCACTTTATTAAAAAAAATCTTCGTATCATGCCTGGAGAAAGGCACAGATGAACACATGCATGTGCATGAGTGCGCGCACACACACATGCACACATACACACAAGCACAAAAACATACATTAAGTCAATAAAATGTCAGGTAGGCAAACAAAATGCCATTTATAGGCAACAATAAAATATTTCATTGATGTATGTAGGGGATCAAGCTATTTGGGGCCTTGTAGGATAAGGAGAGAAAGCAAAAGGCTATGAATCATTACAAAAGTTTATTCTGATCTTTTATGACCTGGATCACAAGTCATTCCCACCTTCCTCTGGTTGTTCAAGTCACCAAAGGTAAATTCCGACTCAATTCCAGACCTAGGAAGGGATGAAGTAATATTTTCTCCTTGGAAACCATTCTGAGAAGAGAAGATAAAAACAGACATTTCTCATGGAAATAAAGTATATTTACTTGGTGGATAACTGAATTGGGAAACCTGGCTGGTCGATCTGATAAGGTTAAGAGTTATTTTCTTTACATTCAAAAATGGTTCTACAACATTGACTGAAATCATGTTTGTGGCGTAACTTGCTCTTCATTCTTTCCTGGAAAACACTGGGGGAGATTATCAGGAGTTTTGGGGTTAAGTGCCACCAGTATGTCGATGACACCCAACTAATACCTCTTGTCGCCACTGGATTCTAAGGGAGATACTATTTTGAATTTACATGAGTGTTTTGCTTCAATGATGAACTGGATGAGGATGAACAAATTGAAATTAAACCCAGACAAGACAGAGGTGCTACTGATCAGTCAAAAAGAACAACAAGGCATAGGGATGCAACAGGCAAAGATGGGATCTGACTGGACTACTGTATTGCATTCTATGTGGGACTTCCGATGAAAAGCCTCAGAAAACTTTAATGGGTCCAAAATTCAGCAGCCAGATTGCTGACTGAGATGGGTTACTAAAGCAGTTCCACTGGCTGCCAATCAGTTATTGGGCAAAATTCAAAGTGCTGACCGTAACCTACAAAGCACTATACAACCTGATTCCTGGCTACCTCAAAGATCAAATCTCACAGTATGAAGCAACTTGGGTGCTAAGGTCATCAGGAGAGGACCTTCTCTCCATCCCACCACCCTCACAGGTATGTCTTATGGGAACACATGAAAGGGCCTTCTCAGCTGCTGGGCCCAGACTGTGGAACTCCTCCCCACTGGAGGTCCAGAATGCCCCATCTCTGATGTCTCCGAAAACAGGCAAAGATCTTTCTCTTCAGTCCACCATTCGGTCTCTGAATGGTGGAGCACCTACTGTGTCTTTTTATGACTCTACCATACTTGGCTACACAGACTTTGTGTTTATAACCACTCATAAGTTTGAGTTTATTATATCTCTCCTTGTGTGATTGCATTGACACTATGGCTGCTATCTCACCTGGGGGAAGATCTGGTGAATCTGAAAGTCCGGGTTTTCCTCTTCCTGGGTCACATGATGGAAGATGTGGGATCTCCATTCCCACAGATAAGGAAGTTAAAAAAAAGGCCAGCTGAGCAGTGCTGGTGTGTGTGTGTGGGGGGGGATAAAAACAAAACAACTTTTAAAGGCACCCGATCAGCCAGAGGACCAGCTGAGCAGCACTGGGGGCAGGGAATAAATATCAAAAGAAATTTTGAAAAGCACCCAAAGCCAGCTGGTTGGCACTGAAATTTTTAAAAAGTGCCCAACCAGCCAGAGGACCAGCTGAGCAGCACTTGTGGGGGGAATTAAAATTTAAAAACAAAAAACAAAAAACCCCAGTGCTGACCAGTCCCAGGAACAGCTGGTCAGCACTATGAAAAAGAAAAAAAAAGAAAAAGAAAAGAAAACCGGATCATCTACGCGCTCCCATGACGTCTGGCTCTAAAAAATGAGCTTTTTTAACGGAGGCAAAAAATTCCCAGCTTCTCTGGTAGGTACTGGAAAACTTGCTAAAGGTGGCAGTACCATGTTCTTTCTTTCTTTCTTTCTTTCTTTCTTTCTTTCTTTCTTTCTTTCTTTCTTCTTTAAAGCCTGGTGGCCGTGGGGGCAAGATTTTTGGACACGGTTTATCTTGAAATTTATATTTAAATTTAAATAACAAATAACAAAATGAACTAAAAGTTCTAAAAGTTCTCAAAATGAACTAAAAGTTCATTTTGTGCCCATCTCTAATTTTTAGCGATGTAGTCTATGCTTTTTGATTGTGCCTTATTTTTTTTCCTGCCATCTTTGCCTTCTCTTTTGAAATGAATAACGAACTGGGGTAAATTTAAAATGAAATGAAACAAACTGGAAAAAATGGTTCAGTTCATTTCATTTCATTAATTGGGGGGGGGGGGGAGGAGATGTCTCCTACCTGGTGCTGGTCTGGAGGTCCGGTCTTCCTGGCTTCAGGGATGGCGTCCAGGGAAAAAAAGCCAACAGCCATGCTACAGCTGTAGCGTGGCGATGTGGTCAGCAGTAAAAAAACCCAACAACAATAAAAATAAAATCAAAATTTAAAAAAAGAGTGCCAACCCGGCCCCAGGGGTGGTCGGGGTGGCACCCTAAAACAAACAAACAAACAAACAAACAAACAAACAAACAAACAAACAAA
>JAHTLZ010000379.1:30408497-30471099 GCA_023846285.1 Phrynocephalus versicolor | reverse complement strand
CAAACAAACAAACAAACAAACAAACAAACAAACAAACAAACAAACAAGAAGTGTCCACCAGGCCCCAGGAGCTATGCGGTGGGCGCTTGGAAAAAAAAAGAGGTGCTGGCCCCATGCCAGCGCCTCAAAAAGCCGCTGCCGCCGCCGCTGCCACTGGTAAGAACCCGAACCCCGAACCAGTTCAGGTTCATAAGAATTTTTTTAAAACATTCATATGAACCCGAACCCGAAATGAACCAGACGAACCCGAACCATGGGTTTTCTGGTTCGTACCCTCCTCTACTAAAAATTCCGAAGTTGATAAAATTAAAATTCTATGAAAGTAATATTTTAAATTATATTGCATTAAATTATGTTACTCAGCATTTATTATATGTATCTGACACACATGAAATTATTCTCAATTCTCATCCAGCCAAGCCAGTTTGGCTATCCTTCTCAGCCAATATTTATACCCTTATCTCCCTTATCATTCACTATCAACAATACTTTCTTCTAGGCCCAGAGGTACAAGTACCTGGTGCACTGACAGCAATTTTACAATAGGAATTTGTATTTTTTTTTCTGCACCTCCTAACTCAGAATCTGGTAAGGTGCCATTACGATGATAAACCCACCCTTATTTGATGGAATTTTTACAAAGCCTGGAAGAATAAAGACATGTGAAAAGAGGTAGCTACTAGGCCAAGGTACTATGTAACCTATGCTTAACCTAAGCACAGTCATTACAGAACCTGCAAATCAGAACCTGCAAATTATCCAGTCATAGTAACACATTGCAACATTCTACATATTACTTCAGTGGTATTTCAATTATCTCACAGCTCAATGATCAGCCATGAATGTATCTCCTTTGCAAGGCAGTGTAAAACAGTGACCTTGTTTCCAGGCTTGGCTGGAGCTACCTAATTGTTTTGCAGTAAACTGATGTTCAAGATTCATTTTTAAAGCACAATGTACTTCTCTAGGCCTACATTTTTTACACTATCCTTAATTATTTTAATGATCTAGCCATATAAAATTTCACATCTCGACAGCGCCACTTTAAAAATATTAGAGCAATTCCTCTGAGCTACAAATTCTGTGCCATTATCAGTCCCCTGAAAGATCAAACATATATGGCCCCATCCTAGACAGTGAACATATAATGAAAATGTCTTACCTGAAATAGATTGTACTTATGAACTTTCTCAAGATGAATTCTGTAATGTGATCTTCAATCCACTTGTGTGCGAGTTCCTTCAGATGGGAAGATTTAAATAGTGGAAGAGTGTCAAAGTGAGAAGAAGTGAAATTGATGATAGGAAGGCCAGAGGAACACTTCTGAAAACAGTCAGGTGACCAAAAATATCTAGTTTCTCGTTTAAGGACTGATTGTTGGACAAAAACTGCTTCGGTAGGTGTGGTGCTCCAGGAAAGTTATTGATTTATTCATATATAAGACCTATATACCACCCTTCTAGCTACAAGGCCACTCTGGACATTTCACAGCAATAACAGTAAAACAAATACAAACAAAAATGGATAAGGAGAATGTCTTCCTGTTGGTTCTGTTGGTGTTTTCAGCAGGTTTCAATAGCATTCATCTTTGTTTCCTAGGAAGGATTTGAAGGCAGTGTTTTGTAGTATTCGTCATACTTCCTGGACAGTCCAACCTGTCAAAAAAAAAACTTACAAACAAACCCAGCTTGGTGGTGGTGGGAAGAACTGGAGAGCACAACAGGCAGGAACAAATTCAAAACCCTGCTCCACTCCTTAGTTCTCAACCTACCAATGCCACCCAGCTGGTGTTTTTCACAAGTCAGATTGTAGGGAGGGAGGGCCCACTTCCCACAGCACAACCTGTCAAAAAACCCAGCTGGGTGGTGATGGGGAGAACTAGAAAGTGGAGCAGGCAGCACCAAATATAACACTCTGCCCCGCTCTCCAGTTCTGGGGTAGGTTTACAGCCCAAACTGTTAAAAACCACCTTTTAACAGCCCAAACTGTTAAAAACCACCTGGGATGCAGGGGCCGCAAGGGAGAACAGAGAAGACAGTAGTGAATTCAAACCCTCTCTGTTCTCCATTGTAGACCCCACCCCACCCCAGCTGGGATTTTGACAGGCCGGGCTGTGAGGAGGGAGGGAGGGTGGCCCCCTCCCCATACTCCAATGTGTCAAAAAAAAAAAAAAGCTGGGTGGTGGCAGCTTCTGTATCATTTTGTTGCTCCTATTAAAATACATTAGTGATGAAATGAAACAAAATGGAATGAGTAACAAAATGAAACAAAATGAAACAAAATTGAATGAAACACTATTTTTCCATTTTGCACCCATCTCTAAAAATAACTAAAATTCATCAACTCATTATCGTCTGGGGAATACTAATCTATAGATTAACATTTTTTGAAAAAAAATTGCATTCATAGTTTTAAAATGTATCTATTGAGGATGCTGGCTTTGTTTTGATCAATACACAATAGATATCATTTGACTTGTCTGTCTACTTGCATAGAGCACCTTAGGGGGGAAAGATGATTGGTAGAAAATCAGAATCTTCCCAGATGACATGCACACAGAGCAAATTTAATCATCTGCAGCTCCTTCTGAAACATTTCATTGTCTATTGCCTCTTGAAGAGGCAAACCCAGTCTTAGTGCTTGTAGGTACTGAGGGAAGAATAGAAGGGAATGAATCTGGTTTATGGCAAAAGGTTAGAGAACATTACATCTTTATCCACTTCTAGAATGTATGGAAACCTCTAGTTTATTCAGTTTTATCTTATGTTTCTTTATGCCACAAAAATATTTTAACACCTGGTTATTAGTGAACAATTAGTGTTGTTTCCTGTACTGAAAATATTTTTCTTACACAATTCTTTTACAAGAGGAAGTGTTTCTGTTTTAACTTTTTAGCAATAAAGCCTCCTTCCTATTCTTGCTTTAAAAGGTAAAGATTTCCCCCGCACATGTGTGCTAGTCATGTCCGACTCTAGGGGCGGTGCTCATCTCTGTTTTCAACCCAAAAAGCCAGTGTTGTGCAAGTCTGTGGCCATGTGGCCGGCATGGCTGCATGTAACACTGTTTTATGGCCTGCAATATTCCCACTTTATCTCCCTTTTTCAGTAGCCCCCAGAGGGTGTGCTCTCTGCTCAGCACTCAAGGGGGACAGGTTATATGATTAGCATCCCATTTTATATTAAAAGGAATAAATGGAAATATAACATATTTGGTAGCAAAACAAAATGACTTATACACACTTCCACATGTTCTAACATACACAGGTAAGACAATATTCAAAACAAGAGCCACACTCATTGTAATTGAACTACATGTCAGGGTGAAAAACAGAGTGTTTAATCACTTCATAAAAAGTGCATTCAGTACAATAAAGCATTATTATTAAAGGCTGTTCATTGCCTTGCCTTGCCCTCCATTTCATATAACAGCCATGACCTGTGTTGCAAAGGACAGCATTTATATATGTCCTGCCTTAACTTTGTCCTGCTCATCTGTCTCTAGCCCAGAGGCTGACCTCATTGATGGGGAGCCACTTAGTCACTGCATTAGAGATGCTGAAGCAGCTTGTTGTAACCTCTTTGAGTTGTTCCAAAATTCTGCTTTTGGGGAATTCTTAGGGATGGACTATAAAGTCTAGTAGTAAATCTTCAACATATAATTCAATTGTAATATTTACAATCCAATGTTTAATATCTTTCTCACTTTGAAGACTCTCATGAATGGGCACTGTGCTGAACAAAAATACAGCTCTTAAATTCTCCCACGGACATCTACCTTCACACACAAAACTAGCATATGCTTTCTTGTTTCTAGAGATAACGTATATTCAGTGAACTTTCTCTACTTTATTCAGATGAACTCAAACATCCTGTACCTGTAAAATTATATACATTTTAGTATTTTATTTGCAACATAATGGCTTTAGATGACTTCATAAGTTGACTGCCAAGGAAACAGGGATGGGATGCATATGACAGAAGTAGTCATCTGCTGTGATTGCTATCATTCTACAACCACTCTGTGGAAAGCTGCAGTGTGCCAAGAATATTTGCTCTGTTGATTTTGAAACAACAGTGCAGTTCTTTGGAAAGCAAATAGATTTTGCAGATGTTCCTGAACCCCAGATTTGACAGAAGCTTTTGTTTCTAAAATCAGGATTAACTGATGAGAGACCCTAAACCTAAGCCATTGAGGTCTAACCAAGATTTCTGCCAGCTACATCACCAAATCAAAACACTGGGTTTATCTACATTACAGTGGTACCTCGTATAACGTAGATTTTGTATAACATAAAACCCATACAACGTAAAAAAATCTGGCCGGGAACCTTCGTCACCTCCCCGCTTCACTGTTCATTAGCAGGGGAGTGAAGGCAGGCTGAGAGAGCGGGCGAAGAGAGTGGGAGGGAGGGAGGGGAGAGGAGGAAGGGGAGGAGGTTGCCTCCTTGGTAGCTGCCGATGATGTCGTTGCTGCGGTATTGCCTGCAGGAGGCACGTGTGCCAAGCCGGGTGAGGAAGTGAGCCAGTGGCCGGGCGGTCACCACCCAGGAACCCCCCACCCTCCCCCAGGGCTGGCTTCAGTTCTTGCTGTGGGAGCCATGTCCCTGCCAAGCGGGCCCATCATCGGGGTCACCAGCAGAGGCTCCTCCCTCCCAAGCATCACAGCTGGGACCGAGCGGATCCCTACGTGTTGCTCAAGAGGCTCAGCTTCTTCACCTCCCTTCCCCGCCGCCCGCCACACTCATCTCCCCATCCATTGCTTGTGCTGCTGCTGACACTGGCTCCCACCACCACCACCACTGCCCATGACACATGCACCCGGAGGCAGCCTGAGGGTGGCTAAGCAGCTGTGCGGCCAGGGCTGCTTGTGGAGCGCTGTCTGGGTGGGGCAAAAGAAGCGGCAGCACTACCACCACCACCACCACCACCATCATCCCTTGCTGTCTGCGGGCGATGATGATTACGAAGAGGACGATCTGCACCGGCTCCTGCAGGAGCTCATCCTCTCCGGCAACCTCATTAGCCTTTGCTATGCATTGGAACAGATTAAATCCATTTTCAGTGCATTCCTATGGGAAATTGCAATTTGTACAAAGGAAAATTTGTATAACATAGTTTCATTTGGAATGAATTAATTACATTATACAAGGTACCACTGTACTGATTAATCCTGGTATATATACAAGAGTATTTTTGCTGTGATTCTAAAATCACATGGTATATGAATAGCTATCTATCTGCTGCCCCTGCTGCAGATGCCTCTACAGGGGGTCCAGCCAAGCCAAGGCGGCCAGCTGGGGCCTCCTCCTCCTCCTCCTCCTCTGCCATCACTGCTGCATGCCCCAGCTGGCTTCCAAGGCTGAACAACCCATTGGTAGACTGCCCCACCACCGCTGAAGACCCTGGCCAGCTAGGGAGGCCAAACAGCCAGGTGGTAGATAGCCCTGCTGCTGCTGAAGGCCCTGGCCAGCTGGGGAGGCTGAGCCGCCTGGTGCTAGTCTGCTCCCCTGCTGCTGGCTGGCCCGAAAGGGCTAGAAGCCTACCAGTACACTGCACCGCCACTGCTGCTGCCACCACTGAAGGCCCCGACCAGCAGGAGAGGCCAGAAGGAAGGGTAAGTAGGGGCCCCAGAGTAGGAAGAGGGGTGGGCTTCCCAGGAAGGGGCTTTTCAGATCCCCCTCATTTTGTTAAAAAATTCATTCCATACCTTTTTTGAAAAAAAAATGTATGAAATGAAACAAAAGCAAATTCAACACTAGGGATCATTAAGAAGGGTTTAGAAAATAAGTCAGCAAGTGTCATTTTGCCTCTTTATAACCTATGGTGAGACCCCATCTGGAGTATTGTGTACAGTTCTGGTCATCATACTTCCAGAAGGATATTAGGAAAATGGCAAAAGTGCAGAGGAGAGCAACCAGAATGATTAGGGGACTGGAACACCTTCCTTACCATCTGAAGCTGCAGAATGATGGCATCTAAGAGGTGACCTGACTGAAGTTTATAAAATCATACACAGTGTGGACAAAAGTAGATAAGGAAAAACTGTTTTCTCTATCGCACAACACTATAACTAGGGGGCACTCCATGAAACTTTTGGGTGATAGATCTCAGACAAATAAAAGAAAGTACTTTTTCACCCTGAGGACCACTGGTCTCTGGAACTCCCTGCCAGAAGAAGTGGTGACAGCTGTCAGCCTTCACTGCTTTGAGAAATGATTTGACAAGTTCATGGAGAACAAGAGTAATCAATGGCTATCATTATGGATGCCTAAGGACAACTTCTGGGTTGAAGAGATAGGGCGGATATCTCTCAATGCCATTTGTAGGGAATCATAAGCAGGTAAATTCATCTGCTTGCAAATACCCTGAAACAAATGATGAGCCACTGTGTGATACAGAATGCTGGACTAGATGGGCTGTGGCCTCTTCCAGCAAGGCTGTTCTTATGTTCTTATGTTCTTATGTTCTTAAGTATAGGTTCTGCTTCCTGATAGCCCTTGCAGAAGATATGTCCACTGGAGTTTTAATAAACTATGTCAGAGAGTTTATGGTGTGGTAAATGAGCAAACATATCGTAGAAATGATATTACAAGGCATAAAATGACTTAAGGAAGTCATTTAAGGAAGATGATTAATTGGAATTAAAATTTAGAGATTTTTTTTAAAAAAAGAATAACACTGACAACAAATCAAATTTCATTTTTTTCCTGTAATAAAGGAAATTTTTCTCACCCTTCCAATTTATGAAGAGTGCACTTTTCAAATGGAATACTCCACAAAGCTAGATGTTTTAAGAATGCATAGACAATAGGCCAAGTGCTGATTTTAAAAGTGGTAGCATTTTCCTTTGTACGGTAGCTTTTTTCATTTTTACCTTTTAAACATTGCAACATTATTCATTCATTTTTAGAAAAATATGTGCAAAGCAAGGAAATCCCATAATTATTATGCACGTAACAGCCAAAATTAGAGATGCAAATCTTCTATAGTTTCACCAACATACAAGGGTTTTCCTTCTGATAGTGAGATAAGAAAAAAAAATTAAAAATTATTTTTTTGAAAAGTATTTTAATTTATTGTGCATTTACACTACTGACATTTGCCTATTCCTGAACAATATGCTTTATTGAAAGTAAGTGATATATTGTTGGATGAATCAGAATGTTTCACAGAAAATATGTTCCACTGAAAGTATTATTCATACTCCTTTAGGATTACAATTAACTATTTCCAAGTTGTGATATCTCTTCTGGAAGTACTGAACATCATCCTGGGCTTGAAAAATAAATTTAAAAACAGAGGCAGAAATAATTCGGGTGCATGTTTTGGGACTTTCCTACAAGCCTGAATTTCAGTTTTTGAAGACAAGTGTGGTGGTACAAATGAATAAAACAGTGGTTCCCGACCTTCCTAATGCCACGACCCTGTAATACAATTCCTCATGTTGTGGTGACCCCTTGCCCTGCTTGGAAGAGGCCACAAGCCGCAGATGCCATAGGGAACTTCCCTCTACAGGCACCCTCAGCCAATCGCAGCCTCCGGTGTCATTGACTGACATCCTCTCCAACCTATCAAGCTGTAACTCACTCTTTCCCTCCTTCCTCCACCTCCTTCCATCAGATCCAAGCCAACTGTGCCTTTTTCTTCACTGGCTCATGGCAACCCCTGTGAAATGGTCATTCGACCCCCAAATGAGTCCTGGTCCCTAGTTTATGTGCAAAGGTAATGTGCAAAGCTTCTATATGGTAGAAATATCCTAAGTATGAAGTAATAAAAGGCAGATTAAGCATCAAGCAGACACCTAGGAATGCATTGTCAATCCTCTGAAATTCTTTGCTCTGATGAAATCCACTTTGCAATCATATTAGTCATATTTCACTGAACATATTTCAGTACGTCTTCAAACTACGATGCTGTAGAACTGGCAGTCGACTGTTGGAAAACTCTTGGAGAAAATGTTAATAGACATTATCTGTAAGCCACTGCCCAAATATAGTGATATGTGAAATTCTGTCAGTAACGCATCCATCTATTCTCTCATTTAATAGTTTCAGCATATCTGAACAAAACAGAAACACCCCCAAAAAAGATGTTGCATTGTGGTTTTTCCAACCCATCAAATATTTCTCCTTTAGTTTCTTCATAGGTTTTTTTAATGAAATAGGAAGAAAATGGAAGAATGTGACTGATTCAAGATCGACATTTACTAGCTTTCATGTCATGCAATTAAAGAATGTGATTTGCTGTCGATGAAACAACAAATCTTTGCTGGTAGAGAAGGAAGGAGTTGGTTTCTGGTTACATATTGCAATACATGGAAACTCTTATTGATTTATGCACAAAATAAATTGAATTACAATGAATGCTCAGGCCACAGTACTAGGGGTGTTCTTTGTAATATATAGTGACATAAAAAGTTGAGATTTAAGCTCAGCTATGACCCTTCCCTATAAACCTTGGGTCAGCTGCTTGCAATTTAAAATTTGCTTCTGTTTGGGACTAAATGAACTGTTCCATTTTCTAATCATGATGTACAACATAGTTTGGGCTGGATCTTTTTCCTCTCTGTCAGACCTCCATCCACATTCAGATTTGGATGCCATGAGTATGGACTGATTGATTTCTTGACATTCTGTCACTGCCACTTCTCCCCACATGACTGCAGTGCTGATCTGATTAGAAAAAGAAATTTGCCTTGGTGAAAGGCATGTGTTCCATTTCCTGCCCTTGTCTGCAATGAACTCTGCAGGGTTCCCCCTTCCCCTCCCCCTTCAGCAAGTGCTCTGCAGATCCCTGCCTTCCTAGCCACCACCCTCACCTCCTTGCCACTGAGCTAAAGAGAAAAAGGAAGGGGAAAATTTACAGAAATGCAAGCTAGCATCTTGGAGGAATCTGGAAAGACAGGGAATTAATCTGTCTGTAATCCTCTGCCCCCACCTCCACCCCATGCCACCAAAATGCTGCAGAGTAGATTGGCTCTGCTTTAAACCTTTTTGCTTCACAGGGATAATCAAAAAAACTGAACAACTCGCTTACCCACACTGTGACCTTCTTGAGAATGTAGTGAAATCAAAAGGACTGCATGTCTCATGATCCTGTTGTAGCATATTGCATACACAACAGTGTAAATTTCACATGGCAAATATTATTTATTTTTATTTATTTATTTTTAAGGCTTATATACTGCCCGTCTTCCCGAAGGAACTCCGGGCGGTTCACAACACACAAATGGGTACAATAAAATACAGCATAAAACTGTAGTAAAAACAATTTAAACCAAGGTAAAAAGTGCATATAGGCAGATGGCGGGAGAAGGAAAAAAAAAACATAATTAGGAGTCACCAAATGTCACCAAAGAACAGCAAGGTCTTTAAGGCTTTCCTGTAGGCTGGCAGGGACTGTGCAAGGCGTAATTTGCTGGGTAGGTGGTTCCAGAGTGTAGGGCCCGCCACAGAGAAGGCTCAGGCATGAGTAGATGATTTCTGAGCCTCCCTGGGCGTGGCCACCCACAGCGAGTGTTCCCACAACACTCTAGTTGGTCGGGCCGAAGTTGACCGCTGGGCAATCCGCTCTTCCAGGTAATCAGGTCCCAGGCCATGGAGGGTTTTATAAACTAAAACCAGGACCTTGAATCTAATTCGGGACGCAACGGGTAGCCAATGCAGGTGAGCCAGAACTGGGGTGATATGGTCATATCGATGCACACCCGCCACCAGTCCAAATTGAGCCTTGAGCTGTCTCCCTGTTTGGTCACCTTAACAAATGCTATGAATTCATCTAGTCCAGACATGTCCAAACTTCGGCCCTCCTGATGTTTTGGACCACAACTCCAAGAATTCCAAGCCTGTATTTCCAATGGCAAAGAACTATGGGAGTTGTGGTCCAAAACATCTGGAGGGCCGAAGGTTGGACATACCCAATCTAGTCCCTAATACTGAAACTCTTCTAATTCTACGCTAGGCAGGCTCTACACTTGACAAGAGCTGTACGACTCAAATCCTAAATCTGGCCCAACATAGAGAAAATGATTTTGAAATGTATAAAATTTGTCGACTTTACAGTGGCACATGATACTCTCCATCATCAACTGCTCCTCAAAAAGGTTTATCACCTTACTAAAGATAATGGACTAACAGACACAGTTGTCATTCTGCTTCAGAATGGAAGATTCTTTGTGGAATATCCAGGGAGGCACAGTTGCTAGAGGAATTAAAAGAATGGTCTCCCACAGGGTGGCATCCTGGTACCATCACTTTTGATCAGGAATTTCATCTGTGATGATGATCTAGCCTTGACAGTCCAGGGGAAAACCTTTGAGGCCACTGAGCACTTGGTAATCTCTGCATTAGAAAATCTTGCCTTATAGTATAAAGACAACCAGCTGATGCCAAACCCTTGGAAAAATACCAGGCCTGTGCCTTCCACTTAAATAACAAAGAATAAGAAGCTCTGAGTTAGCTGGGAAGGCAAGATTTCAAAACATTGCCCTGTTCCAAAGTATTTGGGCATCACTCTGGATTGAACCCTGACCTATAAAGAAAACAATGTCTAAACACCAAACAGAAAGTTGCCACCAGAAATAACTAGAGATGGTTATGAAATGCCAAAATCGCATTTCATTTCATTTTGTTTTTTGTTTTGTTTTGCTTTGTTTCATTTCCTATAAAATGAATTTTGTAAAATAATTTTTTAAAAAATTCATTTTGTTTTTTGTTTTGTTTCATTTTTCATTTCATCTTTTTTAATTTGTTTTTTACAGCTGACCGGTGAGGCTGATTTGCACTTAAAAAAAAACAAGCACTGGTCAGCTGTAGCACAGGCCTGGCCAATCAGTGCTGTTTAAAAAACAAGCACTGATCAGCTGTACTGGGGCCCGGCTGATAGCACTTTAAAAAAAAGCCTCCCCACCACCTCGGAAGCCCTCCCTATGGGGGCTCGGTGGCACCAGCAGCCAAGCTGGGCAGCTGGAGGCCTCCCCAGCCTCAGGTAGGGGAAGATGCCAGATTGGGGGGAATGAAAAACAAAATGAAACAAATCAAAAATTTTCAGTTTGTTTTGTTTCATTTTTCTTTGATGGGTCATTTCATTTTTTGTTTCGTTAGGGAACTAAACAAAAAATAAAACAAAAATTCATTTCTTGCCCATCTCTAGAAATAACACATTGGGTCATACTGTGGTGCACATTCCCCAAAAATAAGAACAAAAGCTTTGTGCCTTTGCTCTTCCACAACAGAATATGCTAGAGCTGCGTGATACAAATCAGCATGTCAAACAATTGGTTGTAAGTCTTAATGAATCATGTGGAATCATTACTAGCTGCCTAAGCCTGTGCCCATTTGAACAGCCTATTATTTAGCTGGCATTGCCCCTCTGGAAGTACATGGATAGGTGCTACAAAATATTGAATAATATAAGGCAGTACAACACCAAACCCTTACACTTCATGAACACCAACTGCCTAAATGATGGCTAAAATTGAGGAAACTTTTTTTTAATTTTTTTGCACATATCTCAAGCTCTAAACATCCAATCAGAAAGGGCTAGGCTAAACCTATTGGGAAGAAACACAACACACCTTGCCCAAATCATAGAATCATAGAGTTGGAAGAGACCTCAAGGGCCATCCAGTCCAACCCCCTGCCGTGCAGGAATCCCCATCACAATATTTCTGACAGATGGCCATCCAGCCTCTATTTCAAAATCTCCAAAGAAGGAGATTCCACCACCCTTTGTGGCAGCATATTCCACTGCTGAACAGCTCTAACTATCATGAAGTTCTTCCTAATGTTCAAATGGAATCTCTTTTCCTGTAGTTTGAAACCACTGCCCCGAGTCCTAGTCTCTGAAGCCATGGAAAACAAAACTGTTCCCTCTTCAATATGACATCCTTTCAAATATTTAAACATAGCTATCATATCCCCCCTCAGCCTTCTTTTTGAAAGGCTAAACATTCCCAGTTCACTAAGCCATTCCTAATAAGACATTTCTTCGAGACCTTCAACCATGCTAGTCACCCTCCTCTGTACTCGCTCGAGGTTGTGAACATCCTTTTTAAATTGAGGCACACAGAAGTGGACACAGTACTCCTGGTGGGGTCTGACCAGAGCAGAATAGAGTGGTACTATCACTTCCCTTGATCTAGAAACTATGGTTCTGTTGATGCAACCAAGAATCACATTGGCTTGCCTGGCCACCACATCACACTGCTGACTCATGTTCAGTTTGTGGTCCACCAAGACTCCCAGATCCCTTTCATATGTACTATTTTCCAGCCAAGTTTCTCCCATCCTATATCTGTGCAATTCATTCTTTTTACCTAGATGTAGTACCCTACATTTCCCTCTGTTGAAATCCATTCCATTAGCTTTGGCCCAGCACTCTAATCTGTCAAGGTCCTTTTGGATTTTCATCCTATCCTCTAGGGAATTAGCAACTCCTCCCAATTTGGTATCATCTGCAAATTTAATTAGCATACTCTCTATTCCTTCCTCCAAGTCATTAATAAAGATATTGAACAGCACTGGACCCAGAACAGAACCCTGAGGCACCCCACTGGTCATGTCTCTCCAAGCTAAAGAGGGGCCATTTATAATCACCCTTTGGATGCGATCAGTCAACCAATTACAAATCCACCTAACAATAGCACTATCTATCCCACTTTCTACTAACTTCTTAGCAAGAATACTATGGGGAAACTTATCAAAGACCTTACTAAAGTCTTGATAAGCATTCAACGCCATTTTGAATAATGAGCCAATAACTCTGCATATGGTATTCTTACAACTAGAATGTTAATAAATTTCTGGTCCTATGTTTGCTTATGTAGGTGTAAGTCCAAATCTATTTATAGAGAAATATGCATATGCTTCCAGATTAAAGCCACATGGCTGTACATATATTCTTCACTACTTTTTCCAATTGAGATTGTGGTTACATTTATGAAAATAAATTGGAAAATAGATCAGCATTTTTGAAATTGTTTTTAAAGTCATATGGTAGTCATACGGTTTTTGGAACAGTGTGTACCAGAGATGGGCCTGAACCACTGATTCTCTGCTTCACCCCAGTTCATGTACTGCCCCAATAGGTGTTTGGTGGTTTCCCATTGACTTATTTTAGGTACTGGCTTGGAAGGGGCACCAACCGGAAGGGGCAGCTCACTGTACCACCAAACACCTATTGGGACTGTAAACAAACCAGGCCAAATTGCTATACAAGCATAGTTCATGCCCATCTCTAGTGTATACATCCTCTTGAGAAAACTTTTGATCCATTTTAAACTGTGTTGTATATTGGTGAGCAGGATGTCCTGGGATTTTAGAAATCTCATTTGGAGCTTTGTCCTGAGACCACCCTTCCTCATGCTAGCTGCTTTACAGACACTTATGGTGCTGTGGGCTCATTTTATTAGTTTATTTTTTTCCTGATTGGAACAGTATTAGTATGACATGACAGAAAGAAAGAAAAAACAGTTATTAGAATTAAACGTCTGGAGCCCAACACACATAAAAGGAGAGGGGGGAGGGAGAGGGAGAGGGAGAGAGAGAGAGAGAGAGAAGAATGGAAGAAAGAAGAGGAAATGTTTGTAATATGGGAACATACCAAGAAACTGAAACTGTGGATTAAGTTCAGAGGTGCTCCTCTGTGAATTTGTCAGTTTAATGTTCACGAAACAGATTTCCTGTTTTTTAAAGTATGCCAATATCCTTTTATGAATGGTAGAAAATATCACAGGAGAGATTCCTCTTTTCCCTGTTCAAGATGGGGATATTCTTTTCTCCACATAATCTGGGGAGGTGGGGGGAGGTGGGGGGGAGGGGAGAGTGGTAATGGAGAGGGATATTAAGGCGTCCAAAAGCTGGGTGGGGTGGCAAGAGGGAAGATGGAGCAGTTAGTGAAAATTTATGAGACAGCTGAGAGAGAAAGGTTGGGTGGTGAAAACCATTTCCTTCTCCTTCATAAGCAGTCTTGTAAATTTCTCTGGTCAGTTTTGCTTGGCAAAGGAGGGAGTGCTTTCTCCTACCCAATCTTTCTTTAACTTGCATTCAAAGAGAAAGGTTGGGTGATGGAAAGCACTTGCAACACCTTAAGTTTTAATGGGGTTATGCCAAGTATGAAACATGTTATTCTTTAAGGTGTGGCTGGATTATTTGTTACTTTTTTTAAAAGGCCAGTGTCCTATTCTAAGCACAAAGGAAATTGCCTGAGAATTTCCCTGCCCCCGCAGGTCTTCATCACACACCACACGTTTCACATCAGTGCAACAGTCTTGCAACCACTGCAAATCCAGGCATGCACATGGAAATGTGCTGCAGTAGGAAAAATGCTTGTATGACTGTTCTCCTGCAGTCGCATAATATATAGTGGAATATGGGTCTCAGAAATGAACTTCTGGATTTCTTGTAGATGGGAAAGCTTTTAATATTTTCCCTTTTTTCCTCAACACTTCTTCAGAACACTAAATGAGCCAGGTTGTTTCACTGACTCTACCATTGTTTTTTCAACTTCAAAGGTCCTTCTTGCCAGTCCTCTAAAACACAGGAGGCCCTGCTTGTGTGCCTATCTGTCAAGGAACTGAGGTTGTTTGGCATAAGAAACATACTTTTTGAAGTAATGGGATCCCATCTGTGATGTTTGTTCTTGTAAATGGCTATCAGCTCCCATCATTACCTATATGCAAATGAATCCTTACCTGTTTAACTTCTTCAAGTCAGGTTTGATTTCACAGAGCATATTTTTATACTGGTGCTGTATAATTTGCATTGTTAATCCTGATAATATAATTGCCTTTATTACTCCTTTTAAAATTTTTAGTGAGTCTTATTGGTTGTAAGTTTTAAGGCTGGCCCTTGTTGGCTGCATTTTTTAAGGATGCTAACCCTCAGACCACCAAATGATTTAGTGATACTTGTCAGCAGATCAATGGGCATCTCCACACTAAATTTTTGAGGTAAGGCACAGAGACACACACCCAGTCCTGGTCCATGAGCTGTCCACAGACTGACATATTAGGAAATTCCTTTGCTTTTTCAGGTTTCCAGGAAATCAGTAGATTTCTGAATAAGCAGCACTGGAGGAGGGGAAAGTATGCTATGTGTATTAGCAGTATATTTAAATTTGAGTGTGCTTTCCTGCCCAATTTCAGTTGCTGTCATTCCTCACTGGCTCAGCAGAATATGTTTTTTGTTCATACTTTCTTCTTTCCTAGTCCCTGACTGCCCCACCTCACTGAGAAGTATGCATGCCTTGATTTGGGCCCTGAAATTTCAGAGGCATTGATGATCCAGCAACCCTAGATGTCATCTTGACATACAGGTCATAGCTGCCTATAAGATGGAGGACGCACACTAGCTGTATTCAGACTAATGAAGCTGTTTGGATAAGCAGCAAAACGTTTCTAAATCTCAAGAAAAAGAAGTCCAGTAGCCATGACTCAACTTCCAGATAAACTCACCTGGATGACTGAGAATCTTCACAGACAATTCTTAAAAACCACATTACTCTGAATACATTAAAACATGCATTGAACCAAAGCAATTCAAGTAATTAATTTTATTAAGTACCAAATTAGCACAATCTGAAAAGGGTTAGTTTAAAAGGCATCTTATTCATTTTTGAACCAAGTAAACAAATCTACATATGCCATCTCACCCAATCCCTTTTCTTGCCTGCAAACAGAAAACAGCAGCAGGAAGCAAAATGGTGACTTATCTGTGTAATTCTGTTATCTGTGGAATATGCAAGGCAAACATAGCAACAGAATACTAATGGTGAATCAGGACTGAGCAGCCACATTTTAAATTAAAGGATCATGACCTGATTGCTTTGAATATGCTGACTATGTAATTTAGCTGTTTAATGGGCTTCTGTCTATAATTATTTTCATAACAGTCAAATTGAAGGAAAAAAATCAACATGCCAAAAAATAAAATCCTCATCAAAATAATCTTGTTTGGATTTGAGACTATCAGAATGAATACTGAAATGGATAATAAGGAATCCAATTTTTCTAACTTTGTAATGCTTGGGATTTCTTTTAATCCATTTCTCTTTCCTCTTTTTTGTCAAAAGGCATTTGTAGATAATTGCAAAAAGAAAACCATTTGCTGTCAGCTTTTAGAATAAATATCACTAGACTAGATATCATTGGACTAAGATGAAGTCTATCTAGTTTGTTATAGCAAGGAAAATGAGATTTAGGGTTCTCTAATAAAAGGCCATCAAAGTAAATAAAGTTGAATGAATGTCATAGTAACAAACCAGTTCCTGGTATTTGTTATAAGATCATAATAAATGACTTCCTGATTCAGACCAGGTCAGCCTGGTCTAGGGATGGACAGGTGCAGTGTTCCAGGGAACAATTTTCTGTGCTTCTCATACCACTGTCAGCACCTCTACTGTTGCTGCTGAATTCCAGAGAAAATCTTTGTTGATGAATTTGAAAGACATAATGGAAATAATGCTTTAAAGGAAGCAGCAGATTTGCTGCCACATTTCATTGGTATAACTGTATAATTTAAAAAGGAAATTGTTGATTTAGTCACACATTTCCTCAACACAGTTGAGCAGGAGCACTCAGCTTCAAAAACATCTTCGCAAGACTGCTCATCGGCTATCAGCCATTTAGTGGCTCACTCATGGTCTTGTCTTTTGCCCCAGATTTTGGCACGTCTTTGTAAGGCAGTCTCAAAAGGTAAATAAGAAATGGCTGCTTGGGGGGAAACCCACACCCTTACAAAGACATGTGCCAAAATTAGGTTTGATTACAATCCTCCTCAGCATTTTTGAAGGCTGAAATAAAGTACTAGGAGTACCTTAGAATATTCATGTTATGTTTATATCCACCTTCTTAAGAACATCCCCCTCCAAGGCTCTTTCCAATAAATAAATAAATAAATAAATAAATAAATAAATAAATAAATAAATGGAGTATTATCTGTTTAATATTATTAATAATTGCTTAGCTAATAACTTGACTAGGATCCTGTAATAGCATTCACACAAACCCATGGTTGGGGCAAATGTTTTTTTAAATGTGTGCTAAGAGGCATCAAGGATCTCACACCATTGGAAATTGTCAGTCTGGCAGCTAAAGTCTCCAAAGAACCCCCACAGTCACTAAGGATCACCAAAATCAATCAATCAATCAATCATTTATTTATTTGCATTAGCCATGGTCTTAGCAAAAAAGGACAACATTTAAATAAATATAAAATTGGCATACCAAATCATAATAGTAAATACATATACATGCAACATTCCTATACAAGATCTGGACAAATAATCTGTAAATGATTATTATTTTAAAATCATCATTGGCCTCATTTTAATTGCTGCTGCTAAAAATTTAGCTGTCAGCAGTGTCACCTGTTTGTCTCGGTCTCTGAGGAGTAATTATAAAAATCAGATGAACAACCTGGCTTCTTTACTAACATGGGGAAAAGTAATTCTTGCCGCACCTCTCTATAAAAGGAGCATAAGAGTAACACATGGGCAAGTGTTTCAACACCTTCACCACATGGAAATGTGCGATTTTGTAGAGGTGTTCCTTTAAAGTGACCCTCTAGCATAGCTGAAGGCATGACATTAAATCGTGCACATGAAAAGGCCCTTCTGTACTTTGGAACTGTTAGCACGTTTAGATATTGTGCCATTGTTTTTGGATGACTTATCGCTGAGTTGTCATACCAGGGACATAATTTATTGGTGACAGACAGATTATTTTGATATTCAATGTCGTGTATGCGCTGCTCTAATAAACATCTCGCCCTACTATACCCAGTGTTCAATAGAAGATCGGGCAACAGTCCCAAAGAGTATACTGTGGATTTGATATCTTTCGTCCATCTACTCTCATGAGAGTCCTTCATGACAAAAGGAAGCAAACCAGAGGGAGCTAGGTTCAGTCTTAACCAGTAATTTAGTGTCCTGAGCCAAGCCTGTGTATGCACGGAGGGGAGGCCACTTTCCAACCTTAATGTGGCATTTGGGACACAGCTAGGTACAGCAAATATTTGTCTAAGAAATTTAGACTGTATAATTTCTAATGATTTTAGATTTCTATTGGCCCATATTGGAATCCCATACAGCATCTGCGCTAGCGGCTTGGCTCTGTACACTTCCAGTGCTGCTGGTATGAAATTGTGACCTTTGGTATAAAAAAACTGTTTCAGGATTTTTATAGTTTGTGAGGCTTTTTCTACCACATGTTCTTGCTGAGCTGTCCAGGTTCCTGATGACTGAAAAACTATGCCTAGGTATTTAAAGACTCTGACCTGTTCAATTGGTTGCCCATCCAGGGACCACTTTGAAAGTCTGAAGTGTTTTGAGAATACCATTATTTTGGTCTTACTGTAATTCACCTCTAAATGTTCCTTCTGACAGTAGTTGGAGAATGCCCTTAGTTGTCTTTTCAGACCCACTTTAGTTTGAGATAGAAGTACTGCATCGTCTGCATATAGTAGGGCTGAAATGGGTTTAGTTGCTAATTTAGGAGCATGGCGTGTTGGAGATGATAAATCCTCAACAATATCATTCACATATAAATTAAACAGGATTGGAGCTAAAACACACCCTTGCTTTACCCCTTTTTTAGATAGCATTGGTTCTGTTAGATGCCTATCCACGGTGCAGCGTACCCTCAGCCAGGTATTATTGTAAAGGCATTTTATTAGAAAAAGCAGTCTTTTATCTATAGTTGTAGAGGCTAAATTTTCCCATAATCGTACTCGAGGTATGGAATCGAATGCTGCTTTGAGGTCAATAAATGCTGCATACGGCCTGCCCCTTTTCTTTTTTGCATATTTATCAATGAGATGATATAGTACAAAACAATGGTCTATAGTGGATCGCCCCTGACTGAATCCTGCTTGCTCTACTGCCATAATATTTTCATCTTGAATCCAATCAGTTAGCTTGTTGCAGAGGTGTTTAGCATATAGCTTACTTATTACACATAATAGGCTGATTGGCCGATAATTGGCAGGATCAGTTTTAGCTCCTTTTTTGTGTATGGGAATTATTACAGAAGTGTTCCAACCCATGGGTAGCAATCCTGTTTGATCAATAAATGTAAATAAAACTGCCAACAGGGGGGCCCACCAGGTGATGTTGGGTTTTTTAAGTTCTGGGGGCAAAAAGTCAATTCCAGGTGCTTTGTTGTTTTTAAGTTGCTGGATAAGACTTTCAATCTCATTTACTGAGACTGGTGGCCACTTAGGGAGCTCTTCTATTGCTACTGTTGTTTGGGTGTCCTGAAAAGTGGAGTCTGAGAATAATGCCTTATAGTGCTGCATCCATTCTTTGGGCCCTATAACACACTTTGGAGCTGACCAAACATTATTCATTAAGCCTGTTATTGTTCGCCAGAAGAGACTAGTGTCTTTGTCATTAGAGGCTTTTAGCAAAATTTGCCATGCTCTTGTAGCTGCTTGCTTTTTTTTCTCCTTAGGATCACCAAAATCTGCTGGTAGATTTTTCTGAACTTCAAGTGTTCTATAGGATCTGGGACAATAGCTTAAAAGTAATAATGAAGTTAATGCACAGTAGGGTTCTGTCTACTCATTTCATTGGATACATTTGCTGAACGTGAATGAAGGCCATTTTTAAAAGTGATAGCTCAAGATGCCGACAGGTTAAACAATCGCAACAAAATGCAAAGACAGTTGGGTGTCTTCAAACTGGTTAGTTAATTAGTACATTTCAAA
Source organism: Phrynocephalus versicolor (assembly GCA_023846285.1). NCBI lineage: Eukaryota > Metazoa > Chordata > Lepidosauria > Squamata > Agamidae > Phrynocephalus > Phrynocephalus versicolor. The sequence goes on along the minus strand of JAHTLZ010000379.1, from coordinate 30,451,394 downwards.
AAAAAAAAAGAACTCTGTAAAGCTGCAATTTTTTTTCTGTTACAAATGAGGTTGGTGCCTAGGGGCACCATTTGTACTTCACCAGGTTGTGTTCCCTTTACAATTTCCTGGCTGTTAAAAGGCCATTTTCATCTGGGCCTTTACAAAATAAAATCTGGTCTATCCCACAATTTGAGAAAACAGCATGAGTCTGTTGTAGTGATGGAAATGGCAAGATGATAATTAGAGACGAGAGCAAACAGAGTAAGGATGAAGAGCAGAACTGATTGAGGAGAGAGCTTTAAAAGCTAAAAGCAACACTTAAACAAGATATGTGACTCTGTTTATCTGGATCCTCTTAGAATCTGTGACACTTAAAATATACATTTCCTCCAAGGATTGCCCACAGATGCAATTTGTCAGCTTTTCCCAAAGTATGCAAATAAGCACATATACTTTGAAATAGAATGCAAGATATTCCGTATATATGACCCCGTATGAATATTTGTTCTTCTTACAAATATATTTTCAAGCTCTGCACTAGAGACCCATACAGGTATTTATTCATTATATATAGATATAGCACAATCCCCTTTGTTTAGGGCTCCTATGGAGACCAGATATGTTATGAGAATGGCCAACTATCTCTTACAGCTGGAAGAGCCTGCTTACCGGAGAGCCTTTACTTTAGCCCGCTGTTCAGTTATTCCTTCAATGGTTTTAGAAGGGAGATATAAGAAAATTCCCCATGAAGATAGATGCTACATGTGCTCCCAAAGGGAGGTGGAATCTATGGTACATATGTTTTTTGTTGTCCTCTTCACAACCTTTATAGAGAGAGATTCATTCACCCATGCTTAGATAGACTTACAGTATACCCAAACGAGATGGGTCTGGAAAGACTTTTTAAGTGATGAAAACTCTTTTATTACCAAACAAATAGCCAAATTGTGCTTATACCTGATTAAATTCCATTCTAAGAAGGTGGGCTAGTTTTAACTAGAAAATTCTCTACTTTCTTTTACTGGTTTAGTTTCCTTTTTCGTTTTAATATTTCTATGTATATTGTTATATCTACACTGTTTTTGTAACTCTACAATTTTGCAATCATGTTTTAATGACTTTTAATGACTTTTATGGTTTTATACCGCAATAAAAACCTGACTGACTGACTGACTGACTATATAGATATACCCTTTGAGCTCAAAGTGGCATACATATTTCTCCTTCTCTTCCTCCCCACAGCTTCCTATCAATGAAGTCAGAATAAGAACTTGTGGCTGACCTACGGTCACAAAATCAGTTGTATGGTTCACAGGACTCAACCCAATATATCCTAATTCCATCCTCGCAACATAAAAACATAAGAAGAGCCATGCTGGATCATACCAAAGGCTGTGATTCAAAACCCACTAATTTTTCGCAAAGTGCCAATAAAGCAATCTAACCCAAACATAGGTGGCTGTGTGGGTACAATGTTGGGTGCCCACAGAAAGGGTTCTGAGTGCCACCTTTGGTGCCCTGTGCCATAGGTTCACCAACACTAAACTAAGGTCTTTTTTCCTGATTAAGGGCTCTATCACAAGTCCTGTAAAATGCTGATTAAATTTCAAGATAAAGCGTTTCCAAAAATATTGTACCCACGGCCACCCGGCTTTTTTAAAAAAAAAACTGGTTATATTTTCAAGTAGAGATGGGCACAAATAAAAAAAATGACGTTTCGCTTGTCATTTGTCATTTGGAGGGTCCGTTTCGGTTCGTTTCTGTTTTTTGAGAATTTTTGCAAAAAAATTGTTTTCATTTTTGTTCGTTTTGTTACCATTTCATTACTATTTATTTCAATTTTTGGTGATTTTTTAAAGCATTTAAAGCAGTTCACTGTATTGCAGTAACAAAAACGAAACGCATGACAAAATTTCTGGTGTTTCTGTTCGTTTTGTTTCATTTTGGAGACAAAATTCGTTTGTCATTTCGTTGCATAATGAAATGAAAAAATGAAAATGGAAACGAAAAATTGTTCATTTCGTGCCCATCTCCATTTTTGAGCTCTGCATTAGAGACCCATAGAGTCTTTTATTTATTTATTTATTTTTATTTATTTATTTACGGCCAATGGCCAAAAGATTGCAGTCTTATATAATGTACAAGGTAATAAGTGCCACAGAATTTAGTGACATATATAGAACTGTATATAGAACTTTCTGTGAAGATTCTCAGTCATCCAGGTGAGTTTATCTGGAAGTTGAGTCATGGCTACTGGACTTCTTTTTTGAGAGATAGAAACGTTTCGCTGTTCATCCAAACAGCTTCATCAGTATATGGAACTATACTGTAAATAAAATCCTAGCAAATGTTATTTATCTATGTATCAATTTCCATTTAAAGGAAAGTATTTTTGCTTTAAACATCACAAAGCCTTTACTGAAAAATGAAGGTCTTGAAAGCTCTAAAATATGGATAAAATCACCATGTCCAATAAAAGCAAAAACAGAAGTATGTAACAAAAGATTCTTGTATTGTTACATGATGCAGAAGCAGCAATAACTAAACAATGGATGAATAGGAAAGGTTAGCATCAGTTCAACATAGCTGGAATAAATTACATAGGGAAGAATGATTGGAATGACAAAATTAGGTATCAGTAAAAATGGAGAGGTAATTTACATGTTCGGAAAAATCACTTTTGCCATTCTGGAACTCTGAGTTCAAAAAACAGATGGAATGGATCAAGCATTTATTAAAACTTGCCTCATATAATAAAGAAAAAACAACTTATGACTTTATTCATTGCATGTTCTACAGGTAGTGGACATTTAAAATAGACAGGATTCCTAGCCATGTGGCTCTTGTAATCTGTGGCCAGCATCTTGTAGCAATCTCTAGATTTGTCAGATAGAATGTCATGTCCCCAGAGATGTTTTCGTAAGGACTAACTGATATCTCTCATTTCTTGTGCATGCACCACTTCTAGTTGTGAAGCTGATCATCCCCTCTATTTTGATCCTTGGAGATCAGTGCTAGACAAAGATTCCTGAGCCACGACACTAGTGACCTGGAGTGGAAGAATAGGTGATTATAGGGTGTTGTTTGTTGTTGTTGGTTTTTTGTTTTTAAAAATGTAAAGTTTGCAACATCTGGTCCTGTTCACAAAAACTTGTTATAATAATTTGTTATCACTCTTGGCAAACCTTCTTGCCTTGTGTTATTTATGTGTTACCATCCCAAATGCTTGGCCAGTCTGCCTTGTTGGCATGCCTAGTTTTTACCCCTTCAGTTTTCTAATGTCAGCAAGCAAAATAAACTTGCCTTTGGCTCTTGACAGATGACCCTTGCACAATTTTCTGTAAACATAGATGAACATCATATAGCTTTGATCATCATTTTTTACAGTAGTAACCAAAATAATTTTCCCCATGCACTAATTTTTGCAGCAATTTCCTGCATTAAATAACACTGCAGATTAAGACCTCTACTACTTGAGACCCTATGAATATAGGGGATAATTCTTATTGCAGACCAGTTTCAGTATCATTAAAATGTGCTACTGCTAACTATTTTGAGAAAGGAAAACAGAGAGTTACATCCCTCTCTATGCACGATAGTTTTTCTTGCTCCGTTACAATAATTATTTTCAATATAATTTATTTGAGTAATTATGGAAGTACGTGATGCAGTATAATGACTGTTGTCAATATGCGAGACCTCGTTTTAAATCGTATCCAAAGGATCTAGTCATTAGAAGCTCAACATATTCCAAAGTACAGTAATACCTCAGATAAAGAATGCCTCAGATAACAATTTTTTCCGATAACAAATGGAAATTTCCAGGTATAGGGCTGCCTCATATAGCGAATGTTCACTATGGGCTGCCTCAGATAACAAATATTTCACAATACCTTGCAAAAATGTGTACCCTGCATGCATTGCAGGATGCATAGTTTATCGAGGGGTGGGAGGAGTTAGAGTGTTTTTTCATGGTGTTTTGGAGTCATTCTGGTCATGTTTTGCTGAGGGATTTGGACCTTTCGAACTTGGTAAGATAGGAAGCTAGCTTTTATTAATATTTGCACTGCTTTTCTTTACATTTTTGGCTGGAAGAGGCTGGTGTAGTCTTGCTGGTTTCATTTCTCCATGTTTGCAATCTTTTTTCATTGCTCTGCAGGCAAAAATGGACTGGATTTTTTTTCTTTGTGCTTATGTTTGTTTGCAGTTTTTCCCCATTGCACTTTGGGTGGCAACAGGCTGAGGTAATCTTGCTGGTTTCTCTTGTCCATGTTTGCATTGCACTGCAGGGGGATGTTCTGATGGGTGGTACAGCACTGCAAGCCTTTAAAGTGCATTTTATAGATAGGTCTGCAACCCCCCCCCCAGCTTTTTTGCCTTTTTTCAGACCTCCGGAATGGATTAATCGGTTTCCCATTCATTTCAATGGGAAACCATGTTTCAGATAAAAAATTGCCTCTGATAACAAATTGCATTTGTTATCAGAGGTTCCACTGTACTGGAATAATATTGGGAGTGGCATGGATTGTGAGGTGAAAGTAGATGTTAAATAAAATGTGCATTCCCTGAAGGTAATAACTATTTTAAAAATGTGCTAAATGTGTTGCCTAATTTGACAATCAATTAAGATCTTTTACCAGAACTGCATTAAACTTTGGATTAAGTCTGGTATAGCGACGAGGACAAATCACAAAAACTCGATCTTCAAGTTGTCAAATTCTGAATTATGAAATTACACATTTTTATGAATGAACAAATTGACTTCTTGGCTCGTCTCAGCAAAAAAGCCGCTCCCACATACAAAAAGTAAAAAAGAACCAAAATAGAAAAACAAATAAATTAAAAGCCAAAAAATTAAAATTAAAATTAAAATGAATCAACAAATTGAAAATCATTAAAAATGCATCTATTCATATTCGTCAGCGTCATCACACCTAAAGAATACAAAGTAACACTTTCAGACGAATCAGCAATTTTTAGATGAATTTTTCAATTTCTCTACTATTCATGCCCATCTCTCTTCTGGAACGCAGCTCCTTTTGAGAAGAAAGGTGCGGTAAAAATATTTTAACTAAATACTTTAAAGAAATAAAATAAGCTGTCAATCTGTTGACCACTGGAAGAGGAAAAGGACATGCATGACTGCTGCCCGCCAGTATTGGTGATGCTGGAAGATGCCTACTGCTTCTTTATCCGGTAGGCATATAAAATCTTCAATTACTTTCTCCTTCTTAAAAGACACAGAAATACATTCTCTCTCAACAGCAGGTGAATGCTAGAGGCATCTTTAAATGTATATCCTGTGTGCTCAAGATGTTTAACCATTTTTAGAGCAACTTACACTTTTACTTCCTTTGTGTTACAAGGATGTTGTAAAATGCTCTAATTACTCTGTGTAATAACGCTGGCACCTCTGCACCACATAAAAGAGGACATTTAATTCTGCAGAAGACATCTCTGGCAGGCTTGATTTTTACCTTTAATTAGATCTTAACAGTCTGTTTTCTGAGGTTGCAGAGTAGCCGTCCATTAATTTGGCAATAAACTCCCATATGTGGCTTTGCTACCAGGTAACAGTTACATTGGCAAGCTTTTTAAAAAAATAACATTCTAATTTTGAGAATGGGTTTTAATACATGCTGTTTCATGGATTATTTCACCTTCTAATGAGGTAGAAAGAAATATTAAACCCAATATTTTAAGTGACAGACAAATTAATAAGTAAAGAGGCAAAGGAAGGACTTTTCTGTTTGTTTTCCTTGAAATGATACCAAGAAAGGCACAGGGTTTGGATATGTTTCTACGATATTTGGATATTATATTAGTGTAATAAGCACGCACAGCAGGACATAGTGCCTATCAATGAAATTAACTTTTGAAATAAATTGAAGGGCATAAGGAAAAACACACGGAGTTGGAGTTCCCAAAGGAAAAATAAATAATCTTGAAAGTTCAAGTCTTCTTTGCTGTAACACTGTGTTTCATAATTCACATCTGAAATATTGGAGTACTACACACCAGGGATGCTGCAACAGCTCACAAGGTTTTGCTGTTTGAATCAAACCTAATTGTTTTATGCTATATCTAACATCTGTCACAATATTTGACTACTACACCCAAACTGAAGGAGATGCCAGTGTTTTGTGCAATATAGAAGCAGCATATTTCTTCCATTTGAGAGTTCCATTATGGAAGCTTTATATCCCATTTAACACAAATGTATAGATATAATTTGGCTTTAGCATTAATGTGTATTCCGAACTGAAGCTGGGGTGCTTGTCCGTTTCCAAAGTGATCTAGACCTAAGCAAGCAATACCAATGTGATGCTTGTATTGTTGAAGTAGGCCTCTCTCGATCACTGAATATTGCTTCAACACTTTGGGGATTTAAAAAACTGCAAACATACAAAAAAAAAAAAACCTTACCTTGAAAAGCAAAAATAGTACTGTAACAGAACCAGGAAGCTCAAAGCAGAAGAAGGCTGAAAGCTCAAATGCCAATGAATACCCCAGCCTCTCCTGGAAACCTGATGTATGGACCACCTGGAAAGAAGACCGTCTGTCCATGTGATCAGTATATCTCCTAGTCAGAGTACCAGTTTGCACCCAAGATTTATACAATTTCCCTCACTCAAGTGTAAATCACCAAGGGTATTCTGGTTGGTATTAGACAGGAGATGGAGATTCATCTCACCACTTGACATTCAAAGGAGTGGTGTGGTGTGGGGGAAGGAAAGAGAACCAGTAGAGATGGAAAAAAATGGGATGGTGGTTGGTGGCTACACACAAATTACCCCAAAATCCCAGAAAAATAATCCCGTTTGTGGATGAGGAACCTAAATGCCTTTGCATCCTCCTTTGCTAGGAAAAACTGTTATACAAAGAAGCATGATAAGGATTGTGCATAGAATAGCAAAATTTCTACCAGCATGTGCTGTCCAATCATATGAAAAAGATGAAAGAAAGTGACTTGTGACTATTTGGCTCCTTATCCATTAATTCTCTTTTCAATCCATTCATAGCAACATTCTTTGTCAACACAATAAAGCTGATATTCTATAGATTTTTGTTTCAGACTGTAGTAGATATAATGCCTTCATGTACGCAAACATTCCTTGCCAGGAACCCATTAAGTAGTATTTGTGCTCGTTCACATATGCACTTCTTTCACATATTCATTAAAAAATATGGAACAGACTATGACATCTTTTGTTTTCTTTTTATTCCCTTTTTTCACCTTCCAGTGCTAAAAGCCAAGAATAAAAATGGTAGATTTTTTTAAAGATAAAGGAAAGCATTAATCCAGACATTTAAAAAAATAATGATAGAGGCAAACATTAAATTTTGGCTAAAATTCAATAGCAAGGTAAAATGTGTGAGGAGGTAAAGCAGTCAATGTCAGTTTTAACAGCTCAAGAGCTTAACAACACTCTTTGTAGTTGGCACAAATGAAGTCAGTTTGAAAGATGGTTCCAAATCTCTCAGCAAGCACGATCAGAAATGTCTAGTTCACTGATAAATCCACAAGGTTTTCATAATTCATCAGGTGTTATTTCCTCGTCTTGTAGCTCCAATGACCAATATAACTTTTTATATCGTCACAGGCACATGAACAAGAATTCATTACAATATATATATCACCATTTATCACCAAGACATTTGACTTTGGATAACCAGTTTCTTATTACACTACACTTGTTAGTTATCTTATCTGATGGTTCAAATGTTTGTCCTATAAGCTGTCTGATAATAGATTTTGTTAATAATGAGTTTTCACTGAATTATTGCACTGGCTGCTGATCTCACTGTCTACAACCAACCAACAACTAAGTGTACTATGTTATGCTGACTCTGGATAACAGCATATTGCTTGGAGTATAATCTGAAGAGATTCATGATATAATTGGTTTGATAGTCTTTAAGATGCCACAGGATACTTTGTTTTTATATCCACGATGACTCATCTGAGTATGTGCTCCATGTTTGGCCTACAGCCCATTTATAGGAATAAAATAATTTATTCCATTAAACTGCATGGTCCTACTCTTTTCTCATTGCATAAGTTAGAAGTTATACTCTAACATTGCCACTGTTTAAGGTTTCAAAGTACTTCCTCTTCAGAGCTTTTGGCAAACAGGAAAATCTCTTTCCAGAGTTTCTTCAGCCACAAAGTCACCATGGAGTTCCTCTTGAGTCCAGTTAATGCCTAGCAAAAACTAGCTATTGGGTATATATTAGTAATGTGAAGCATTCTTGCAAATTTACTCCTCCCCAACCCGAATGGCCTTCTTTAAAGTTGCATCTGTGAATATTGGCAGCCATCTTGAAAAGTATTGTTTATGTTGACTCAATCTAACAATAAGTGACTTCTAAGGAGAAGCCAAGAGGTTCCTTAGGGTGTTAAACTCTACCTGCCTTATTTTTCTTCCTACCTTTCCGAATCGAGTTGAGGTTGGTATATTGGCTGCAAGCTATCCAGTAAGTCCACTAGCCTTGGATTCAAGCCCCACAATAAATTCAAGTATCTATCCTTCCATTGGGCCTCGACATGCATCTGGGTGACCTATGTGCATCTGCCCCATTAAGTAGTGACTAAGCTAACAGCGAGTTGTTTATCTCTCTTACAGATCATCCTCTTTCCTGTCCTGTGGAAACCTAAGAAATGTTCCTGCAGTTGTTATAGATATTATATTTCTGGAATGGCATAGAGTATAAAGGGGGAGAGTGTACAAAGGGACTTAAAAGTGCATAAAATAAACATCAGTTCAAAATGTACTAAAAGGCCAAAATAATCCCTCTTCAGGGTGAATCATTTCCAAAGCTCTGGTTTCAGTTTATTGAAATGAGAATGTGTTGGTCTTGATTTTGCCCACTTGAGGATTAAAGATGGAGTGAAAATGATTATAGTTAAACAATCCTGCTCAATATATATTTCAACTCTTTATAACACCTGATATTACTTAAAACTGAAAGAAACTCATTTGTAATTCAGAAATTGTATTCTAGTAGTATATAAACAGAACACTGAGGTAGAGGTGATTGTGTTAGCAGATGGACAGTTTAATGATATTTAGTTTTTAAAATCCAACAAGTACAGACCTATATGAATATGCTGAGATGTTTTAATGAAAAGCAGCGGAAAGAATGTAGGTGCTGGGCATATTTAAGGATCAGGTAGCCTACTAACAGGGAAAAATGCTTGTGTGGATAAAATGTTTACAAAATGAAATGAGGAAAAAAATTCCAATAACAAATTTTATCCAGTAGAAATATGCTGGAAATAAACAGGAACTCTGTTCAGAGTAACATTTGAAGCTTTTCTTATAAACATTAAGGTGTTTTATGATTTCTTGCACATTTCCTACTTCCGAGCGCTGGTGGCACCTCAGCATCCATGACTTTTTTCTATTTCAAAAATGATTATGTAGCTGGAAATTTTAAAAGTCATTTATAAAATCTGGACAGTTTGCTCACTAAGTGAAAAAAGGAAGCTTCAAACTTTGGAATATCAAATCAAGTTCAATAACAACTCCATCTTTGAACATGAAGTTCACTGAGCAGTATTTGACATTTTGAACAATGATCTAGAAAAATGTGCTAAATCAGAGCTGTTCAACTTTGAACAGGCCGAGGTCTACTTTTTCTGGCCCAAAGTGCCTGAGGGCTACAATACAGTATAAAAATCTGAGATGCAAAATCTGAAGTATAGATAGTAGACATGGGCATGAAACAAAAAAATGGGGTTTCGGTTTTTCATTTGTCATTGAGAGGTCTGTTTCGGTTCATTTCTGTTTTTCATGAATTTTTGGAAAAATTTCGTTACCGTTTTTCATTTTTCGTTTGTCATTTCTACCCGCTTTTTATGCGATTTTTAAAGCATTTCTGTGCACAGGCATCCCCCAATGCCCCAGACCAGAGGGAAAACACTAAAAAAAATGGATGCTGGCAGAGACACAGTATAGACTAGGTATACAGTGAGGCTGCAAAGGCAGCGGCGGGCGTTGCCCAGGGTGCAAGGCAGCCGCAGAGCGACTGCACTGCGGGGCAAGGGAGGGTACTTACCGAGAGGTACGCAGCACGCACACACACAGGGAGGCTGCAGGACTGAAGCTAGAGTCACAGAGACAGCAATCCCACCCTAACTCCCACCAGAGACCACAAGGAGGACGGGGGCTGCCAGACCTTTTTATGCCCTCTGTGACTGCCAGACCTGCCCGCCCAGTCTGCAACCTGGGCATGCTATTGGTTGAACATGATCCCATCACATGGCTTGCCTCCATTTTGTGGCTGGTGTGACATCCATTTTAAAGGGAAAAGAAAAATACATTGCGATGGGAGAACACAAAAACAAATGTTTTAAGGACCCCAACACCCCGGTAGGTATTATCAGACAATATAAATAATTATCGCTGAATTTTTACGGATGTCCAGGGCATTTTTAAACATTTAAAACAGCTCATTTCATTGCGCATCGCCATTAACGGAAACGAAACGTAATGACCACAATTTTTGCGGTTCTGTTCATTTTGTTGCATTTTCATCACAATTTTTGTTTGTCGTTTCGTTTCATAACGGAAACGACAAATGGTAACGGGAACGAAAAATTGTTCGTTCCGTGACCATCTCTAATAGATAGTTCAAAATCTATGTTATGAAAGAGGCTAAGCTGTGGATATCGGTAGGTTCAAAAACTAAGAGGCATGATTTATCTGTAAAATAACCTTATGGCTATTAATTATCTATACTGACCATCAGTAATACTTAAATAATAAGAATTTGGGACTGCTTTTCTATGTATCTAGTTAAATATTGAATATACTGTATATATGATTAATATAATCAAAATAGTTAAGATCATAATATTTACTTAGAGAATTTATTAATTAAAACTACTAACTAAAATTCATGTAAAATAATAGAAGACTTAATTAAAACTCAGTTTAAACATTTATAAGAAACAACAACTACAAACACAAAATAAATAAATAAATGGTTATACAGTGAAATTCACTTCACTTACTGTATACACTTACAAAATCAACATGTCAGTAGGTCCACTAATAACCCCTCTGAATTTGCAAAATCACTGATTAAAAACTTTATAAAAATCAACAACAGGTATTATTTCTTGAGATATTTCAAGGAGGATTTCAGAAGAAGTGCATTTGTTTGCAATTTGCACCCATGATGAAGTGCAAAGTGTACTGACTACTCCCCAGACATAAGTGACTGCAAATATGGCTTCAGAAACCACAGGAAGTTTGAATAAGCCATAATGCCTAGAGCACTGCATTCTGTAACGACACTGCAATAATAATCCAACTGTGCCCTGATATAAACTCAACCAAATATTGTGTAATGCAGCCTTGAGATGGACACATATTAAAAATGTTTTAAAAATAATAAAGTTTTCCACTAACTTTTACAAATCTGTGAAAGTATTTTCACAATTTTGAAATTGACCTAATGGGACCAGTCTGTGGCTGATCTTATGATATAAGTGTTTCTCTTGGCATGTAGCTGCAAATAATTGCTTCCTTTACAAGCTGCTATCCACCAAGATGTTTCCTAAATACCCCTTAACCTATTTCTTGTTTATTCTTTTTTATAGTATATGTAATATAAAATGAAAGTGCATAGGGATCACTGTGTAGAAATTACAGATCTTAGTATAGAAGCCTTACTTATGCACAGTTGAACATGTACAGATAAATGACTTTGGACAACCAGTACTCAAAAGTCTTGTTTGTTTTTCTAAAGTAAGTCTCACCTAGTCCCGCATGTCTGTGCTTAGAGGCACATAATAATGGAAATACCTGTCACGTTCCTAGTGTTCTATAGCTACAGAGCTCTTTAACAACTAATTGCAATTTAATATAACTAATTAATTCATGAAATAATTAATTAGGGTATTATGGAGACCATGTTAAAATGCTGCTGTGTTCAACTGAATGAGTAGTTCATTAAAGTACTTAAGAACACGGGGGATCTACTAGGGAAAGTCCCCCCCCCATAGTTTGGAAAGTGTTCTGAGTTATTTGGCAATCCAGTTTAATAAAAATACTTTTTCATAGCTTCTTCAATGAACAAGTCACAGGTACTTCACATATATTGATTGGTTTCTCTATGTGTGCAGATCCATACAGAGAGGAATAATGAAAATCCTGTAGTTAACCCCCCCCACACAAAGGACGTATCCTTCATTAACATAATGCAATAATTAATATATTTATAAGTTCACCATTGAACTACACATCATCAGTTTCTGATATCTTGCTACTTCAAGCTCTGGATTATGTACATGTGGAAAACGCACTTTTAGTTGACAATCATCTTTGTTGTCCATATCATCAACATTAATCATAGTTCAGAGCTAAATCCAGCAGTAATATTTTCTCAATATCTATTAGTTCTCTTTGTCTCCCACAGTCTCCTCCAGGTGATGGGATGCACAACAAGTTAAAAAGTGAAGCTTCATTTGGGGGTGGGGGTGGGGGAGAGGGAGCGCAATGTGTTGCCAGCGTAATTAAAATTGTAAACCATCATTGAATGCAATATAAACACAGCACTATTTTTTACTTTACAAGTGAAAGCTCTTGTAAGCCATACATGAATCATGTCCTTCTTTACCGAAGTGGAGATAACTTTGCCATGCTTTGTGCAATCATTACCTCCTGGGATGAGTCAATAGTCCTTGGTCAAACTGGTTTTATCCCATGAACAACTCATGCAAAGTAAGATGGGATTACTGTTGATGTCTTAGGTTTGGATAGTAATTCAGATTAAGAGAAACATAATCAGCAACATATCTTCAGAGTAGACTATGGATTTGATGCAGTGAACTGGATATTGTTCGACTACTAGCTAAATCAACTGAAACAAAGTCCCTGGATGTTTTCATGGGAGATGTGAAAACACACCTTTGAGGGGTGGTGAGAAGATCAGACATCTGAGTGGTCTTTTTTCCCCTCCAGAAAAGGTATATGCATAATTGGTGGTCTATATAAATAAAAAATAACTCTGGTATCATGTAGAGCTATTGCCTTTTATAAAAAAAAGGGTGCTTGCAGAATATGAATTTAAAAATTAAACAAATACTATGTATTTAAGTCAGAAGATACAGTGCTGGTGTTCTTTATGCAGTTTCACAAAACACAGTTTTTAGGGTAAGAAACCCAATGAGGGAATCCAAATAGCCTCAAAGTGGATTTTCCCATCTGCCAATAAATGTTAAGTTAAAGCAACCTCATGGTGCAGTAGTTAAAACTCTGCTCATGACCCAAGAGTCGATCCTGGGTAACTGACTTGTGGTTCACTCAGACTTCTATCCTCCTGAGTACCCAGATCACAGGGGGGGATGCAATGTGTTTCTCACATAATTAAATTTTAAACTGCCCAGAGAGTGCTTTTACCACTATGGGGAGGTAAGTATATAAAGCAAAAGACTTTGATTTGCTCTTTGCTTTTGCTGTGGGGCAACACCTTTATCGCAGGTTTGTCTGTTTCATATAAATGTGCAGGAGTGGGCAATGTGGGCCCCTGAAATGTTCTAAAACTGCATCTATCAGCAACTCGAGTCAGCATAGCCAATGCTGAAATATAGCAGAACTTGTAGGCCAATAGTATGGGAAAAGACACATCACTTTACATATGCATCTCTAGATTTTGGAGTTTAAGAGATAATGGAAATCAACCTTTTTACTGGCATTCATTGCACTGCAGTTTCAAATGAAGAATAATACACCGTATAATAAAGAGGTGTCATAATCATTTATCAAAAATGTTTTATAAGACATCCTTCTGCAAAGCTTCCAATGTGATTTGCACACAAAATAATAGCATGTAAAATAACTGGTACATCTAATTGGAAAAATGTTTTAAAAGATGCGAAAAATAAAAAATACTTTTTTTCTGATGGAAAAAGGATATCACAAACACCACTTAAAACAAGGAAGAGGCCCACATAAACACCACCCTCTGCAATTTCATGCTCAAACACAACTGTTTCACCTTTGACAATAAAACCTACCTCACATGGCTTTACAATGTGCAAGCACACTCATGGTTATAGTAGAAATGCTTTCTCAACTCTTATACCCCCCAACCCACTCCTCTGTTTGAGGATCTTGATCCATGGAAAGAAATCCCTAGAGAAACTCCACCAGGATTCAGCATGTTTCATCTGAACATCAACCTTGGCCTTGAAAAATCTACACAACAAGTACATTCTGAACATGGCTGTGAAACTCTAACATGGACATCCTAGCACTCCATTATACCAAAAAAAAACAGAAATCAATTTACCTATTTGCTTGCTTCCAGCTTCCAAACACCCAGTAAAATCCATTGCATTTCCTTGGACCCAGAAGACAGAGACTCCAAACTGGGGGCTTCGTGTTTCGTATGAAACATGAAGTCGCACTGCCCAATCTTCCTTATTCCTTATTGCTCTACTCCCTCCCATCAGCCACCCCATCCACTTACCAAACTCCATAGGCAGCTAGAGCCCTTGAGCCCAGTCTTCCTGATCCCTCTCCTCCCTTCCTTTAGCCACCTTGTCCCCTTAGCCACCCCAGGTCAACTGTCTGAGTTGGTGAGGAAAGACTGGCTGGGCTCTGGCATTGATTGGTGCACTGTTGATGCAGAAGGACTCCAGCTGCCTGTGGAGGATGGTAAGTTGACTGGGTGGCTGAGGGGAAGGAGGAGAAGAATCAGGAGCATCTGGAACCACATAAAGCCCAAGGCCCCATCTCTACTCCAAACTCAAGGATCAACAAAATGTGTTCCTCAGACTTCAATATCCAGGAACAAATTAACAAAGCAAGACAGATACCTAGAAGCAACCTACTACAGAGCAGACCTAGAAGAGAAAAATGACCAAATCCCACTGGTTGTGGCACTCAGCCCACAACTAAGGCCACTCACATATATCACAAGTGATCTTCAGTCCATCCATGACTTGAATACTTCACTGTCCAAAGCCATTAGTAGTATCCCTATAATTTCCTACAGACAGCACCACAGTATCAAGGTACTACTAAAACACAATGGATGACAGTGAACCCCAGATGAGGTCAAAAGCCGGCTGCAAACCTAGATGCCAGCTCTGATATCATTGCCATCTTGTTTCCTTTTGTTATCTATATCCTGGGATTAATGAAGACACCAATCATTTAACCAATTAATTAAGCCACTAATCATCATTATTGTTGTTGTTTTTTTTTTTAATAATGTTTCCTGGCAGACTGATTGAATATTAACTGGTGTCTTAATGGTCATTGCCAGGTATGACATGCCACATCATTAACTACTTGTGCCCAAGAAAAAAATCACTTTCTTTGTTTTAAGACTGTGTATAACTGCACAAATATTTGCCATGCAGTCCCACTCTCATGTCTGAAGAAGTGGACTTGTCCCTGAAAGCTCACATTAATATATAGTGTTTATGGTGCCCGAAAATTTTTGTTTTCTTTATTTTTGCATTTCTTTTGGGTTTTGCCTGACAAGAAAGGATAAAGATATTGGTGCAATGTGGACATCTATGGATATCACATTCTACTTAATGAGGTACCACCACTGCTCATTACTTCCCATTCCTCAAAAGGATTGCTTTAGCTAAATCTAAAATATGAAGAAACTGGGTATAATCAAAAGAAGGATGAGATTCCAATGAATAAAGAGCAGTGTAACAGCAAGCAGTTGCTTATTGTCTGATTCTTACAGGGTGGTCCCTTATCCTGACTTACCTATCTTATTCTTCAGTGGAGTAAACCAATCACCAAAGGAACTTCCAGTTGTTGGCCAATACATTTTCACAAATAAAGTGAATATAAGTAGTCACACAGGAGAGCTCTGCTTGGCACTGAAAACTGCCCAGAACTCCTGAAATGCCTGCACTTTAAAAATGTTGAATCTAGCAGAACATCCAAGTCCATCTCCTGTCTAAATATATTGCAGTGATGTCAAGCTATTGAATTTTAGCTATAGGAAATAATGTAAGAACAAATCCCCAATGGAAGTTTCTGGTCAATGAACTTCATGTGGGCCTTCCAGACAGGTTGGAATTATTTAAGGCATGTGTTTTTGCTGCTGATTTTTTGACCAGATGCTGACAGGCTTTTTTTGTGAAGGAGGGGTGGGAGGAAGCAGAGGAAGCTTCGTCTTTGAAAAACTGATGCACATAACCTTGAAGGAGGTAGTCAGAAGTCATTTGAAAAAACATCAAAAATGTTAGTAAAACTTTCAGGACCTGGATTGCAATGACTTGGCTTTCAATAGTGATGTTGCCGAAATGTGTTGTGATT
Source organism: Phrynocephalus versicolor (assembly GCA_023846285.1). Lineage (NCBI taxonomy): Eukaryota > Metazoa > Chordata > Lepidosauria > Squamata > Agamidae > Phrynocephalus > Phrynocephalus versicolor. Next base: position 30,435,108 of record JAHTLZ010000379.1, on the reverse strand, counting down.
AGAGATGGGCACGAAACGAACAATTTTTTTGTTTCTGTTTTTGTTTTTTTGTTTCATTACACAACAAAATGACAAACGAATTTTGTCTCCAAAATGAAACAAAACGAACAGAAACACCGGAAATTTTGTCGTATGTTTCGCTTTCATTACTGCAATACAGTGAACTGCTTTAAATGCTTAAAAAATCACAAAAATTGAAATAAATGGTAATGAAACAGTAATGAAATGAACGAAAATGAAAACAATTTTTTTGCAAAAATTCTCAAAAAATGGAAACGAACCGAAACGGACCCTCCAAACGACAAACGACAAACGAAACGTCATTTTTTTTATTCATTCCCATCTCTAGTTGTGATGTGCAAAGAGAACAGAGATGTTGTAAGTGATAATACTGCAGAATCCATCTTATATCTTATTTGATATAAGGTAAGAACACAGGAAGCTGATGTCTACTGAGTCAGAACATTGGATTATCTAGTGCTTGTAGTAAAATTGTACTACCACCAACTCTTTTACACACGATCCTTTCCAAGCCTCACCTGGAAATTTCTTGTGTCATCTGATCCAATTACTAACCAAGTCCCAACCCTGTTTGCTTCAGAAGGATGAAATCAGTGAGTTCAGGGTAGTATGATGGTATATCAGCATCACATTGTCATACCATTGTCAATTGATAACAGGGTCATTGTTCAACAGGCTATGACAATTTTCATTTTTGAAAATACAATACATCTGCTTAGCATGGTATACATAATAGTACCAATGTATCCCATTTATCTAGAATAAGGATACATCCATAGGAAAATACATTTTTAACAAGTAAAATTGTAAAATATATGAAAATAGTAGAGGAGGTTTCTGTCATCCTTTTCAGTAGCACAACTCACCAAATACATTGCAGGGCTGTCACTCCAGATGATACCACCCACAGCTTTGTTTTGGAATAGGTAAACCATCCACGTGGGCTATAGAATGGGCTAATTAGAAGAACCCTGAATTGCACACACACACACAAAACCTTGTAGGCCTACAGTTGTTTCAAAATGGAGTGGAGCCACTGTAAAAAAGGGGTGAGATACATCACAAGTCAAATATAAACCAAACAGCCTCAAAAGTGATTCAAATTGCTGAGCTATTCTATCAGTGTAGACATGCCTAGAGACTGCTTCCACTTTCCTGTTCTTTGTTAGCTGACATTCTCCTCTCTGCAGTTTTCTGCTGTCCAAGTACAGACATGTGAATATACTGTATGTATAAAAGAATGAAGCCACAAACTTAAATAAACGGGGGCTTGTTTCCTTTAATCAAGGTGCATCTAAATTGTTCTTTATCCCATTTCCTAGGAAGGGATCAGACTGGGCAGGCCTCTGTAAATTTCTGTCTGTGCTTAAGAGGGAATAATCGAACTCAAAATCCTTCCAACAGTTTCTCCCTGTACTTCCTTCCTTTACATGAAAAGCAGCCATCAACTTCAAAAATAAAGCATCAAAGCAAGACACAGTACAATAGTCTTCCATTATCTTCCCTCTCTTCCACAGATGATATAAAGTCTGGATAATGAACTAGTCAGTACCTTGTAACAGGTGAAAAACTCCAGGTTCCCGTGTGTGGTCTGCCTGTGTTCGAAGAGCAGTGAAGCACTGAATAATCATATGGAGAGATCAAATTGTACTGAAAAATACAATTTACATCTATCTTAACTCATTTCCTATCCTTATTATGTCACAGGAATAGATTTACAGTTTGTTGTACTCCTCTATTTGTCACTAGAATGAGACAAAAAAATCTATTGCCAATTGAAGTCAGTGAACAGCAATGACACACATATTTTTACATCTCAATTGGGCAGCTCAGGTAAGGGGCATGCTTATAGGCTACAGTAGTTGCAGAAAGGACTCTGAAGAATCAGTTGGTTGATTTTACTGCTTGTTTGGACAGATGTGTTTCATAATAATTGTCTTATGGGACTTCTGTCTTGTTTCCTAGAAATTTTGCATACATGCAGCAAAATCTGGTAGAAAGTTAACTGACTCTCATTATATTTTTAGATGGTGTCTTTGAGGTGTTGCTACAATGCTTTTAATAAAAGCCACCAGGATAAAACAAAATCCTTAAAAATTATAGGAAATTAATGAGGGAGAAATTATCCCCATATCTATCCTTCCGATTATATTTATTAGTAAGGAGTCATCCACTCACCTATTTTATTTACATTTATGAATGTTATCACTATTGCAACCACCAAGGTTGTTAAAAAAAACTGAACATACGATGAATGAGTTTTTATAAAAGCAATTTAAAGAGTAACACAAAAGCAGAGGCACATAAAGTAGCAATGGCTGGTTATTAGAGCACTGAAATTCAACATATTTTCATCAGAACTACCTTTTCATTTCATTCCAAATGAATAATTGGTGGGATTCCAATGTTGTAAGCAGTGCAAATGGAATGTTATCTAGCAAAGAGGTAAACTTCTCAAGTAGGTCATTCCATCAATGAGAATTTCCCCATTCACTTTAATCTTTACTGAAACATGATGTTCTATTGCTCCTGCAAGAAAACTGAAATAGAAGTAGGGGAGCCAGAGAAACTATCCAATTAAATGGATGGTGTACGAAATCAGGTAAGAATTCGTTGTCAAGACAAATGACCAGCTTCATTTCTGGAAACACAATGGGGTTTTGATGCATAAGCTATATTCAGTAGTCTACTACATGAGTCTACCCACAACATCAAAAACAGAGTGGAGAACTTGCCTATTTTGATCATTGGAGCAAAGGAAATAGGTTGTAGTCACTATAGGGGACAGTGATATTCTGTTTTTGGAACACCATTAGAATGATGTTGTTCAATCATTCATTCATGTACGACTCTTCGTGACCCCATGGACCAGAGCATGCCAGGCCCACCTGTCTTCCACTGCCTCCCAGAGATTGGTCAAATCCATGGTGGTTGCATCAGTGGCACCATCCAACCATCTCATTCTCTGCCATCCCCTTTTCCTTTTGCCTTCAATCTTTCCAAACATTAGAGATTTTTCCAAGGAGTACTCTATCCTTTCCTTTTGCCTTCCAGTGAACATTCATAATTGATTTCTTTCAGGATAGATAGGCTTGGTCTCCTTGCAGTCCAGGGGACTCTCAAGAGTCTGCTCCAGCAACACAGCTCAAAAGTGTCAGTTCTGTGGTGATCAGCCTTCTTTATGGTCCAGCTTTCACTTCCATACATCACTACTGGAAAAACCATAGCTTTGACTATCCGGACCTTTATCAGCAAAGTGATGTCTCTTCTTTTTAAGATGCTGCCTAGGTTTGCCATCACTTTCCTCCCAAGTAGCAGGTGTCTTTTAGGGATAGTCATTTCCTTTTTGAACCAGTAGGTTACAAAACGAACCATGCGGACCCAGGTGGTACTCGGAACTATCTGATACATGCAGAGCCAATTGCTTTACTTTTCTCCTGGCTTGCACAGAGTTAAACTGCTATGAGGAAGCACACTGCGATGTCATCTTTCCTCATCTTTCCTCCTTCTTGGGTGCTGCCCAATCAGACAGGAGGTGGGATGATGCTTGTCCCTCCACAGCTCCTGATTAGCCTGCATCCACAGAGAAGGAAAGATGATGTTGCAGCATGCTTCCTCATTGCAGCTCAGCTCCGTGCCAGAAGAGAGAAAAGTAAAGCAATTGGCTCTGCGTGTATCAGATGGTTCCGAGCACCACCTGGGCTTGCATGGTTCGTTTTGTAACATACTGGTTACAGCCTAGTGTCTTATAATTTCATTGCTGCAGTCACCATCTGCAATGATCAAGGAGCCCAAGAAAATAAACCCTGTCATTGCCTCCATTTCTTCCCCTTCTATTGGCCTGGAGGTGATGGGACCGGTAGCTATGATCTATTTTTTATATATATATTGAGCTTTAGCCCATTATTTTAGCTCTCCTCTTTTACCCTCATTAAGAGGTTCTTTAATTCCTCTTCACTTTCTGCATATCTGACGCTGTTGATATTTCTTCCAGCAATCTTAATTCCAGCTTGTGATTCATCCAGTCTTGCCTTTTGCATGATAATATGCATATAAATTACATAGGCAAGGTGACAGTTTTAAACCAGTCAGTTGTTCCATATCCAGTTCTGACTGTTGCTGCTTGTCCCACATATAGATTTCTTAGGATACAGATAAGGTGGTCAAGGTACTAACATTCCTCTAAGAACTTGCCATAGTTTGTTGTGCTCTACACAGTCAAAGGCTTTTGTATTGTCAATGAAGCAGAAGTAGACGTTAGAATAGGGAACATTTAAAATTTTACACATCTCACAAAGAATACTGGCTTCAGAAACTCCTGTTCGGTTTTAGCCTAGAAAAGGGTAGAATCTGAAAGGGCAATAATCTAAAATGAAGAATCTCCAGGTGAACAAAAGGAGAGATAACATGTGTTCTTTCCTGAATAGAAGAGTACAGTGGTACCTTGTATAAAGGAATTAATTCATTCCAAATGAAATTATGTTAAGCAAATTTTCCTTTATACAAATTTCCCATAGGCATGCATTGAAAACAGAGTAATCCCTAATCACAATCATTTTTATGTTGTACAGATTTGCCCCCTAGACAGTTCTGTTATGCAAATTTCCCCTATCTCCAGATTTTTTTGTTGTACAGATTTTATGTTATACAAACCGTTTGTTATTCGAGGGTGCACTGTAATTGACTTTGCAAGGGAGCTTTTCACTATTATACGGGGTGTGGTGGCTCAGCAGACTACAGCGCTGAAATGGTTGGCTGCAAAGTCAGCAGCTTGGCAGTTCAAATCCAGGGTGCCAGGCAGCAGAGTGAGCTCTTCTATTAACCCCAGCTTCTACCAACCTAGCAGTTTGAGAGCATTTAAATGCAAGTAGATAAATAGGTACTGCCATAAAAAGTGGGAAGGTAAACAGTGTTCTATGTGCAGAAATGCATTCAGTCGTGCCAGCCACATGGCCACGGACTTGCACAACACTGGCTCTTAGTCTTGAATATGGAGATGAGCACCGCTCCTAGAGTTGGCCATGACTAGCAGGCATGCACAGAGGGAACCTTTACCTTTTTACCTATTTCTCACTATTGTCGGTAAAGACTCCTAGGTAGGAACTACACATTTCAACTCTTATTATCTTAGAATCTTAGAATGGCAGAACTAGAAGAGATCATACAGATCATCAAGACCAGTTCCTGCCAAGAAGGCCCAGTGTGGAAATGATCTCCCAAACTTTGTTTTAATTGTTGGTTGTCTGGAAATAGGCTTGAAACTGCCTGTTTCACGTGTGAATCCTTGAATTAAAGAAGAACATGGAATAGTCTCTGGTCCACAGACTGGTCAGTGCTGGGATGCGTCATGCCACTACTGATAGTACTGAATTGGTGCAGCCTTGCCTGCTTGCCATGTGAGTGAAGAGAAGGTACTGGACTTTCCCCCTCCCCTTCAAAAAACAACATTGACAGCCAGCCATTACCGAGCTGACCAAGAAACCTCTGTGGCATCTGCTGAGCAATGATGCTGTTCTTGCCTCACAGGCAGCTCCAGTGGCTCTGTTTTTGCCCCCATAATGTGCTCACCTGGTGCTGTCAGCAGTAGATTGAAAGACACCTGGCCCTGGTGCACTTTGAATATGGAACCCATACACACTTTTTAGAACCACCAGGTCCTGCATCGGGGAAGCAACCATATTCCAACAAAGTGACTTCAGTCCATTCTGTAAGTGTGGTTGCAGCCCTAGAATTCAGGCTACAAATTGTAAAATCTTCTGAATTAAGATTTAGCTTGTATGGTGCAGTGAAGTGGCTAGGATGATGGACTAGCACTCAGAAGACCTGAGTTCCAATTTCCATTTGGCCATGCAAATGTATGATATAGGTTGGGAGGCAGTGGTATTGGCAAAACCACTCCTCAAATATCTCACAGAATTCTCGTAGAATTCTCATCCATTCTGCTCTCAAAAATAATATTTTCTACACCACACCTATTAAAGGGCTTTTTTAGGTCACACAACATCAACACACATTCAGTTTATGTTGTGGTCTCCTGTCTTCCTTCCCTGTGACTGCCATCCTACAATTACTTTATCTATTTACTTACATATTTAGAAATCTCAGTGATTAAAGCAAAACATCACCATCCATTTGATTAATATAAATAGGTTGGTATCTTTGGGGTAATTATTTCTTATCTACGTTCAGCTGAAATGGAGATAATGAGTGTGGAGCTTAGCGATATAAGATAAGACATGATGCTACTAGTAGCTTGAGATCCAGGAAGAGGAGCTTAGCCCACCCTTAGAAATTTGGTTTGGCCCCCTCTCCTGCAGCTTGGATGATGGTCCAAATGTACTTGATACGGTTTTGAAACAATTTCATTATTATAATATGTGAATTTTTGAGGGCACACATCTTAGAAATTTAGACAAATTCAGAAACAACCTTTTCCTGGTTTGCATTTTATGGCTATTTTCAAAATGAAGCTAAAAGCAGTATGGATTTCAGCTAGGATGGGATATTTCTAATTCCCTTCTCCAACCAACCAATCAAAATAAAGGTGAAGGCTTGAGAGTATAGAAAACAAAAAATACATAACGGTGTCTCCAAGTGTCAGTTAATTACTAAAAATAACTGAAACATCTACGTTAAAGAAGCATAGGTGTCTAACTCTCAAGGGTTTCCTTAGATGCTAAAAATTATACCAGGCTAGGAACTATGGCTGATATAAGGCCACAGAGTTGTTTTGTGAGGACATAGGAAAGGGCCTTCTCCATTGCTGCTCCCATACTTTTGAATTCCCTCCCTCAGGAGGCCAGACTGGCCCTGTCTTTGCTGTCTTCTGAAAACTGGCAAAGACCATTCTCTTCAAGCAAGCCTTCCCTCAGTGACAGGCTGACAGACTTAAAAAGGAGTGTTACACCTTAACTGGTTTGACTGTGTTTTTAGTATTGCTTTTCTTTTCCATTACTCAAAATGAATTTTTTCTTTTAAATATCTGTATACTTATTGTTTTTAGTTTTAAATATTCTCTTTTAATTATGCAAGCTGCTTCAGTTCCTTTTTTAACGAGAGAGGTGGAGTAAAATATTTTAAATAAATAAAAAATACTGAGAGGCCAAAATACTGAGCAGATACCACAAGTCTCTACAGAACATTTTTTTGCTTTGCTTTTTGCTACAATCTCACAACTCTCCATTTGCAAATGCTCTGACCTTTGTAAGCGTTGTAATACAAAACAGTGTTGTGGTTGTGCTCTTGACTTCCCTGAAATACACAGAGCTGTCAGTAATCCCATACTTCCTTTGAAAGTGGTGGAATCTTCCTAAGAATCAATTTAAAGATGCATTCTAAGGGATTCACTTGTGGCACTTTACCTTGCCTTATACTTTGATCTGAAAACTTGTGGTGCTGGAAGGAATAGTAAAACATTCAGTGGTAGTTCCACACATGTTCCCAGCTTGACTCAGACTCAGGTAATAAAAGTGCAGTTTGGGATTTAATGTACAGTTTTATCTGTCCTGTTTTTTGTTGTTGTTGTTGTTGTTTCTGTGGTATAAAAGAAGACTTTACAAAAAGAGGGTTCCCTCTGCTCAAACATAAAAAAGCAAAATTGAGCCATAGTGATGGGGGGAAAGCTATTCAGTCTTATCAAAGTCCAATATATTTAGCAGCCATTTGGCAAGGGCTATTACATGAGAACATAAGAAGCACCTTAACGGATCAAATCAAAGGCCAGTCTAATCCAATATCCTTTTTCCAACATTGACAGGCCAGTTAGGAACATGTTTTTAAAAACTCTCTGGTCTAAATACAGATGTTTCAAGGGTCCTTGTTATTATTTCTCCCTCTCCCCCCAAAATGTTCCTTTTTTCCTATCCTCTCTTGTCACCTTATTACAAAGGCTGTGTTGGTAGTTCCACAGGAAAAAGTTAATTTCTATATCACATGAACATGACCACTTTACATTCAAAAATATTTTATCCTTAATCAAATTTTCTCTTTGTTTATTTATTTTAATGTTTTCCTCCAGTACACTTGGAACTGAAGAACCTGAAATTTTGTTGCTGTCCATAGATTCCTTTTTTAATGTTATTGTTGGCAACTTTCTGGTCCTTAGATAGGAAGATTTTTGTACACACACACACACACACACACACACACACACACACACCTTTCCACTTAGGGTACTCCTTTCTCCCAGCCAAGTAGAAAGATGTTCAACTTTTGTTTACAGATATATGAGTGTTAATGCTACAGAACTTTCTGCCTTGGAGGTCCAACCCTTTGTGGAGTCTATTTTTTAAAAAATCCACCCTTATGCAAAAGGGTTAAAATTATTTGAATAACATTTAGAGCTATGTGCATTAGAATACTATTTCATCAGTCCTGTTTCCTTAGATACATTATTCCCATTTCACATAAGGGCACATACAAAAAGAGAAACAAGCACTCCCTTTCCTGGAGTCCTTGTCCTTGCAGGTAGACCAGCAACCATTCCTGCAGCTAGTGTTCACCTCATGGTGTGTATATGGTATTAAGTAGCCTTGCTGGTCTCCAGTAATTATGCCACTGACCTGGAAACAACCCAGATGATTAAGCTGACAGTAATAACTAAGAAGACTAACGAGCGACAAAAGTTTGCCACAGGAAATTTCAGTCTGTCCAGTTTAAACGTTCTTCTTCTTTTTTTTAAAGACAACTAAAGACAACTCTGTGCGCTCATCATCTGAGGGACAATATACCTGTCTATCTGCAAGCCACCACAAAGATTTAGAAGCACCTGTTGGCTTATTTTGTACACTCCATAACGTATTCATCCTTTAAGGGTTATCCAGTAGGCCACTTTGTACCTGTCCAGGACCCACAATAAGCAAAGGTAATCAAGTCTAGGGAAAGAAAGTAGCCAAAACAGTTGGGGCCTTTAAGTTTAAGCTTTTCCAGGGCAGTTGGCTTGTTATTTAAGGTATTTTATCCTCCCACTTCTTTGGATGGCTCTCCCCTCAGAAAACTACTCATGTTGGAATCTCCAGGGCCTTTTTGATTCTGGGCTTTGACACGCTCAAAGCCTTAAATAAATGTAAACAGTAATTTTTGGCACTCCCTCTCCAACTCCTGTGCTCTGAAGAGAGAATGTTGGGGTACTTGTCACGTGAAATAACAATAATGGCTAAAACAGGATATGAACCAAACCAGACCTCCAAAGTCCATGCTCTGCCTACTAATCAATCATGTTGGCTCTAAGTTAGCATGAGCCATCTCTTTCCTTTAGGGAAAATGTTTAGGGCCAACATATTTGGTATGCTCTGGTTTTAAAATAAACCTTCTATAAATCAAAATTCATGGGGGGAAACTGTAGTTTCAACATCCCTCGGTGGTTCCTTAATTATATTTGCCTGTGTCTTAATAGTTCATTAAGGGCTTAAGTATAGTTTCTTGTGGAAAAGCATTTGGTTGCAAGGGAATAACATGCACATTCTTTTGTGGATAAAAGAGCCCATGGACTTGGATGAGAAGTCTGTTTGCTTTAGGGAAGGTTGTCCCTAAGCACACATACTCTTGCACAGGAAGGGCTCCGGGCGTTCTACAGGTTGTGGTTACAGACCTCCAAAGTAGCTACACCAATTTTTCTTTTTTAGCCTTATAATTCCTGTTCAGGTACTTTGCTCATAAAGTTGTTTCATTTCGTTTTGCCTTGAGGGTTTTTTCCTCACTAACAAATAAGAAGCTCGACACATACTGTTTTAACACAGCTAGCTGTGAAAGACCCAGAGAAATGCACTAAGGGGGAGAAACAACTAACTATGGCATCTTAAAAGGCTATTTCTTGTGGCCTGTAGATCTACATCAGCAAGGGAAGATGAACTTAATGCCTTTTCATCCTGTCCCAGTAATATGAAACATGGATTGAGCCACAGTTTTGGAAGGACAAATATACATTTTGAATATGACTCATTCACAGAGGCAAGGAAGAAGCACTAGAATGTAGTGGCATGGAACATTTTAATAACACCATCAGTGTGTTTCATTCTAGAATTAAATCTAAGTACAAATGGATTTCCACATATTTGGAGAGAGAGAAATTAATCATTTCTTAGAAATGGAGCTCTCTGTTACTAGTGGCAGAAGGATGGTTCCATAAAATGGGGGAGGGGTGGCGCAGGTACTGAAATCAGACATGTGAAAGAAGCAATTTCAGAAAGTGCTGGCTGGATAATTCAGGGAGTTAGGTATTTGGCTGCAGTGCCAGATGTTGGGAGTTCAATTTCCCACTGTGCCTCCAGGAAAAAGAGCTACCTTGTTAGGTTCTAGGAGCCTAAAGGTGCAGTGGTTAAATTGCTGTACTGAAGCTAAAACTGTGCTCATGACCTGGGGTTAAATTTCAGGTAGCAGTCTCAAGTAGAGATGGGCATGACCAGGAAATTTTTTTTTTCGAGTTGTCATTTTTCGGGACGGGTCCATTTCGGCTCGTTTCCGTTTTTTGTGAAATTTTTCAAAAATTTGTCGTTTCGTGGTGTTGTTTTTCGTCTGTTGTTAGTACTGGTTTGGGGGGGTAGCGGGCTCCTGGAGGCACCTCTGTGGGGTGGGTGCCTCCTCTGGCCCGCTATGAAGGGAAAGCGGGCTCCTGGAGGCACCCGTGGGTGCCTCCTCTCCTCACCCGCTACAAAATAGCATGCATAGCCAATTGGATATGCATACCAGTTGCAGACTTGCTTAGTGGACTCTGGCAGAGGCACCCTTCTTGGGGATGCCTTCTCTGCACCAGTTGGTCAGAGATGCGGGCTTTGACTGTGTCTCACTAAGAAGGGAAACGTACTTGCTTGTAGTGCAATGCAAGTACACAGATCTGGCTTTAGGGTTAGGGTTAGTGCAAGGGCTAGGCATAGGGTTACAGGTAAGGTTAGGGTGAGTATTGGGGTGCACCTCTGGGTGCCTCTCTGACCCACTTACAAGGACAGTGTACTGGCGTATGGGTTAGGCTTAGGCTTAGGTTTAGGGTTCGGGCTAGGGTTAGTGGCTTTTTATGCCCAATTGGCACATCCCAGAAGTCTCTGTGGTCAACCTGGCCAAGTGGCCATGCGATTGGTGGAATGGCTCCAAATATTTGCATGGTCCACTCCCATAGCCAGCCCATCATTGCGCACTGCGCAGGTGTAAAAAAAAAAAGAAAGAAAATAAAATAAAATAAATGGAGAGGAGGACAGGAGACATTTTGTTGCAAGAAAAACCCACTGCTACTGTAAAAAATCTGGCAGTTTTAAAATAGCAATTTTCGCATGTTTCTGTGGTGCTTTGGTGTGTTTTTGGACCACGACGTTTTCAAAAAAGAGATTGCGGTCGCCCGCCCCATTTTGGATCCCCCGCCCGCACCGCATGGCATTGACGAGGATGCCCCACCAGAGCAGCCCAGGACAGGAGGGGGGGAAGGCTGGGGACCCCCCCGAAACTACCCCTCTAGGTGCCCTCACTCAGGCAGGCATATTTCCGCCTGCTTTTTTGGCCGGGAATTGGGGTTTTTAAAACTTTTTTTCTGTGCTGCTTGAATGGCAGCGGTGAGCTGGCGAGGCGGCGACGTTGGCGGGATGACGAGGATGCCCGCTGGCCACCACTCCACCAGAGCAGCCCAGGAAGGACAGGAGGAGAGGAGGGAGGCCGGGGACCCCCCCCCCAGAAACCACCCCTCTGGTAGGTGCCCTCACTCAGGCAGGCATATTTTCGCCTGCTTTTTTGGCCGGAAATTGGGTTGTTTTTTTTTACTTTTTAAAACTTTTTTCTGTGCCGCTTGGCATCGTGGGATTGCCGCGATGCCAGGAACGACAATGATAAATCAGACCCAATTTTTCTTTAGTCGGTTCGAGTTTGAGTTCTGGCAGAGTAATTGTCATTTCCTTTTCCGTTACGTAATGGATACGAGGAACGGAAACGGAAATGAGAATTTCGTCGAGTCGTGCCCATGTCTAGTCTCAAGGTTCACTCAGCCTTCTGTGGTTGGTAAAATGAGTACCCAGATTGCTAGGGGAGCAATGTGTAGCCTGCATAATTAAATTGTACACTGCCCAGAGAGTGCTTTAAGCACTGGTATATATGCAGAAGACTTTGTTTTATGTTACTTTACCTTGGGCTGGGTGCACAGTCCCAGGATGCTCCCAGAATAAGGGAATGGTAAAAAATCTTCTGAGTACTCTCTACCTCCAAAATCCTGAAAAGGGTTGCCATGAGTCATAACCAACTTAATTATTATTAGCTTCCATTACAAGGTTCACCTAGAAAAAACAACAGTATTTTTCTATTGATTTTGAAAAACATCCAAACTCTTTAAGTCATTTTTAAGCTCACCTAAGATCCTGACCCAACTTTTACATTCTAGATATAGGTGGATATTATCAATAACTCTGTTAGACCCAATTGTAGTTACTGTTCCTTTAAGACAAAGAAATGCTTGTTGAGCAAATGTAAAAGTATCTTCCTTTGGGACTCAGTGGTACCTGCTGTCTGAATATGTATTGGTAAGTATTTGCCTTGCCTAAATTGCATCAATAAATGTTGGTATTGACATGAATTATTGAGATCTAAGTTGGTGAATACAAAAGAAACCAACATTACACTGGCCTTTCATTTATTTCTCTGTCCAAACTTACCATACTGCTGACATCAGGAAAGCATTAAGCATAAGCTCATTCCAAAACCCCATCAACCATACAAAGAGAGAATGATACAATCACTGAATATGAAGTTGAGAGCTGTCAATAAGGTCATGGAGTCCACACACCCCTACCCAAGGCAGTAATCCAAACCAAAGTAGGTGTGGCTGAAAAGAATCATTGCAAGATCAAAGCAGAAAGGAGAGCAATCAAGAGCTGCAGGAGAGGAAGTGAAACAGTGAGGTCAGTTTGGTTTTTCCTCTACCCCACCCCCTGTTGTTCTCTTTTATTTATGGGAGTCCTTAATTGCTCTCATTTGCTAGGCAAAGGAAGGTGAACCTGAAAAAAAGTCTCTCCCCTGCCATTGTCTCCCATGGGGGAAGGAAAAGGACAATGGAGGTGGGGAGAGAGGGCTTAACTTTTCCTTCAGATACGGTCCAGCCCATTACTTGAAGCCAGCTGGGAGAAAATTCTGGTGTGTGTGCTTGGCACTGGGAGTGGGATCACACCATGGCTGCTGGGCTTTTTTGGTTCTTGCTATATTTCCCTTGATGGTCTTTGTGTTCAGAAGGAAATAGATGGGAGGAGGGGAGCAGTGGCAGTGGTGCCCACCCAGGTTGGGGCCACCACCTGCAGCATAGGCAGGGTGTGTGCACTGCCACTGCTACCACTTGCATTGGGGAGAAGCTGCCACGTCCATGTGTGTGGCTGCACAACACTCCCCACTACCACTTCAATCCGCGCATTTGTGTGCACTGGTGGGGAGAGTTGCACAACCACACACATGGACTTGACAGCTTCTCCCCATTGCAAGTGGTAGCAGTTGCAGTGCACACCCCCTGCCTATGCTGCAGGTGGTGGCCCCAACCTCCCCATTTATGTTTGTATAACATAAAATCTGTACAACATAAAAAATTCCGGAGAGAGAGGAAATTTGCTTAACACAATTGCCTATGGGGCGAATCTGTACAACATAAAAATGGTCACAATTAGGGATTACTCCATTTTCAATGCATTCCTATAGGAAATTTGTATAAAGGAAAGTTTGCTTAACAAAATTTCACTTGGAACGTATTAATTCTTTTATACAAGGTACCACTGTATATATATTTCTTCTCTATTTTTTCCTTCCCAGTTTGAAGTTCAAATGAATAACTAAGTATGGCATTGACAGAGTATCAGCCTTAGAATGAAAAAACAGGGACACATATTGTGTATAGTACCATGATGTTGTGTCTTTATGTTTCCATATTTTCTGTCCTGCCTTTCTGTATCTTTGAAAGATACAGTTACTTGAAATTAAGTATTAACATAGAAGTGGTTGCTAAATTGTAAAAGCTCCACACAACTAGAATATCTGATTACTAAAAGTTCTATAAGGACCCACTTATTTCATATTTTTCATTGTACTAGAAATTCTGTCACTTGAAGATTTCAGGATGACTAGCTGACCTGGGAAAGTTTTAAGAATAAGTACAGTATAAGTAGCAAACATTAGGGGAGTAAGTGCCTTTATGACAACATGAATCTATTAACATTTTCTTCTAGTCTGTAAAGCACTAGTTCTTTTGCCAGTATCAAAAAGAAGATGTGCAAGAATGTTTTTTTGTGATACAAACACCCTATTACGTGCTTCCACGTTGTGCGGATATATAAAAAAGTATTGGATAGGTGGTTTGTATCTCTCTGATCAATCAGCCAGTTCTCTTGTACTTGCAATATGTATGCTCCACTTTCACTACTGTGAAAAAGTAGTGCCAGGGAAATGGCACTACTTTTTCCACAGTGGTATTTTTAGGTAAGGCAAAGTGGCATGTGTGATGCTGAGAATGGCTTAATTAATGGAGTTCCATCCATGTAGTAACTGAATCCTAAAGCATTCGAACTGACTAGAGCAAAAGATAGACCAAATGCATGAGAGGACAATCAAAAGTACCACTAAAAGAACAGAACAGGTTCAAGCCTCAAAAAATGCTATAAAGACTTGTAAGCACTTCTCCATTACAACTCACAACATATCCTACTGTTAATTCAATGTTACATTGAGATATTTCATAGGAAGAGTTCTACTTACCATAATCAAAAACATGAGGCAGAAAGTTGGAATGTTCTTTGTAGGATCTGTCCACCTTTTTATAACTAAATTTCTCCCTGAATTGGTTACATAAGCCCAAATTTCTTCAACCTATCTCCTGTGAAGCCAGCATAAAGTATTTGCATGCCAAAACATAGCCACATTGACTCAATATAAAAGTGACCTTTTCTATTTTCTCTGAAAATTCAACATGACACACATAAAATCTTTATTGTCAGCTGTTGAGCAGTTCAGTGCTGGTTCTTTAATCCCCATGCATGACCTAAAAAGTACACTGAGGAAGCTGGAATCAATTTTTCAATTTTTCATTGGTTCCAGTGGATACCTATTACCATCAGCTTTTTTTAAAACTAAGTTACTCTTTTGTGGTGTGAGAGCTAAAATTAGTAGGCATTTGATTCTCTAATTAATACAGAGCCCATGTGATTGTGTAAAGCCTATCCAAGCTATCACAGAAGGAAGAAGAAAAAGATCTAAAATAAATCTGGAAGTTATATTTGTCCACATTGCCCTGAAAAGCAAATACCCTGACATCTCCTGTGGATTCCAGAATGATTCAGAAGAGTATGCATGTGCTACGTTACATAGCTTTTCCAGTATCATAATATTTTACAGCCTAATAGGGTATCTGGTTTATAGCAGTGCAGGAAAAATATATCTTATCCAATCAGCCTCATCATTTTCAAAGGAGTACTGTCTTATTCTACCGGGATTTTCTTCATCGATAGCAATAATAATGAAACCTTTCTGACTCAGTAGCTTGATATTTAATACAAATAACATAAAACACAGACATGCTAATGAAGACATATTAAGATATTGACTGCTTGTGGAGAAAAATGCATGGTTGTTTTGCTTCCATTTGATGTTGCATATTAGCTGTATAAAGTTGCTGTGGTCTAATCATACTTGAATGTTTGTCCAGGATATATCTGGCACAGCTAGCTGAAGTATATGGCATAATAAAGTTCCAGCCAAAGGAGGGAAGAGCTTCTCCTAGTATTTTTTTTGGTGATATGTTCCTGGTTGGAAAATGAGGTGCCACAAGTACAACAAAACGGGATGAGCAATAAGTGTCATTGGGAAAATCATCCAGTACACAAAATGTTTCAGCATGGTGAAGCCTGCATTCCTTGAACTTCTGCTAGGCCTGTTGAATAAGACATTGAAGACACCAGCCTTTAGCTTGGCTTCAGGTTCCCAAGAAAACAACTAGATTAGTGGTTCTCAACCTGTGGGTCCCCAGATGTTCCTGGACTGCAGCTCCCAGAAGCCTCTACCACTCACTGTGCTGGAAGGGATTTCTGGTAGTTGCAGTTCAGGAACATCTGGGAACCCTTAGGTTAAGAACCACTGAACTAGATCATTAAAATATTTTTGATAGATAAACATTTCAGTTTGGCTGCAACCCATGCAACTCTTTCCATGACTACACTGAAAGTCATTGCTCGAGCAAGGACTGAGTGAGAGGATTTCTATTGAAGCAACAGAACTTTGAAAGGGTCAACAGAGCCACAAACATAAAATTGCTAAATTAAGGTGCTAAGGAATTACCTTCATTCCCATAGTCTTTGAGACAATGACCTGGTGCAGTCCCCTATGGAATGGAGCAGATCCTTGCCTTCTCTATCAGGTCCAGTTCTCCTCACAGGCGTGCCAGGCATGGGGTGCCATATAAGGGGTGTTTGATGGAGGGTATTAAATGTTTGCAGAGGTTGGAGGCAAAGGCTTCTCCTCCTCCCACATTTCCATAGTGCCTACAGGCAGTGAACAGCCTGTTTGAGAGTATGAAGGAACTTGCTGACTCATTTATTTATTTTTACAAAAAATGGTGTAGAGACTAGGGAGAAAATCTCACAGGGCTGTGGATCCCATTTAAATCCCAAAGTTGTGTTTTTTCCACCGTGGCACAACAACAATAAGAAAAATTATTAAGAATTAGGGATGGGCACAAACGGGAAAAATTGTGATTCATTTCATCTTGTTTCACTTCGTTTCCCTGTAATTCATTTTGAGCCCTTTTACATGGGCCCTAAAATACGCTGCAAAACACTTGCAGATCCGGAACATAAAATTGTTTTTCCCACCAGCAGCGGACTTTAAAATACGCCCACACCTACTTAAGCACGCCCCAGCACACTTTACAAGTACCTCGTCTCCGGAGGTAAAAAAAAAAATTCCAATGCAGATTGTAAAGCTGTGGATGCCGGGCTTTCCTCGCCTTCTGTTTGTTTTTGTTGTCCCCGCTGCCCCTTTAACAGACAGGAATCCCTACGGGGCTGCTCCGATGGCAGACGGAGGTGAGCCTGCATTTTTTCTCCCTTTTTTTCTCCCTCCCCTCACCGCAGACAGAAGCAACAGAGTGTGGAAAGGTTGGAACACAGGAAGAAGAACAAAACCCACATGATATCTAGCTGGGGGGGGGATCCAAATTTAATTTACCAGCGGATCTTAGGGGTTGTGTAAAAGGGCTTTGTTTCATTAAATGATTTTTTTTAAAAAATGTATGAACTAAACCAGTAACAAACCTATTTGCTTCTATATAAAATGGGTCCTCTGGATCCTAGAGGCACCAAAATTGGTGGATACCTTCCTTGGACCCCCCCCCCTTTAAGCTCTACAAATTTAAAAAGATTTGGAGTTCAGGGCCGAGTTATTCAACTTCAAAAGGGGTGCCCCTGGAAAAAAAACATTTCTAATTGCAAAGTTATGCGCTCAAAAATAGTGATCCCAAGCAGCTAGCAGCATGGAAATTGGAGTGGAACTTCCTCAAGCCCCCCTTGAAGCACCCCCAATATAAAGAGGTTTGGGTTATAGAGGGCCAAATCATTCAACTCCAAAGGGGTGCCACCAGGAAAAAAAGTAATTTTAAAGTATTAGAAAATACTGATCCCAGGCATCTAGCAGCATGGAAATGACAGGGATGCCTCTGCAGGTTCTGCCCTTGAAGCACCCGCAATTTGGAGAGGTTTGGGGCACATGGGGCCAAGTTATTCAACTCCAAATGTGTGTCCCCAGGAAAAAAAGTTTGTAATTTAAAAGTAATTGAAAATATGGATCCCAGGCATTTAGCAGCGTGGAAATTGCAGGGGAACTTCCTCAATCTCTGCTCTTGAAGCACCCCTAATTTGCAGAGGCCTGGGGTACAGGGGGCCAAGTTATTCAATTCCAAACAGAGTGCCCATAGGAATCCATTTTAAAGTGCTTTTGGGGGGGGGGCAAGTGGTTTTCTAACTGCCTGTTGGGACTAGGGCATATAAGAGGCTGGCTGGTTTTGATTTCTTTGTCATCTGAGGAGTGAGTGAGAGGAGTCAGATGGCTCTGGCATTGCTGCTAGCTCACTGTTATACAGTTGGCTAGCTTCACTTCTGCTGTGTTCTCAAGGCAAAGCTGTTTTGTGTGTTGTTGTGTGAATGGACAAAGAGAGATGCCCTAACCAACCAACCTCTGGCCTGGATGAGATGGCCACAGACCATCTCCCTGACTGGCTAATGCAGGGAGGGCATCACCCTACGGCTCAGGGTTCTCCTGGATGTAGGCTTGTAACAAGGGGGCAGGTGTTTGAGGAGGTGCCAGAACCCTGGGGACTCCACAAATGACAGAAATATGCCACTCAAGGCAACCATCTCGCTCACCACACAAGTGGCCATCTCCTGTGCCCTGCCTCTGGCCCCCTTCCTCAGGCTTGGTCCACCACTAAGGAGCAGCATATCCCGCAACGTGGGCTGCCTTTTTCTTGCTCCTACAGTGGTGTTGCCAGTAGGTCTTTTGCCTGCTTCAGACTCCATCTGCCTGCCCTGGGCTCCCCTCTTCCTGCCAGCTTAGGGGCACTGCAGCAGCCTGTGGTGGTGCCCCTCCAGGTGATTCCTCAGGGATGTTAAGGACAGATGCCTGGGGTCGCTGCCACTGCACACCACCACCTTGTACAACTGGTACAGGACAGGTGGATAGGGGACTGGGAATAACAAAGGATTGTGTGTGGATGGGAAGGAATGTAGTTTCAAGGGTGTAGGACAGGTACGTCCAAACTTCGGCCCTCCAGATGTTTTGGACCACAACTCCCACAGTCCTTTGCCATTGGAAATACAGGCTTGGAATACTGGGAGTTGTGGTCCAAAACATCAGGAGGGCTGAAGTTTGGACATGCCTGGTGTATATATATAATAAAGAAAAACTGCCCAACATCTCTCCCTAATAAAACCCTCCAAAAAAGAAGAGAAAATAGCAGTGTCTCTCTGAGGAGAGAGAGACACACACACAGTACACACACAGAGAGAGAAAAAAGGCTCTGTCTTCTACACACACATGCCACTCTCTCTTTTTCCATTCTTACAACACACAAAGCAGCTTTGCCTCGAGCGCACAGCAGAAGTGAAGCTAGCCAACTGTAAAACAGTGAGCTAGCAGCACTGTCAGAGCCATCTGACTCCTCTCACTCACTCCTCAGAGGACAAAGAAATCAAAACCAGCAAGCCTCTTATATACCCTAGCCACAGCAGGCAGTTAAACCCCCCCACCCCCAAAAGCACTTTAAAATAGATTCCTATGGGCAATCTCTTTGGAATTGAATAACTTGGTCCCGTGTACCCCAAACCTCTCCAAATTGGGAGTACTCCAAGGGGAGACCTTGTGAAAGCTCCACTGCAATTCTCATGCTGTTAGATGCCTGGGATCAGCATTTTCAAATACTTTTAACTTAGAAAAGTTTTTTTTTTCAGCGTGTACCCCTTTGGAGATGAATAACTTGGCCCTGTGTACCCCAAAGATCTCCAGATTTGGCATGCTTCAAGAGGAGAGCTTGAGGAAGCTCCACTGCTAGCTGCCTGTGATCACTCTTTTCAAGCACATAACACTGCAATTAGAAATGTTTTCCCAGGGGCACCCACTTTGAAGTTGAATAACTCAGCCCCTGAACCCCAAATTTCTCCATGTTTGGGGGGGCTTAAAGGGGAGAGTCCAAGGAAGGTACCCACCAATTTTGGTGCCTCCAGGATCCAGGGGAGCTGTTTTACAGAAAAATGAATTGGGTGATTTCAAACAAATAAAACAGCCAATTCGTTTTGCTGCTAACAAATCGCTGCTTTCCTGGTTTGTTTCATTTCATTTTGTTTCGTTATGTAATGAACGAATGAATCAGCAATTCATTTTTCATTTGGTACCCATCCCTACTGAGTATTAGTGACATTTAAGATACAGACAAAAGATTCTCCCCCTGCTGTACATGATAGCAGTGTAATAATTGTCTTTATTCAGTGTCCCAAATCCTATCCCTGCACCAAAGTAGATAGATGGAAAATGCAATTTCAGTGCATAACAAGGACAGATTATTTATCCTGAAGACTTTGTGAATGATTTCAGGATTACCTTGTTAAGCCTACAGAACAATGTCACATTATACATGTGTCACCAGAATTGTAGTCTGCTGGGATTGTTATCAGGAAAGTATATATGGGATTGCAGGCTTTGTCATGTGTTATATATTTGTTTTAATTCTTAACAAGCATTTGAGATTTCAAACACGTGTCATATGCAATGTAAAATACATACAAAAACCCAACCATCTATTTAATTCATGCAAAGCAACTTTAAAATGTGTGATTCGCAATAAGAAAACAGCATCAGCAGACATCCGCTTAATCTTTCCAAATCCAAGTTGAATAAGTAGTATCTGACATAACGTGCAAATTAGGCTAGTGGGATATGGGAACTGAAATATGTCAGATCTGCAGTTTGTCACATGAAGTACATTATGGATTGCTGGGTTCAAAGCACTCATTTAGCTGTGTTTACGGGTGTATTATGGAGATTTAAGCAGTAGTACTAGACATCTCACCCTGGGGCAGAAACCATTCCAGAAACTCTTTAGCCTTTCATTTAAGATACATATGAATGAAATCCTGAAGCACAGGGGCATTGTGATGGCAGGACTGAGCAAGAATGGAGCACAGTTAGAGATGGGCATGAAGCCAACAGCTAGGAACAGAGATCAGGAGTAGGATTTGAGAACAGATGACAGTGGGAAGTCTGAAGGTTGCTGCATCTGAAGCCATGAGCAGAAAAAGAAAAACAGATGGTCTGAGACACACGAGGAACACTAAAGAGCCTTCCATAACAACAAGGCAGCTGTCGTATTACACAGCCTTGGAATGAATAGGAAATCCTTTACTCAGAGCCTTTGCAGACAATCTGTAAGACTCAATGTCTAGTATACAGTATTCGATGTTCAACATTACATAGATATTAGATAGAGGCAGTGATGAGAAATTCTAAAAAGCAGGAATATTGGGGAGGGAGCTGTGTACTTGGGCCCACTGTGCCATTTGGAGATACACACACACACAAGCACTATCACATTAAGCCAGTGATCGCTGGCACAAACTAGGAATTGGTGGAGATGGAGGGATGAGCTCCACACTTTTATGGAGTGCAATGAAGTTTAGTGGCAGGAAAGATGAAGCATGCTCCCATCTCTTTGCAATCTATACAATGAAAAAAGGTGACAACTGAGAAGACTGGTCCTTAATGTTGTGTGTGTGGGGTGTGTGTGTGTGTGTGTCAGCTTCTTTTGAAATTCTGGCATCCATCTATGCTCCATTTGTTTGTCTGTCTGGTTGTCTATCTCTTTTGCTTTGTTTGTTTTTTGCATCTTTCAGACAGCTTAGTGAACTATGTGGAATGTAAAGGTTTTGATATGGGATGGACCTCAACCATGTAGATTAATTCAGTCACATTTGTTTAATGTGCAGCTGGGTTTATATTTTGCAAGTTTGTTGGATCATTCCGGGTAATTTGTTTTGATGTTTTCTTAACATGTTTGCCATCTTCTGGAAGAGTTCTGTGAGAGTTTTGTCACGCTAATCATCCATAGGCGAGTGTATGGTGATTGGTGATTTCCATGTCTTGCAGCTTAGATCTGGGCCCCAGATTGGGTCATTTATTTCCTTGGAGACCCATTTTAATAATGTATTTTTCCATGAAATATGCATTTCATGGAATGCATTGAGGGTGAGACTGATTTGGGAAAAGTCTTACCAGAGCAACAGTGGTGACAGGCAGGCATGTGATACGTTGCTCAACCTGTCTAGGAAGACCTCACCCAAGAGGCTAAAAACTGTTGCAACCTGGCACCTTTTCTGCCACATTGAAAAACCAGACTACTCTTTTAGTGCTGTTTCCCTTGAGAACATTTTTCCCCTCACTTGAAAAGCTGGTGAAATATTCCTTGAGATTTCAGGCCATGCCAAGATATCTGGCAAACCTAGGCTTGTTGGCTTGTTGTCTGTGGTATTTTTTTACTACTTTCACTAAAAAGATTACATATTATCGATGAGGATACTTGAGACTTTCATGGGATATACATTCAAAGTGTCCTCATTTCCATATCCCAGACCAGCTAGACTGGGAAATCTTCCAAGTAGTGAGTGCTACACATTGTGGTTTTTTTTTCCCCAGCATTTTGTGATTTACATATAGGGTAGGGGCAGCAGGGAGCAAAGTACCTTATATAAAATGCATATTTCATGGAAAAAAATGCATATAAAACTTACGGTTAAGGGTAAAATGCGTAAAATATGTGTTTTTGAGTAAATCGTTTCCAAAAGCAATAACAAGACTGTAATTTTTTTGTTTTGTTTTCTAGTTTGTGGATTAGGTATGGAAATACCAAAAAAAAAAAAATGGATGTGGAATAGAAGATGCAAGAAGAGAATCCAAAACAGTCCAGTAAAATAATACTCCATACCTAATTTTTAGTCTATGCCAGTATTGAAAAATCTGGAAATCTAATTTTAAAAAGAATGAGTATCATGACAACCTCAAGTCACCAGTAACTGAATGGTGCTGTGAAGATGATTTGAGTCCCATGTCATACTTCAATTTTCCTTAGAGGTGAAATGCCAAGCTCTGCTTTTTTGTCACTCTAAAATATATTAAAGTTGTACTTCTAGGTTTTGAAAGGTGAGGAAGGGACCTCAAGAGTCACCAAAACTCATATTGCTCTGTACCCAAGATCAGCCCAGTGGTGGCACATCAGTTCCTCCTTATCCCTACCAGACATATACAGTATATCACAGAAGTGAGTACACCCACTTACATTTCGTAAATATGTTAGTATATTTTGTCATGTGACAATACTGAAGAAATGACACTTGGCTTCAATGTAAAGCAGTGAGTATACAGCTTGTATAACAGTGTAAATGTTCTGCCCCCTCAAAATAAGGCAACACACAGCCATTAATGTCCAAACTGCTGGCAACAAAAGTGAGTACACTCCTAACTGACAATGTTCAAATTGGGCCTAAGTAGACATTTTCCCTCTCTGGTGTCATGAGAGCCGTTAGTGTCACAAGGGCTCAGGTGTGAAGGGGGAGAAAGTGCTATCGCTCTCCATCTCACATTTGGTGTTATTGCTCTCACTCTCTCATACTAGTTACTTGAACTTTCACATGGCACCTCATGGTAATGAACTATCTGAGGACCTGAAAAAATGAATTGTTGCTCTTCATAAAGATGGCTTAGGCTATAAGCAGATTGCAAATACTCTGAAACTGGACTGCAGCACAGTGGCCAAGACTAACTGGACAGGTTCCACTCAGAACAGGCCTTGCCATGGTTCACCAAAGAAGATGAGTGCCTGTGTTCAGCATCATATCCAGATGTTGGCTTTGGGAAATAGAAGCATGAGTGCTGCCAGCATTGCTGCAGAAGTTGAAGGTATGGGGGAGGTCATCCTGTTAGTGCTCAGACCATACACTGCACACAGAGTCAAATAGGTCTGCAGGGGTATCATCCCAGAAGGAAACCTCTTGTAAAGATGATGCACAAGAAAGCCCACAAACGGTTTGCTGCAGACAAGCAGACTAAGGACATGGATTTTTGGAACCATGTCCTGTAGTCTGATGAGACCAAGACAAACTTATTCCATTCAGGTGGTGTTGAGCATGTGTGTCAGCAACCAGGTGAGGAGTACAAATAGAAGTGTGCTATGCCTACAGTCAACCACGATGGCGGGAGTATCATCCTCTGGGGCTGCATGAATGCTGCCAGCACTGGGGAGCTCCAGTTCATTGATGGAATGCCAACATGTACTGTGACATACTGAAGAAGAGCATGATCCCCTCCCTTCAGACACTGGGCTGCAGGGCAGTATTCCAACATAATAATGAACCCAAACACACCTCCAAAATGACCACTGCTTTGCTAAAGAAGCTGGGGGTAAAGGTGATGGGCTGGCCAAGCTTGTCTCCATACCTAAACACTATTGAGTATCTGTGGGGCATCCTGAAATTGAAGATTGAGGTGTGCAAGGTCTCTAACATATACCGGTTCTGTGATGTCATCATGGAGGAGTGAAAGAGAACTTCAGTGGCAACCTGTGAAGCTCTGGTGAACTCTATGCCCAAGAGATATAGGCAGTGTTGGAAAATAATGGTGGCCACTAGAGATGGGCACGAATAAAAAAATGGCATTTCGGTTTTTCGTTTGTCGTTGAGAGGTCCGTTTCATTTTGTTTCCATTTTTTGTGAATTTTTGGAAAATTTTTGTTTTTGTTTTTATTTTTTCATTTTTCATTTCTACCCACTTCTTGCATGATTTTAAAGCATTTCTATGCGGGGGCATCCCCCAACTCCCCAGACCAGAGGGAAAACACTAAAAAAAATTGATGCTGGCAGAGACACAGTATAGACTAGGTACGCAGGGAGGCTGCAAAGGGAGCAGCAGGCGTTGCCCAGGGTGCAAGGCAGCAGCAGAATGACTGCACTGCGGGGCAGGGGAGGGTACTCACTGAGAGGTACGCACACACGCACACAGGGAGGCTGCAGGACTGAAGCGAAGGTTGCAGAGACAGCAATCCCACCCTAACTCCCACCTGGGACTGCAAGGAGGACAGGGGCTGCCAGAGCTTTTTATGCCCTCTGTGGCTGCCAGACCTGCCCAGTCTGCAACCTGGGCATGCTATTGGTTGAAGTTGTCCAAGAATTTACATGATCCCATCACATGGCTTGCCCCCATGTTGTGGCTGGAGTGTGACATCCAGTTTGTCATCCTTAAAGGGAAAAGAAAAATACATCGCGATGGGAGAAGACAAATCAAATGTTTTAAGGACCCCAACCCCCTGGTAGGTAATAATTTCAAATAATTATTGCATTATCACTGCATTTTTATGGATGTCCAGGGCGTTTTAATACCCAAGAAATCAATATTAGGCATCTGGGAGACATTTTGGGTGGATGTCCCCTAACTCCCCTTAAAAGAAAAAAAAAAACAGCATTCTGAGAAAAGACATAAATGCACATTTTAAGGACCCCAACCCCCCTGGTATGTATTATCAGACGGTATAAATAATTATTCCTGGGTTTTTATGGATGTCCAGGGTGTTTTTTAACATTTAAAACAGCTCATTTCATTGCGCATCGCCATTAACGAAAACAAAATGTAACAAACACAATTTTTGTGGTTCTGTTCATTTCGTTCCATTTTCATCACAATTTTCGTTTGTCATTTCATTACGTAATGAAATGAATAACGAATAACAGAAACGAAAAAATGTTCATTTCATACCCATCTCTAGTGGCCACACATAATATTGACACTTTGTGTCCAATTTGACATTGTCACTTAGGGGTACACTTACTTTTGTTCCCAGCGGTTTAGACATTAATGGCTGTGTGTTGTGTTATTTTGAGGCGACACCATATTTACACCGTTATACAACCTGTATAATTGCTTTACATTGTAGCCAAGATATAATAAAATATTTACAAAATGTGAGGGGGTGTACTCTCGTGGTATACTGTATGTGGCAAGGTTTCAAACTGCAAGGTGTTTTAAAAACACCATGAACACACATAGTTCACAGAAATGCTCTGATGCAGTGCAAAGTGTAAAAGGCCAATAAAACATAACACCCTAAAGTATTTTTCTGACATAAAGAATCAACATCAAAACTGGGAGCAACCAAGAAGTCTTCTGAGTATAGACAATGTTTGATAGGGTATTATCTGGTGGTGGCATGCCCACAATTCTTCATGATCCAAGAACTTCCTTTCAAGTGCCTTACCCCTTTCTTCTCTCACTGCAAACATTGGAGGTGGCTTTCACTATCTTCACACCATACACTCAATCTGTATGGTATAATTTCTCAGATCCTTGCGTCATTCCCAGGATCTGAGAATTCAAATTATTCTCAGAAGCACTAAATTGTATACCCCCACTTGTACTCTACCCAAAGAGATGAACTCCTTTCCAAGCACAAGTAGTTAATTACCTCATTATACCTCTTTTTCTTCAGAAATGGAATTTATGGGACCGTTGGTCTTGACTAGCCAATTACTTTAGTAGCTCACAGTAATAGAAACAGTTGGGGTGATGAACAATAGCCTTGAAAGACTGGCAGTCCGGTGATAATCAGTATTAGAGATGGGCACGACTTGAAAAAAAATATTTTCGAGTTGTCGTTAGTCGGGCCGGTTCCGTTTCGGCTCGTTTCCGTTTTTCGCGAAAAATCGCAAAAATTAGTCGGTTTGTTTTTTCATTTTTCTTTTTTGTTAGTACTGGTTTTTTGGGGGGGTTAGCGGGCTCCTAGAGGCACCTCTGTGGGGTGGGTGCCTCCTCTGGCCCGCTAGGAAGGGAAAGCGGGCTCCTGGAGGCACCCATGGGTGCCTCCTATCCTCACCCACTAGGAAGGGGAAGCAATAGGCTCCAAGAGACCCCTCAACATGGGGGTCTCCCCTCCTCACCTGCTGCTGCAAAATGGCATGCATAGCCATATGGATATGCATACCACTATTGCAGACAGTCAGACCAGTCCACTGGTACGACCCTCCGTCAAGGACTGGGTCGCACCTGCCATGTCCCACAAAGAAGGGAA
>JAHTLZ010000379.1:30384958-30406497 GCA_023846285.1 Phrynocephalus versicolor | reverse complement strand
CTTTTAATTTACTTTGGAAAGAGTTTCCTTCTGCTGTGCAGCAATGCTATCTCTTACTTGGAAAACACTATCCCAGGTTTAAGTAAGTCCTGCTGCAATTAAGTTAGCAACACACAGAAGTTCAGCCCTTCTAATGCAGCAAAGATGAAATGATCTATATTGCAGTAAAAAGTCACCTTTCAGCTCAGGCTGGAGTATGTTTTTAATTTTGCAAGTTGGTGTCAAGCTCTTAACATTATTAGTGTGCATTTGTTGTGGTTTTAGTAAATGGATTAGGCTCCTTTGGAAATTATTACATGCAATAATGATTTCAACCATACCATTAGCATATGTAAGATCTGGATTGCTTTAAAAAGGTGTAGTTCTGACTTATAGTACAGTACATTGAAATTTCCTTAAACAAATAATGAATAAGACAAGAGAAGCTAGAGTGGGAGAAACATTAAAAAAAACAAATTTCCATGCATTGCCACTGAGAAACTGCTCATTTGCAGGTTCCCTTCTCCTTCGTCCCAGCACGACATATCTTTGCCTTGCAGAAAATATAAAAAATCCTTGGTGGGTGGAGAAAAGATTGAAGAAGCAAGAATGCAAGCAAGTCAGATAAGCTGGAGTTGATCTTATTAAAACAAGTCAAAAGGAAGTGCCAGGAGCTGGCCTCAATCTTCATTTCATCATATGCTTTAAGGAAGAGTGGTTTGTATAGTCAGCTCCCCATGTAGAGCCTCACAGCTAAGCTAAGCACAATGTGCAAGCCATAAATTGCACATGGTCCTAGGATGCAAAAAAAAAGCAAAGCAAACTGTGCTGCTTATATTCCACCCAACAACACTTAATGTACTTTCTGGGTGGTTTACAATTTAATTACACAGACTACACTTTGCCAACCCCAATGCACCTAGCATGCACCTAGCATGGTGTGGTCTAAATAGGGTACCTTGAGATCACAGGGGAGAAGTGATATACTATGATAGAGATGGGCACGGCCAGAAAAAATGAAGTTTCGAGTTGTTGTTTGTCAGGACGGGCCCGTTTCGGGTCGTTTCCGTTTGTTGTGGAAATTTCCAAAAATTTGTCATTTCCGTTTCCGTTTGTCGTTTGGGTTGGGGTTGGGGGTAAGTGGGCTCTGGGAGGCACCTCTCTGGGTGCCTCTGAGTTGACCCACTAAGAAGGGAAGGGAAGCGTAATGCATAGCCACCGCGTACCATACATTATGTTAGGGTTGGGTGGTAAGTGGCAGAGGCACCTCTCTCAGCGCTTCTCTGACTCACTAAGAGGGAAAGCATACTGGCATACTGGCGTACAGGTTAGGCTTAGGGAGGGAGTGGGTCTGGAGTTGGAGGCACCTCTCTGGGTGCATCACTCTGACCCACTAAGAAGGGAAGTGTACTTGCATACGAATCTGGGTTAGGCTCGGGGTTAGGGTAACGGCTAGGCTTAGGGTTACGGTTAAGGTTAGGGTGGGTTAGTGGGCTGCACCTCTGGGTGCCTCTGACCCACTAAGAAGGACAGTGTACTGGTGTATGGGTTAGGGTTAGGGTTAGGGTTAGGGTTAGGGTTAGGGTTGGTGGGCTTTTTATGCCCTCTCTGGCACATCCAGAAGTCTCAGTCAAAACCTGGCCATGCGATTGGTGGAATGGCTCCAAAAATTTGCATGGTCCCATCCCATGGCCAGCCAATCATTGCGCGTGCGCAGGTGTAAAAAAATAAAAATAAAAATAAAATAAAATAAAATCAATGGAGACGTTTTATTGCAAGAAAAACCCACTTCTGCTACTATAAAAATTCAGGCAGTTAAAATACCTAATTTTCACATGTTTCTGTTGTTCTTTGGTGGTTTTTTGGACCACGATTTAAAAATAAATATTGCGGTCGCCATTTTGGATCCCCACCACCACATGGCATAGACTGAGACGACAACGAGGATGACCCCCCCCAGCCTGGTGCAAGCAGCCCAGGAAAGGAGAGGGGGAAGGCTGGTGATCCCCCCCCAAAAAAAACCACCCCTCTGGTAGGTGCCCTCACTTAGGCAGGCATATTTTCGCCTGCTTTTTTGGCCGGGAATTGTTTTTTTTTTTTTTTTGTTATTTTTAAAACTTTTTTTCTATACTGCGATCGCGACAAATCAGACCCAGTTTATCTTTTTCGGGTCGGGTTCAAGCTGGAGTGGAATAATTCTCATTACCGTTACCCGTTATGTAACGAAAACGACAAACGGTAATGGAAACTAGGATTTCGCCGCTCTGTGCCCATGTCTACTATATGATCTGATTTTTCAAATGTTATATCATCAAGCAATCATCTGGCTCTTTCACTGTCATCTGAACAGTTTCCCAGGCCTCCTTCTCCTCTGTTGGTCACCCACTCCAGGCTGGAACTGCCTCCACCAGGGCTTTTCCAGCGCCTTTGGCTCGGAGGCTCTGTCCTTACTTTTTCTCTCCCGACCTTGGCCTCCCACTGCCACAGCCTGTTCAAGGTGTCCACGCAGGCTCCATGCACCTTTCAGCATCTGGCCAGGGAGTGGGGCCAAGGTGCCAACACCCCTCCAAATCTCGCATCATCCAAGCTTTTCCCGCTCTCCCTGGCCTTCCCATTCCCCCCCCCACACACACACACATCTTCCTCTCAAGCCCCATTATCCTCCTTCACTCACTGGTGGGCTGCTTGGCTCACCTTGGCATCGCCAGTTCAGCCTGGCTGCCTGGACCTCTCCTGAGCCATCCTGTGGAGAAAGCCAGTCAGGCAGAGGGCTGCCGCTGCTGCCACCAGGACTCAGATCAGTGGGCAACCAGGAGGAGGTGGAGGAAGCCCTCCAGGGCCGGCCTGGATGCCTTTCCTCACTTGCTCTCAGTACCGCTCCCTACCTCTCCCTCTCTCAGCCTAGCCAGCAAAAGGAGGAGGGGAAAGAGAAAGCATGGCAGACCCCTCAGAAATGGTGGCGGTGGATTGGAAGGTCTGGGGAAAGAATGAGTCAAATTTATTTCATTAAAAAAGAAAGAGAGGAAGGGAGAAAGAATGCACAAGGTAAGCCATTCTTTAAGTCCTCCTGGTTGCCCTTGCCATCACTGCCCCTGCCACCATACTGCTGCAGCTGCTGAGTGAAGCCTCTGGCTTGCCTTCCCCCTCCCCATCCAATGGAAACCCCAGGTGTGATGTCAGTCCTGGGACTGAGCAGTAAAGTGAGGGATGAGCCAGCCATCCAGGGAAGCAGGGGGTGGGGTGGGGACAGAGCTGCCACCTCCACTGCCATCATGCTGCACAGCTTCCTGCTCAACTTCCCCCTCCCCCCTGTCCGATGGAAACCCTGGGCATATCAGGCCTAGGCACAAGCAGGAAGGCAAGGGGTGAACCAGCCAGCCAGGGAAGCTGGGGCTGGGTGGGCACAGCCTGCTTCCTGCCTTCCCCATGGCATTTATTAAAGTGTGGGGAGAGCAAGGGAGGGGGAGGGAGGGAGGGTGGTCCAGCCATCTGTGGGACAATCAAAATGTCCTGATGGGCCAGATCTGGCCCGCAGGCTGGACTTTGGACATAGCTGCCTTAATTGTTCCCCTCAAAGTGTGAGAGTAAGGTTCAAGTTTTGAGTTTATCTTCAATTCTTCATTCTGTCCTTTGGCTTATAGATATCCTAACACCATCTCTCTAAAATCTGTGTCCTGAAAACATCATCTCTGTGTTTCTGCAAAGCACCCCCACCTCTGCAGACATGGGTTTCTAAACTGAAGGGCAACAGGATGTGTCCAAACCACAAAAAGTGTATAGCAAATGTCAAACCGCATGCTAAGACATCTCAGATCTTAAAATATCTTGTTTGCACCTTTGTATCCAGCTTTTGAAACTCACTGTTAACACAGAGAGAACAATACATTGTGAAATTAATGACCTTTTAATCTTGCTAATACAGATTGGAAAGTATCACTGATCTTTAAGTTTGGTTGCGTTACGGAAAATGAACATATATGTAATGAAGTCACATGCTTTCCACTGCGGCAAATTGTAACCAATCCTGAGTTTGTTCTTTATCTGTTTCTGTATGCTGAAGAATATTTAAGACTGGACATTCCATACAGGAAGTTGTCCCTGTGTTCAGGCACCCCTTGTGCACAAGGTATTAGGAAAGGATCCTCTGGAAATAAAACTACATTCCCAGTGCACACTTTGTCTGTCGTCCATTTTATAGTGATTCTCATTGAGGATCAGCCACATTCAAATGTGTGGCGACAAAAGTAATGGCCTGATTGCAGAGAAAAAAATCAGGAAAACCCACGGAAAAAGGGGTAAACTTGATTCAGAGGAAACCAACATTCTTGCAAACATCCAATTTATCACCTCTTCTCTCTGTTTCAATATACCTTCAATGCACCTTTCTCTGACTTTTGAAAGTGGAGTTCACTTTCACATGATGTGAAACCTTCAGCTAAACTTACTGATTCTTTCTTGGGAAATGCAGTCAAAGAATGTTGATGGAACCACCGATGATTAGCATCTACAGTACTCCGCAGGATGGATAATACAATCCTGGTCATGTGTTTATCTTCTCATATGAATCCAAGTTGCTAACCACTCTTGCCATGCCTTTGTCATCCCTCTTGGCTCTCTTGCAGTATCTAAATTCAAACTCCAGTCTGATCTGGGCAACATGACAAATGGTCAGCTATGCTGGCAGTCACACTTCAGTGACATTTTGAGGATCATATATTATCCATACATGGTGTAGCACTTCTATGTCTCATGATTTGCATCAAGGATTGCTATAAAATATGATCTCTTATATTGACTTTATGACTTCTACATTTTTAGTTTTATTTCGTATTATCTATCTAGTTTGTTTAAGGATGTGTGTACTAAAAGTTACCATCTATACTGCTAGCACTGTACTGTAATCTCTTGTATAAGCTCCTGTTACTGTTTTGAAGAATTTAGAATACCTCATCAGAGATTACAGGCACTGAATACTGACTGTTGTCTTGTGCAATTTTCTTCCAATTATATCTCCCTATGTGACATAATGTACAGATCTTGGTTAGATGTACTCAAGGACTCCACCCATTTGAAAGTGATGCATTCATTTTTTTTTAATATCAGCAGGTCTTCTATTCTGCATTGCAATCTGCTTTTGAAAACACCCATTTATAGGGAGGCCTTCATTTTTTTAAAAAAAATTAATGACTTAAAAGTTGAAGACCTCTTAACATTTTGCATAGAAAGATAGCTGACATTAAATTTCGGTTCCTCTAAAGATAATTTATTAGAGCAATGTTTAGGAAAGCAAACATGGATTTCTAAGCAAAATTCAGTGGGTAAAGGCCATGTGCATATTGCTACTACAAATGTGAAGAAGCAATTACTCTTGGAAAGCTGTTGGCCTTGCCATCCCCAACCAACAAAGCCAATGGTCAAAAATACAAATTATATTTCAAGAACATCTGAAAAGCCAGATTCTCTGCACCTGTCCTAGTAAGCCCTAGTAAGCCTTCAGTGGTGTTTACCCCTTAGAAAGTGTGCACAGTGTTGGTCAGATAGATGGTTCTTTATTTTAAATTCAAATCTATGATTGAGTTCATTGCATTTTGTTATCCTTCCACTCTTCTCAGTATTGCCTCCTTTTCTATCAAATTTCTTTTTAGATCTGAACTTGCTTGATTTTGGAAGCTAAGCAGGGTCGGCCCTGGTTAGTACTTGGATGGGCGACCACCAGGGAATACCAGGTGCTGTAGGTGCCTAGAGTAGGAACTGGCAAGCCACTCCAGTATTCCTGCCAAGAAAACTTCATGGACATGGGATCATGAAGAGTCTGTCACAACTGTACTGACACAACACAACACACACCCCTCCCTCCCCACCATTAAGTTATTCCTCCAAAAAGATTATGGAAGTATCACAAACATTTTCTGCAATTAAACTTTTGGTCTGGAAAGGGTCCCAAAGGTTACAAAAAGAGGAAAGACAGAAGGTCAATAAAAAGGTACATGATGTGCTTGCAAATATTCCCAAGGTCAATCTGGGAAAGGCTTTGGACTTTACAGTTGCAAGACTACGTAGACCATATTGAACTAGATGAACCATTGATGTGTATCTGTAAAAGGCGAAGATCAGATCACATAATCATTCTTACGTCTATCCAATGTACAGCAAGTATATGACATAAAAGTGGCAAAAACTGGGTCTATTGCATTTAGAGCAAGTAATAGGAAAACCACTGGAAAAGGCAATAATGGGGGGAAGCTGAAGAAAGAGGGGGAAAGCAAATATAAAATGGATTAATGGTCTTCAAATTGCAGAAGCTAGGCTGTCAATGGTAGGATCTTTTAGAAGTCCCTAGTCCATAATATCATCAAATTAAGAACGGAGAGCACATAACAAGATCATGAATAATATGAATATATAATAATCACATCAAAATATAGCTACAAGCTAGGATTTAAACCTGTAGCAGGCTATGAGCATGAGCAGTTTCTAGAGGGTGATAAGAATAGCTTAGACTCTTTCTTTTTTGTCCTAGGAATGCCACACAGTATGACTTAAAGTATTGTGAGTCTAAGTACAGTACTGTGATCTGTTTATATTATTAATTTAGGTGCAAACACAAGTAACATAGCACTGTGAACATGTGATTTCAATATATGTTGATTTAATAAGCAAACTTCTGTGTGTTGCACATCACTATTCTGACCCAGGTGGCTGGTCATAAGAAAAGTTTGATGCATGGCACATTACAGTAATCTGCTAACAAAGACATCTGGATCAAACAGCTGCTCAAGGTCAATAAAACTGTAATTGGAAACCCTGGTTTCTGAATTTAAAGACAGGAGTATGGTGTGTGACTTTAGTCAGTGGATATGCATGGGACTTTTTCTACTTTCTAGCCATTCACTGCAAATGCTAGCTTAAACCATATTCATTAGCAATGGAAGAGTCTATTACTTTTATTTTTAATTAATATCTCAAGGTCTTTCCACCTTGAATATGAAGAAATCTCTGAATGTGGCTAAACTTCATTTAAAATGGAAACAATTCCTCTTCCATTTGCTCTGGCCACATTGACCAGGCATAGCTGATCATGTTGTCCTCCCTTATCAGATGAAGAAGTTCAGAACAAAAACTATGCCTGAATTCATACGATTTTCTACATATACATAAAAGCCACATACTTGGATTCCATAGCCTGAATACCTAAATGAAAATATATGACTTTCAAATTGTTTTAAAAAATGGGGGAAACCCTAAGTTCCCACCACCAATATTCCCATTAAAATCATTGAATTATTTGGGAGTACCCAAATATGACATTTTAAAAACATTGGTTATTTGTTTTAAAGGCAAGCCAAAAAGCAATTCTCTATTTATATCTGAACAGAACTGTGAACAGTGAGGACAAATGAAGACAACATGGCTGTATAAAAAAATAAATCTTCAGAGTCAATTGCTACTGAAGTCTTCAGTGAGACCTCCACTTTGAACTGATGTTAACTGACAGACAATTATTGACTAAAGTACTGGAGGAGTCATTAACTGAAATGGTATACAAATAATGAGCAAGTCATTAAAAAAACTAATGTCAATGCAGCATCAAATTACTGAAAGTGTTTCAGACCACATAATTCACAAAGTTAGTAATAAACCATATTTTGCTAAATGAGTGACACACAAAGATATTATGCATACCTTTAAGTATCTCCTATTACAAGACCAATTTTGATCTTCATTAGATCAGTCACTCTTTAAAGATGTACTGTTGAATTAATAGAAGAAAAATTAGAGCTGCAAAAAATCTGGTAGAGCTGTGTTATATACTTATTTTAATATACTGTTTCTTGTTATCCCCTAGTGCCACCTCTGGTTTAAACTCACTGTGTACAAAAAGCAACCAGGGATTTCATTGCCAACTGCTTTCTTTGGCAAGAAAATAGAAGTCCTGCTGGGTTCACCACCTTTTCAAGCAGATAATCACACCTTGAATTTGACTGCTCTTCCTACTGAGTTATCCCCTGTTTCAGCATGATTACTGTTCTTAATAAGAGGTTAGCAGTTACAGAATGGCTTGGTATTCATAAGGATTTAGGTCTCTGTACATCAAAAGAAAGCAGATATATATTATTTCCTGTTGCAAAATGCTACTATCTTAACATGAAAAGCTCTGTTCATTTTCCTAGGCTTATAAAACACAGAGGATTTTTTTAAATACAGTTTGTTACTTTCAAGTCAACTGCTATACAAGCAAGGGACAAGTCCTTTTTGTAACTGTGCATTTAGAGATGCGTGCAAAATGAAAAAATGAAGTGTTTTGTTCCATTTCTTTAGTATATTAGTTTTGTTTTGTTATGTTACTAATAAACTTTTAAATAATTTTTGGAAAGAAATAAAACAAAGCATTCTGTTAATGGTTCCCTGGGTCCTAGAGGCACCAAAATAGCAGGGTAGCTTCTTTGGACTCTTCTCTGTAAACCCCCCAAATTTGGAAAGGTTTGGAGTTCAGGAGGCTGAGTTATTAAATTCCAAAGGGGGGGGCAGGAGAAAATCATTTCTAATTGAGTCAGGAAAACAATTGTTTTCTGACTCAATTAGAAATGATTTTCTCCTAGTGTGACTCCTTTGAAGTTTTATAACTCAGCTCCCTGTATACCAGACCTCTCCAAATTTGGGGGACTTACAGAGAAGAGTCCAAAGAAGCTACCGTGCTATTTTGGAGCCTCTAGGATGGCTCATTTCTTTCCTAGAGGAAAAATTGGTGTTTCATTTTGTTTTGTTTGAAACACGTCCTACCATTTGGTTTCATAATGATATGATTTGTTATGTAACATAATGACAAAACAATATTTCATTTTTTCATTTTGTGACCATCACTACTGTGCATTGTAGTTAAATAATGGTTTTTGCACTAGATTCTGCAAAGGTGCTACAGTTCTTCCCAAAGGTGCTACAGTTCTTCCCAATTACTTCTCTAAAAGGTGGATTATTCTCTCTCCATAAGCCACTGTATTAGAGCTTGATGGAAAGCTTCAGAGAATGCAGACTGCTCTCTTGTTCCCCCTTTTGGTGTAAAGAAACTGCCACCCCACGTCTTCTTCCTATACAGTTGTCAAGAAGGGCACATCCATTGTGGGAGTTCTTGTGATTGAGGGACTCAATAACAAAGAAGCCCAGGATCTGACCTCTTGCAATGAGCAGGAAGTTGTACTCAATGGCCTTATAGGAGCCTTTCAACACAGCAAGAAGTCTCTGAGCCATTTCTCTTGGGAGAGGTTATCCACAATATTTAATGGGGAGGGGTAACAATTTTCCTGCACAAAAATCCACACTAGCACAGATTCTGTCCATTTTGGAAAATATGACTGTTAAAAGAACAAAAGAGATGTAATACTACAGTAAAACAGAATCACACCTGCTTGCATTGGTCAGTAAATCTAGATGATCTATAATGTTTTGTCAGCAAACCTGTTCCTGTTAGACACTCACATATTTTCCTAGAATGTGTAGCAGCCTGTAAAATGGCTCAAAGCTTATTAATGCATGAAAGCAGATTTGGAATTTCCACTTTACAAGCACCTGTAATAAACTTGTGACTCTACCATCTGTTGCTTATGAAATATGAGGTTCATGGTTACTATAAGACTAGTGCCACCTTTTCCATCTCAGCATTGTTGCCAAGGCTTCTAATGGTATCTTCATCTAAAGCTTAAATGACAGCTGAATTTCTCCAGCACTCCTTCACTTACTGTGAGCAAGTATTCATCATATACTGTAGATAGCACTCTAGTATGTACAGTATGTTCATATTAAATGATAGGGAAGAAAAATAATTTATTGCAGTTATTACGAGAAAAAGGCATGAACAAAAAACAACAACCAATAAGTTTATTAAGTGGTTCAGTGGTTCAGTTTGTTTTGAGTTTATCAAGGGTAATGAATCCAAACAGAATCCAAACCAACAAACTTCTTAAGAGATTTTGGATTTGTTTGGTCCATTTTCTCCCTTCTTTCCCCCAACAACTGTCCTTCAGAAGGACAAGGCAATCCTGGGAATGATATAGTGACTACAGGGTTGACTATTCAGGCAGCTCCAGGGGCCTATAGATCCTGTCAAGGACGCAGTATATAAAGCCTAAAAAATTAACAGTCCACAAACTCCTGAAATTTGTACCCCAGGTTGGCTTTCCTCCTGATCTGAATAGACTTTTAAGATGGCCACAGGTGTATGAAAGTTACACCTCTGCCACCCCTTCCAACAGCTATTAAGCTATTAAGTGGTCCTGATTTTTCCAGGGATAGATGAAAGGGCAGTATGACAAATAGGAGATAGGTTGTATCTAAGCCCTCCACCCTTGTTGATAGAGGGATTTTCTAGACACACATGTATGGCCTCTGTGATAACTCTTTTGAACTTCCTGTCTTCTCTGTTGAATATGCATACATCTTCATCATTGAATGGGTGACCTTTCTCCTTCAAAAGGAGGTACACAGCTGATTCTAGCCCTATGCTGCTGCTGCTCCTGTTTCACCAATGTAGAGCTCTGAACACTCCTCACTGTATTTGGCCACATAGAATATATTGCTCCTCTTGTGTTTTGATGTCTGATTTTTTGGGGAGTGTGGGGGGGTGGATGAGTCCTTGCCTAGTATTTGTGGGTTTGAAGTGAATTGGTATATGTGGTTTACCAAAAGTCCTTTTGAGCTTGAGTATAAGGAAGAGGTAGAGGACCTCAACTTGCTTTCATATTTGGTTAACCTCTCATCTTAATGTAAATGTACTTTGCAAATGTTGTAATTTCTGTACTTCTGAGATTGATTACTGCTGGCCCTCTGACTTGTATAAGTTATGTTTTCTTTGTTGCTTATTTGGAAGAATATACAATTTATTAAAATTAACTGTTTAATCTGTGATAACCTGCTTGACTTAGTTTCATTTTCTTAATCTGGTGGTAGTTTGGATTTACAAAATGGAGCAAAAATTGCAAATAATCCACAAGGTTTAGCCAACTGCCATAAAATTATGTTTCCAATTTAGTTATGCCTGTATATATAATCTGTTGTTCTACTTGAAGATTATTCATATGATGAATTGTTTCTTTAGATTTATATCTGGCCCTACGTGTATTATTGCCACTATAACCATAATTATTTTCTGATAATATCTAGTGCCAATAAACATGGATTGTCCATATGTATCCCTCAATTGCAACTTGAAAATGGCCTACTGTAACTGGCATGCTGTTCATGTAATTGTTTATCAAACCATAAATCCTTGTCTATCATTAATATGGATTGCTTCTCACTCGCAAGTTGTGATAACACTGGTCTCTTATTGTTTTCTACTAACATCTGCTGAAGTGGAACAGTGATCCCATGGAAGTAGTCTTAAGGTATGACCCATATAGAGATGCTTAAGGTCAACAAGCACAATCCAACTCATGCTCTGTACCAAGTAAAGGCACTCAGGACATCATGCTTTCTCCTCTACCACCACCACTACCTCTTCTCCTTCATGGGAAATTACTGAACTGTTAGCAAACTAGTAGACTGTAGTCCATTCAGGCATATATTGTCCAGTAAACTGCTTTCCATTTTATGAAGCGTGTCAGGCTCTTGTCATGTAATATGGCATTGGTGCTTGTGTGTGTGTGTGTGTGTGTGTGTGTGTGTGTGTGAGAGAGAGAGAGAGAGAGAGAATAGTGAATTCCTATATTCAATGTAGTGTAATGAATAGAATAATGTCTTAGGACTCAGAATTTGAATCGACATTTATCCATGGAAACTCAATAGATGTTTGTAAATTGACCCTTAAATTATCTCCCTTACCTTGAAAGCCCTGTTAGGATCACTATAAGTTAATTCCAACTTGAAGGCAAATAACCACATGCTACCTCCACAAATATATTATCTGTGCAGTACATATACAGACGACTTTATGCTGAGCTAAGAAGCCCTTTTACCAGACATGAAATGGGTTTGGGTTAAATATGGGCCACAATTTATTAATAACAATATTCAAAACTGAACTGTTAACTGTAACTTAAAGAGGACCTGTGACACAGCGCAAGTGGTGAACATCTGTAGATGTCATTAAGCAACTGCCCCTCACTGGCCTAAGGAAGATTCCGATTGCATAGGGGACCATGCTGCCAAAGTAATTAAGGTTGCCTCGCCTCTTAAATCTCCTTATGGCAAGTGCAGCCCTCATTTACCTGACAGGGCATTATAGGGTCACTTAAACCTATCTAATCGGTGTTGTTAATTGATTTTATATTAGGTCTACCAAGCACCTTAAAGGTGCCATCTAAAGGAGGGGCTTAACATAATCAATATACCACTTACACTACCCACCACACTAAGATGTGTCTCTTTACCAGGAAGCTGAGGAGCTTGGCCCACAGGCCCTCTTGCAGATCATGGAGAAAAATCTCCAGGCCCATATCAGACAAATTGACCCCATCAAGGGTGAAATAGCTCTCTCTTATGGACAGTAATAGAGATGGGCACAAAATGAACTTTTAGTTTGTTCTGTTATTCGTTATTCATTTTGTTTCCTAACGAAACGAATAACGAACCCAGAGTGATTTTAGAACGAAACAAACCAAACCAGAAAGACTTGGTTCGGTTCAGTTTGTTTCATTAATGGTGGCCACATCTCCTACCTGGTGCTGCTGCTTTTCCTGGCTGCAGGGAAAAGCCAAGCAGCCCATGCTACAGCTGTAGCGCGGGCCACGTGGTCAGAAGTAAAATATACAATAAAAATAAAAATAATAAAAATAAAAAGGAGCACTGATCGGGCCCCAGGGGTGGTCTGGTTGGCATTCTAAAATCACCCCCCCAAATTAAAAAAACAGTGCTGACTGGGCCCCAGGAGCCACACAGTGGCGCTGAAAGAAAACAAAAAACAACAAAAAAGCCCCGCACTACAGTTGTCATGCAGGGCCAAACCTGGTAGTAAAAAGTGAAATAAAAATACAAAATAAAATAAAATGATCACCCCGCCCCCACCGCTACCAGGTAAGATGATGATGATGATGTGGATGAGGAGGATGAGGATGCTGCCAGTCCAGTTTGTGCAGTTGCAATATCTGTTTTTTTATTATTATTTATTTGTTCAAAATTTTTCCCCCACCGCCAGCTGTCAAATGGATTAATGACCCAAAGCGGGGGGAAACGAATATCAACTCAATGAACCAACGAAATGAATTTTTTCTTTAAAAATCTCTTTAAAATGAAACAAAACCAACCAAACCCTAAAACAAACCAAACCAAAACAAATCACCATTTTTTTTGGTTCGTTCCCCTCTCTAGACAGTAATGTCAGGGTGTTTAATTATGGACCCAAGACCTGCATTAACAAATTGAGCTACTTCCTTATTAACACCTTTCCGGGCCTTGTGCATATTTTTAGGTCATGCTTGTTGGCACCAGGCTGCTGAGGCAAGAGGCATGGAGCTTGATGGAGCTGCCTTAAATAGGCTCACTCCCTGCCCATGCAGCCACTATAATGGGAACACAACTTTCACACCTCTTTGAATGGGTGGCAAAGAAGCCCTACCCAGAAACCAGTTCATGCGGAGCCTGCATGTCTCCAAGAGTCAAGTGCAAATTTCAGTGTACAGTCAAATTGGTTTGAACCAAGCGAACCATCCTGTAAGTTCTGAAAATCCAAATTGTTCCTTACAGTATTTCAGTACATTGCTGAAATGAACAGTTAAGTTACCAGCAGTAGTACTGGTATTATACACACAGTAGTCAGGGGGAAATGAATAACAGTAACAACAAAATAAACCAGTAATTGATGTTTCCAGAGCATAATCTTGGCACCCCTCTAAATCCTATTATAATAGCTTTCTCCCCAAGACTCTGAATATGCACAGGATATTTCACCCATGAAGGATGGAACTACATTTCTTTGCTGCTTTGAAATATCCATAACTCAAAAGGCCCTGAGGCCAAAGTGAATGCTGAAGGACTTTCTGCTTTTCAAAAACAAATGAGGGAACCATAATCACCCTTCATGGGTGAAATAGTTGGTTTGGTTTCCAGAGTCTGTTCTATTCTTTTAAATAGAGTTTTTGAAAGACAAATAGATGCCTGCAACTGGACAGTGAAAGATGACTATAGAATATAGTTGTAGGAATCTGCGCTGCAAAGAAGAAAAGGAGCCCTGAAAAGTATAGAAAATCATATAATGTATGTTTGCTTATCTGTTTGGTTTAAAAAAACAGAATGAAATACAGTACTATCATGAAATACTCATTGGTAGACATGGATACAAATCAATTTGGCCTCAAGTGTGATAATTTGTATGTCTACCTATTACACCATACCGTCTATCATGACACAGCATTACACATGACTAGGTAAAAAAAAGATAAAGTTTCCCACTGCACATGCATGCTAGTTGTGTCTGACTGTAGGAGTAGCTGTCATCTCTGTTTCCAAGCCAAAGAGCCAGTGTTGTACATGTCCGTGGCCATGTGGCTGGCATGGCCAAACACATTTCTGTGCACGGAACACAGTTAACCTTCCTGTTTTTTATGGCGGTACCTATTTATCTAATTGCATTTGCATGCTTTTGAACTGCTAGTTTGGTAGGAGCTGGGGTTAACAGCAGGAGCTCACTCCACTGTGTGGCACCCAAGGATTCAAACTGCTGAGCTGCCGACTTTGCAGCTGACAGTTTCAGTGCTCTAGCCCACTTAGCGACCACACCCCACTACATATGACTAGACAAGGACAGAAATCAATTCAGCTATAAGTGTGAAAATTCAAAATGTCCACTTCCCCGGCTGGCTGCCCCAGTAATGTGCCTATGTGTGACTGCCTAGTCATTCTCCTGAGCTGGCTGGACATTCCCTTTCTCACATCCTCCAGAAGCCAGGCACATAGATGAGGAGACAGGATGGGGACACTGTCTGAGTGACTGTGCAGTAGCCAGGTGTTAAATGAAGTGGGAAAGTAAAGGTTGGGCTCCCTCCTAGAGTGGGCAGCCAGCCCAGGAGGACAACCTGGCTGGCACGTGGAGACAAGATAGTGGGACCGTTGGCTTGTGAGGGGAGCAGAGAAGCTACACATGGGACCCATGATGTGGCAGATATGAATATTCACACTTCAGTCCAAATTAATGCATGGCCCTGTTTAGTCATATGTAATGCAGGTTCATGACAGCAGCTATGGTGAAGTAGGTAGACTTTTGGAACAGAATTCAGGCAACACGTGCAGATCTTTGCTTGATTAAGTCAACTTAGGAGTTACAGAGTTAATTCACTCTGTGAATATCTCACATGTCTTTTGAACCATGTTAGGACTGCCACAAGTTCAAAGTATCTTGATAAGCACTACAAGAACATCACTAAACCAATAATTTTGGATGAAATTATTTCCATCCATTTGAAGAACCCAGATGACCCCAGTCAAAATTTGGATTATTCTTAGGGATCTATGAATTCTTGGAACATCAGTGAGTGGAGTGGGATGACCCTTAACCATGAATTTTCTGAGAGTTTCAGCTTCCACATATACACACATTCCCCTGTCACCACCAACACAGGAAGCTGGTGACTCCCAATTCATGAGGGAAATCATCTGCTTTGGTTTTTAGCCTGTGCTTTATAATATCTATGCAAGTGTTGAACCTATCTGTAGAATATGTGATGAAACAACTTCACTAATAGCTGGTTTGCCATGTTCCTGCGTGGCTGTGCCCCCAGCTATAGAGCGATGTGTTTCAATATAAGGACTCTGCATCCCCTTTTTGGAATGTGGTTTCAAGCTAAGACCTTGGCATTGGTGTGAGATTCTAAAAGTTATAATCCCCAAAAGTAATTTTTCCCATCTCTGGTTTCTTTCTTCTATGAAGCTTTCCTGGCATCTTCTTCAGATTAGTATGGAAAGGGAGGGGACAGTAGTTTCATCACATATGATACACAGTGTTGTGCTGTAAACTCCTATATGCGGTATGGTACAACAGAAATCCATTACGTAGTTGCTTTATTTTGGAACCTCTGTTAGACGGGGATTTTCAATTGGACAGTTATGTGCATTGCTCCTCTTTGTAAAAATCCACAGATATTTTTAAGAGGTTTTATTCCACACAGTCTGCCGCGAGTGCCAGGAAATCAATAGCTGTAATTATTAAAAATTACTCTCTAAAATAGAGAGTATAGCAAGAAGAACTATACTCCTTAATAGAGATGGGCACGAATAAAAAAATGGCATTTTGTTTGTTGTTTGTCAGTTGGGCAGTCCGTTTCGGTTCGTTTCCGTTTTTTGAATTTTTGCAAAAAAATTATTTTCGTTTTCATTCATTTCATTACCATTTCATTACCATTTATTTCAATTTTTTGTGTTTTTTTTTTAAGGATTTTAAGCAATTCACTCATATTCCAGTAACGGAAACGAAATGCACAACAAAATTTCTGGTGTTTCTGTTCATTTCGTTTCATTTTAGAGACAAAATTTGTTTGTCATTTCGTTACGTAACGAAATGAAAAAACGAAAATGGAAACTAAAAATTGTTCATTTCGTGCCCATCTCTACTCCTTAATATAGAGATTTCAAATTTAATCTGACAGGAATGGCTTCTCATTTGTTTTCTAAAACTTTTCTACATTTTGAGATGCTACAGATGAAAGGTACTTACTTCAACCTGAGCTACAGTAAGCTAGGTTATCAGAACAAAAGAATTTTATATCCAGATTTTTAAAAAGTCTTTCCATTGCATTTCCGCAATCATTAGCATAATTTTTATATTTCTATATAAAGACTTTTGAAGACTTTTTTAATTTTTCTTGACATATTATAATGTGGTAGAATGCCAAGTTTATAAGTCCAGTTCAACAATAAAACATAACCTATTGCCCCATCCTGATAAATAAGGTTAAAAGACATGCTATCTGTCTTCACTCTTCTTTCTTTCTTTCTTTCTTTCTTTCTTTCTTTCTTTCTTTCTTTCTTTCTTTCTTTCTTTCTTTCTTTCTTTCTTTCTTTCTTTCTTTCTTTCTTTCTTTCTTTCTTTCTTTCTTTGGAAAGATAGATAGATAGATAGATAGATAGATAGATAGATAGATAGATAGATAGATAGATAGATAGATAGATAGATAGATAGATAGATAGATAGATAGATAGATAGATAGATAGTACTGCTACCAGGTGACTGAGCATACAAGTGAAAATAATAGGGTATGACTTTCCTCACCTCAGCTTTTGAAAACCATTGTGACAAAGGAACAGAATGAACAAACTCTTCGGGGAAGCTGAAAAGGTAAGAGAGAATACTTATAAAGGGTATCATAGACCTCATCACTTAAAGAAGGGCAAGCATGTTCAAAGGCATGAGTCGGAACTGGCTTAAATCTCAGAGAATTTATATGCTTCTTCTATCTGGATGGGATGACAAATTTCA
The DNA here is from genome assembly GCA_023846285.1 of Phrynocephalus versicolor. Taxonomy (NCBI): domain Eukaryota; kingdom Metazoa; phylum Chordata; class Lepidosauria; order Squamata; family Agamidae; genus Phrynocephalus; species Phrynocephalus versicolor. The sequence goes on along the minus strand of JAHTLZ010000379.1, from coordinate 30,389,120 downwards.
GCAAGAACAGAAAGAAAACAATACCAAAAGTCCAGGGGTGAAGGTAGAAGTCTGAGAAGCAAGTGCTTAGGATGGTCTCATCTGAAGGATGGTAGAGAGTAGAATGCCTTGCGTGGTTGCTTCCACAGTCAGTTGGCCCAAAAACCATTCTCTAAAACTAAGCATTGTACTGGCTTTCCAAGGAGGAGAGTGGCTTGGGCAAAAGCTAGAGCTGGTTGGGGGCTGCAGATAGACCAGGAAAGATCACAACCCATAGGAAAAGGAAACAGGAGAGTCAAAAATAGGTTTGTGTTAAAGAAATTAATGAAATGACAGTTCCCCCAGGAAGGGGGACATTTTGTTTTGCATCTTCAGGGAATTAGCAAAGAATATTGTAGAGTATTCAAAGTATTTCAACATACCTTACAACTTCACCCTAAAGATGTTATGCGCCTTCAAATCACTTCTGATAAGTGGTGGTGATTATATGAGTTAATGACCGCCCAAGGGTCTTGCTATTAACCCACTGAATTTTCCTGAAAATTTTCATCAGTAGTTCCCCATAGAGCGCATCACAGTTGTCTAGCCGGGATGCTAGACTAAGGCATGGTACTCTAATGAAATACCACACTTGACTTGATTGAGAGCCCACTTTTCTGCCTTTCTGGATGTCTACTGTATGTTATCTCTAAGACTCTGTTCCAACACCACATTTCAAATGACCTCATTTCCATACATTCTCCCTCTTTCTTGACTGTCCCTCTTTTACTTGGTTTTGATATCGGTCATGACAATTGCTTTGGGTTTGCATAAGAATTAGTTGGCTGATGGGTGGAGGGGAGGAGCCAGGTTCAGGGATTTCCCCCTGCTTGGTATCTCTCTGAGATTGGTAGTGAGTGCAAGAGCCTTTTTGGTTGCTGGGATTGGTGGCATCCCATTTCATGCTTCCCTTTGCAGGAAAAAGACTGAGATCCTTTTTACTGCTGGCAATATTAACAAAACATTGTGCAACAATATATTGCAACTTCCTGGCACATTGATTTGTGGATAGTAAAGTACAATATCCCACCTTCAAAAGCAGCTGTGTGTTTTGGGGTATTTGTTTTTGTTTGCTTTCTTTGGAATTGAATACCAATATGGACAAATAAAGGGTGTGGTGGTTCAGTGGGCCAAAGCGCTGAAAACAGTTGGCTGCAAAGTTGGCACCTCGGCATTTCAAATCCCAGGTGCCATGCAGTGGAGTGAGCACCTGTTGTTAACCCCAGCTCCTGCCAATGTAGCAGTTTGAAAGCATGTAAATGCAAGTAGATCAGGGCTGTTCAACTTTGAACAGCCCGAGGTCAACCTTCTGCTTCTGTAGGTCCCCTGTAGTTGACAGCAGCAGTGGGTCGGAGATGTCAGTAGTGGTGGGGGCTGGGGTGGGGGGTGATGGTGACAGGGGCAATGGCAACAGGGAGGGGGCAGCAGGGGTGAAGGCATCAGCAAGGGATGGTAGGTGGGGGTGGGGTGATGGCAGAACCTGGGAGATGGGGGCAGCAATGGTGGTGGGGTGGGGGCAGCAATGGTGGCAGGGGTGGGGGGCAGCAGGGCTGGGGGCAGTGGTGGCAGGGTGGCAGAGTCAGTGGGCAAGGGATTAGGTGATGGCAGCAGCTGTGGCGGGGTGGGGTGATGGCAGTGGGGGCAGCAATGGTGATGGCAGCATTGGGGGTGACAGGGGTGGGGGTGAGGGCAGTGGTAGGGGTGGCAGTGGTGGTGGAGTGGTGTAGGGGCAGGGGCAATGTTGGTGGTGGTTGTGGTGGCAGTGTGGGAGCATGGGCATGGGCGAGGGTGGAGATGGTGATGGTGGTGGCAGGGGCAGGGGCAGTGGTGGGGGACAGGGGGCTGTGGGGGTGATGGCAGAAGCAGTGGGGGGTGGAAGGGGTGGCAGCTATGGTGGGGGTGGGGGCAGTGGCAGCTATGGTGGCAGGGGTGGGGTCATGGTGGCAGCTCCAGCAGCCGCAGCTTCAGCGGTGGGTGGTGCCCATGGAGGTGGGCCCAGGCTGGCTTGCTGGGCCCGTTCAGTGTATCTGACAAGCACACCCAGCAAGCCGGCTTGGGCCCACCTCTGCGGCCACCACACGTGCTGCTGAAAAACGGCCACTGGAGGGGGTAAGTGAGTGGGGGAGAATTTCCCCCAACACAGGGACCTGGCGGGTGACCCCTGAAGGCAGTGTGGGCGACTGGTCACCCATGGTCAACGTCTTCAGCAGCCCTGAAGTAGATAAATAAATACTGCTGTAAAAAGCAGGAAGCTAAACAGTATTCCCTACACAGGAATACATTCAGCCATGCCAGCCATATGCCCATGGACTTGCGCAACACTAGGTCTTTGGCTTGGAAATGGAGATGAGCACTGCCTGTAGACTCAGACCCCTGTAGCACACATGGGTGGTAGGAACCTTTTTATGGATAAATAAAGCCTAACTTATAGACCATATATGTTTTCCCCTGGACAATTGGTACCATGCTTATATATGCCTGTTAGGTGCTATTATACTCCCAACCACTATTGTAGTTACATTTACATCCACCACTGTAAGCTAACAGTAATCACAGCTCATATTGTGAATATCAGGTCTCTTTCTGAAAAAGGTGCATCACCCCTGAAAGTAACTTTTCTTATATCCAGAGGTGGAGGTGGAATGGATCTAGGAGGGTGCATGGTTACTCTGGAATGTTCCCATCCCTGCTGTCATATTTCTAAAGACAATATGGGTATAACTATATTTGTAAAATGTACTGTTCACTCAATCTTCACACTTGTACAAAAATACCCTAAACAACTCATTTATAGAGAAGGAAACAAAGTGCTATGAAGTGCTTCATGCTAAATTGGAAGAATGGCACCACAGGTGCTGATCTTAATCTCCCACCTCACCCTGCTGGCCACCTTGCCTTCATCAGCATGGAACTGTGGTCCTTCTATACCAGTCAGAGAAAGAGCTGGGATTTCCCTTTCCCACCTCCTCCAGCAGTCAGTCAGTCTGAAGCAGAGGAATGGGGACAATCCCTGCACAGCTGGCTGGGTGCAAGGGGAAGTGTTAAAGAGAATTCCCAGTTCCTTGTGTGACTGGCATGTCACCAATATAGGAAGAACCCAGTGCCACACTGAGGAAGGTGAGTGGGCCTGAGGGGCAAAGGATAGGTTAAGTGTGGCACCTGTGGTAATGTTTTGTAGCACTTTGTGTCCATCTCTGCTCATTTCATTATTTACTCCACCTCTGTGTATTAGTCCAGGAAATACTTATCAGGCCAGTAGAGATGGGCACGACTTAGCGGTATTTTCGTTTTCGTTTTCATTTTTCGTTTCCATTACGTAACGAAATGAAAAACGAAAAACGGCTCAGAACTGGAACGGAAACGGAAACGAAATGACTAATTTCGAGCCAATTTTCGTTTTTTGTTACTGGAAAAACACATAATGGAGCTAAATGGGAAGAAACGAAAAATTTTTCATTTTTGTTTTCATTTTTTCGTTTTCGTTACGTAACGAAACGAAAACAAAAAATTTTGAAATTAGCTCACGAAAACGGAAACGAGCCGAAACGGACACCTAGTTGAAAACGAAAATGAAAACGAACAATTTTTCTGAGTCGTGCCCATCTCTACAGGCCAGTTTGCTTACAAATATAGACCAGCAACGTCTCTGAGGCTCCTTAATGAGAATTCAAGCAATGAGCATGCATATAAGAACAGTCTCTGAGTAGAGAAGAAACATTATTTAAACAACCATAGTTTTCAGATGCTGTGTGGCTTTTTCAGGCAAGGACACCTGAGGAACAGATGCACTCAGTGAATGTGAGAAATGAATAATATATAATTTTGGCAGTAGATCCTTTTAATGTACAGTGCATTTTTTAAAAGCTGTGATTTTTCTCACAATGAATGATTTCACCTCAGGAGCATTGATTTCTACAAGAAAGGGTTTCTACAGTGCGAGTGTGGGAAAATACACTTACACTGAACTCCCGGGGTGTTGTTAAAGCTACTTTTGCAGACATAGGGCAGACACTGAAGGCATATTCATATTTTACATGCCAAAAGGTTAACAGTAAAACAAATTGCATTGGTTTGCTTTGTGCTGCATTTATTTATTTATTTATTTATTTATTTATTTATTTATTTATTTATTTATTTATTTATT
>JAHTLZ010000379.1:30373682-30384948 GCA_023846285.1 Phrynocephalus versicolor | reverse complement strand
ATTTATTTATTTATTTATTTATTTATTTATTTATTTATTTATTTATTGTATCCTGCCTACCTTTCAGGAATGAGAGTCTAGATCCTCAGCTTGCAATACACACATAGAGTTTGAAGCCCACATCTTAAGCATTCATAAATATTTTTTGCAAACACTCCCAGAAGAGGCACATTTTCTAAGAATCCTCTTTCATCCCCAAAATATTAAGAGGTAAAGAAATAAATCCCACTTCCACCTGCTTTGAAGTAAGTTGTGTGATGTCTAATATATATAGGTTTAAATGCTATTGAAGTCTAAACTAGACTTTGTGCATTTTTAATTCTTAAACAACAAAATGTTAAAAAAACCAGCAGCCAGTGTAATGTCAAAACAATCAATCGCAAATCTGACCAATGGCAAATATCAAGAAGAGTCTGTGGGTTTGTGAGATCCATATATCCTAAATGTGTCTTGTGTACTTCCTTACCCACATTTTTTAAAAATGTGTGCAAAGGAAAAATATAATAGAGATAAAATTGGCAGTTTTTCTTTACTGCCTGACTGCTGGTTCAGATATCAAAGACAAACACTGTGGCTTCCAGAACATAAAACTGTTAAGAAGAAGAAGAAGAAGAAGAAGAAGAAGAAGAAGAAGAAGAAGAAGAAGAAGAAGAAGAAGAAGAAGAAGAAGAAGAAGAAGAAGAAGAAGAAGAAAAAATAGACTTGGGAGAAAAAAAACTGACAAGAGGGAGAAAAAGATCATAAAGCAAAACCCTAATTTGGGAACTAAGCTTGGGACATCACTAAGTGTTTACTTTCATTATCTAATGTGCCAGTGGATTTGAAGCACCAGGGTAGCATTTCCAGACTTTGCAGATCATTTAAAAGCTTAAGAGATTATCAAACCAGTCATTTAAAATGACATTTTCACTGTGCAAATATTTGTCTATTAAATAGGCTGTATGGCACAGGACCTGATCAGCCTTGGCAGTGTTACAGGATCTTCATACACTCCAAACCCCACTGTTTCCTCATAAAGCTGTCAAGTCTTTGTATAATGAAACATATATAAGCTCAATGATGTTGACCATGTCTCGGCAAGTTAATTCATTTTGGCATTTACTTGGTGACTTCTTCTGTTAGAGTTTTTATCAATCTATCCTTTTAGGAACACCCCAGCATTTTTTCGCAGTGCCTTTGGGATATGAAACCTGATAATATGTTTAATATTCAAGCAACCCAAATAATTCCATATTTAAAGAACAAATCCTGTTGAATTCTTCTGATGGTATATTTAAGAAGACAGATTATTTTGGTTTTTTTTTCAGTAACAGCAGCTAAAAGCACTACATTAACAACCACAAAGAATTCTTAAAAGTAATTTCTTGGATTTCCCCTCCCACATCTAAGTATTCCATCCTAATCTTGGCTTAAATTTCAGTCTTTAAATCACATACTGCGGCCTTTTTAAAACAATGGGGTGACCAAACAGAAAATGGCACTTTGGTTATCAAGAAAAAAGCAATGTAGTTTTCATACTAAACGTTACTAGATCTATCTTTCCAAAATGTGATTGCCTACTAATTTTGAAGATTTTTTTTAGAAAGACAAACAGTTTTTGTGGTTTTTTTATTTTACTTCAATATTTCCTTGCTATCAAAATATCCAGAGCTTTAAGGGGGAAATAAGCTAGGCAGTATGCTCCTGTTAATTTTGCACACTTTTTAACCTCTAGAGAATAGGCTTCAGTTCTTATTTAGGCTGTAAGTATGTGACTGGAAGGAAAGGTGGCTAGATTGGCCTTTATGGTCCTACCAGCTTTGCCAAGAAATGATTGATCGCAACATGATTATCAGAAAAAATAGAGTGGTTCAGTCTCTCTAGAGAATGAAACAAAATCTATTGAGCCTGGGAAATCATTTCTAAAAAGACAGTATATAAGGACATGATGCAGCCATCTGTACCTAAATAAGATGCTGCTCTTATTCCCAAAATGTTGATAACATTTCGGTGCCAGGTAAAAACCTTCCTGTTCTAGAAGTTTTTAAACTAATGATTGTGGGTCCTGATGGCAATTTTAGTGTTGTGTTTTTAATGTATTGTATTTATTGTATTTACATGTTTCCATTGTCCTAATTTTACTGTAATTTTGTTGTTTTAATTGTCTATTTTGATTGTGAGCCGCCCAGAGACCTTTGGGTAGTGGGCGGCATACAAGCTATATAAATAAAATAAATAAATAAATAAAACACCATCCTATCTGTGCTCAGTTTGAGGATATTCTATTCATTTTCCTTAAGCTAACTTTCCAGATTCCAGCTGAGACAATTAATTCAACAAGAGCAGGGGATTTAGCAGTTATTCTTTCCTGTCACCAATGTTATCCTGACATGTTGTCTCTTAGTACAACCAAGTTTATCAGCTCGTTGTTTTTGAACACTGAATCTCACAATGGCTGGGTAATGAATGAGACATATTCAAATGGTTCTTGCTAGGAAAAAAGCATGCACAACTGTTTTTATTAGGGAAGACAGGGGTACCACAGACTTTTGTGAAGCGGTTTTTAAAGAGGAAGTAGGCAAAACCTATCCTATAAATTATTCAGGAGGAGTGCTTCATCCGGTTCTGTTTTTATGGTACTCCTCGAGGTTAATTAAGCCTGTGGAGGATTTTTAAGTTAAGGGGGAGAAAGTTATGGCAGCAAGAAATAACATGTTTCTTTGTCATTAGTTTGTGGCTTCTCTCTCTTGTGGTTTTTCCTTCCACAAGAACCACTCTCTGGTCAGCAAAACTAAATGCATATTCTGCATTTCTGAGTGGCAACCAGCTGTGAATATTTGCTATGTTCCCTTGCAATTTTTCCATAAGATGTCAGGAACTGTGTGGAGAACAAGACAAAAAGTATGAATGTGGGGGAGCTACAAAGGTCGTGTTGGGTTTCATTTTTCACTCCCTCCCTTCCCTGCATCAAGAGCAGTACTTAGCCAGAGTGAGGGCTATGATAATGCTAACTGTTCCTTGACTGATGTTGGCTCCAGGCAGATTATTTTGATGGGGATTAGACAGCCTCCTGCAGGAAGCTCTCCAGCCCTTGATAGTGCTTTATTGAACAAAGAAATCACAGCATGTTCATCAGAGGGTTTGTGTCTGCTGAGTGTTGTTTTAATAACATCATAGTCAATATTCTTAAAGAAACTTTCCTATATTCCTCACATTCATCTTGCTGGACCCACTCTGAAATTTGTTAAAATTATTGTTGGCAGAAAAAATATTTCTCTCCTGGCTATAGCAGGGGGCAGGAAAAACACATCACTGCTCTTTTGGAAGAAAGGGTGCTACACCCTATACTAAATCATGTGGGGGATAAAGAATAAACATATGATTGGAAAATATAAGTCAATTAAAATCCTGCTCAGTGCTCCAAAAGCAATTCTCATTTGGTATAATGAACTCAATAATGTCAAAAGAAATGCAGTCCATCCTCACTAATCAATAATGTGGCGGGGGGCCACAGCGGCAGGGGGAGGTGCGGGTGGGTGAACGGGCGGGCGGTGGCCACAGGCGGGCGAGTGGGCGGGCAGTGGCACAGGCGGGCGGCCAACATCCAGAAGTGTCAGTCAAAACCTGGCCATGCCATTGGTGGAATGGTTCAAAAAAATTGCATGGTCCCATCCCATGCCCAGCCCACATGGGCAAGTCTAAAAAAATAAAATATAAAATATAATAAAATAAAATCAGTGTGACCTTTTACTGCTATAAAAAACCCACTGCTGCTACTATAAAAATTCAGGCATTTAAAATACCTAATTTTCACATGTTTCTGATGTGCTTTGGTGGGTTTTTGGACCACGATTTAAAAATAAATATTGTGGTGGCCATTTTGGATCCCCCCACCGCATGGCATGGAGACGACGAGGATGACCCCCTCCCAGCCTGGTTCGAGCAGCCCAGGACAGGAGAGGGGGGGAAGGCCAGGGACACCCCCCCCCAGAAACCACCCCTCAGATAGGTGTCCTCAGGCAGGCATATTTTCGCCTGCTTTTTGGGCCGGGAGTCGGGTATTATTTTTTTTTACTTTTTAAAACTTTTTTTCTGTGCTGCTTGGCAATGGCATTGCGCGATCGCCGCGATGCCATGAACAACAACGATAGACCCGACCAAATTTTTCTTTTTTCGGTTCGAGTTTGAGTTCTGATGGCTTAACTATCGTTACAGTTTCCATTACGTAACGGAAACGACAACCGAAAACGGGAACGGCAATTTCGCCGAGTCGTGCCCATGTCTACTGGGAACGCATGGCACAACCATGCTTCTGTATGTAAAAATCTTCTTTGTATGTGAAGTCAGTGTATAGAAAATCCCTCTTACAAGTACGGGGATTTAGGAACAATCTGTCTCCCATTTATTAAGCTGCCCTTTCATCAATCCCAAGATAAATCAGAGCCACTTTACACCTCCACCAGGAGGCATGAAGAGTGGGGTGAAACTAAGGTAAGTTATAAATTGAAAGCCTCACACCAACCTTCCTCAGACTGAAGAAGCTACTGGCATGAGTAGCAAAACTTTTCCATCCTACATGAAAAGAAGCCCAGTTGCCATGACTCAACTCCAAGACAACTTTACCTGGATGACTTAATATCTCCACAGACTTAAACTGCAGCATTACCATCAAAACTCTGCTAATGGTCAGCATTCAATCCCATGAGATTCACACAACTAGCTTTCAGGGTTGGGATAATGATAATCCAAATCACTAGGGAGACAATATGTAGCCTGTACAATTAATTTGCAAACCACCCAGAGATATATAAGCAGCACACTTTGCTTTTTTTGCTTTTACTTTGATAGCAACCTGACTATGCAAAGTCTTTTAAATACCTTAGCACTTCAACAACTAACTTTTTCCCTAATAAACATACATGGAAGACTACCTGGAGAAGACTTTGGGATGCCACTTAACTAGGAGAAGTTTAGAACTGCACATCTTATAGGAGCGCCTACTTGGCAGTAGTACTCCACCTGTAGATATCCTTTTCAAGATTTGGTTGGGTCAAATCAGGCAGAAGAAAATGGCAGCCGTTCGGCTACTGTAGCCCCAAAGCTATTCTAGCGACCCAATTCCACAGATTTCCTTGGACCAGTTATTATTGGTCTTTCAATACTCTAGGAGCAGTGATTCATGTTTTTTTTATTGTTACCAAGTCTTTCTACACTTTGAACACTACAAATCATGCTTTTGTTTTTAAATGGAAGCCTCTTCCATACCTTCCCCCAATGTTGGCAGTCTTTAGGGGCCTCCACAGGTTCTCAGTGGCAAACAATTGTCCCACAGTCATCAAAGTGCTCCCCCTCACTATATATTATAGGTGCCAGTTGAACACATGCCTTTATTTATTTGTATATTTGAAAGTTTGGTCACTTAACCATATTTCTGACTTTTTTTTAATTGCTGTGACTCAGTGTGAGAACACGCACAATGAGGGGTCATGTATTTTTTATTTGAAAAGAGAGAAAGGGGGGGAGAGAAATAGTGTATTTAAGCAGGAAAGAACATTCCATCATTTTTTCTTCTGCAAATACTGACTGAATATGTATCAATATAATTCCAGTGATTATACACTACATACAACATAAGCTTCTTAACTGGCTCCAGGGATTTTAACAAAAGTCCATCAAATCCAATTTGGAATATCAGTTTGGTTACTTCTACTGGTAAATCTGGGGGGGGGGGGCAATGTTCATCTTTAGCTAAGGATTTTCATTCTGAAGTTTCTCACCTTTCCCCATGATGACTGACTTTTTGAATATGCAATATGAAACTTAGCTTAAAACAAATGCACACGCAGGCAGACATACAAAAAACAGGGCATGTGGTAAAGTACCCTTCTTCCTTTCATTCAGTGCCTTGGGTTGAAAGGCCTTTTGTGGAAAGCTATCTCTTTTGTTACCATTATTTTTATTAAGAGGAAGAAGACATATGATGGATTCCAGGACCCCCCCCCCCATGGGTGCACATTGATTTCACACACATTTCTATCAGCTCTGCTTGAAACCACATATTAAAACCCACCAATCTTTCCAATACTGGCTGATGAAAACCTCAACAGAAACAGCTGCATTTCACATGTGGTTTAGCTTAATATCCTATCCTGCATGTACAATTGCAGTGGGCCACTCTGCTTTTTGAAAAGCATTTACAATCCTCTTTTGTTTCACTGCGTGAACATGGCCGTGTTTGAGAAAACAATGAGGCTGCTAGCACTTCATTTCAACAATGGCCTGACTTCCTTTTATTGCATGTAACATGACAACCAGTGCACGTGCAATATTTAGTGATCAGACAAAATGGCTAGGCAGCTACACTGCAAACAACTGAGTAGCTTGTAGAAGACCAGTAATTTTCTTTAAAGCCTGAAACATTTCAAAGCACCAAATTGCACTGTATAATTTGAATTAATATAAGTAAAGTCCAATTTCTAGATATACCCATTTATTGGACCCTGTTTCTCTTTGCAATTCTATAGCATTTTAGAATTATGAAAGGATTTAAAACACTGTAATGCTGGCAGCTCAGTTGCAAAGCATACTGGTGGCTAAATTCAGTTGTTATTCCTTTCTAGAGCAGGCCTATGAATGGATGGGACTCATTAAGACAACACTTTTACAAGTCAAATTGTTTTAATAAATCTAATCTAGATTTAGGTTATTAGGCATAGCAATTGAATTTAGCACTTCAGAATCAAGTTCTCAAATATGTTGCCTATTTTCTCTTTGACTTCCTGATTTGGTTCTATTTACTCATATTGTTGCATTTGTGTCTTTGGCTCATAAGGGCAATATAGGAAAAACTATATATGCTAAATTTCTAAAATAAGGTAAAGTCTCCTGGATATTGTTGGACTGAAATTTTCAGCATTCCTCACCATTGGCTAGGCAAACCAATAATTTGAAGGGTGTAACTTGCCCATCTCTGCTATGAAGCCCAGTTTACATAATCAGTTGAACAAGTAAATTCTTTGCATTTCTTTCTGTTTGTGATAGCCAATCCATGACAGATGTTGCAAAAATTAAGCTGTCAAAGAGTAAGTTACCATATGATAGAGATAGTTATGGAAATCAGAACTGAAGCTCAAGCCCAAGATGAGAAATTTGTCAATAACATGTGCATTCTTTCACATATAGCACACTTGTAGTGTGTGTCTTCCATAATAAATCCCCCAAGACATTAAAATCAATAATAATACAAGAAGCCCTTGGAAGCTCATCTCAGGCTGACACGTCTCATATTTCACTGTTTCTCTACACACTATGAATTTATAGACTTCCAAGTAAATAATATGGCGGCTTTTATAGTTACATTATGTGGTATGGAGAATTATATTACGGGTAGGATCCATGCTTTATTATGCTTAGAGTAAAAGCTTTGAAATCAGTGGAACTTCAGCCCAAGTAATTTCCCCATTCATTTCAAGTGATCTGTGACAGGAGATGTGCAATTTACAGTGGCTTACTTTACAACCCCCAATTTTATACTTATTTCAATATTGGCATATGGTCCTACAGAATTCAAAATTCACTTTTATCATCATTGTGACTCTCACTACAAACTGGCATGTTTACAACATCTAGTGTGACATCAAAGACGTGGAAGATAGAGTTGAGAAAATGGCCGAGGTCACAGAGGAGCCCTTAACAGTTAAGCTAGAGCAGTGGTGGCAAACCTTCAGCACTCCAAATGTTTTGGACCACAACTCCCAGAATACTGAGACTGTATTGCCATTGCAGAGGACTGTTGTGGTCCAAAACATCTGGAGTGTTGAAGGTTCGCCACCACTGAGCTAGAGAAAGAAGTAGTAATAAGAAGGAAAAAAACAACAGTGGATAGAGGGGAGCAGCTAGATAGCAAGCAACAGAAAGGAGGTGTGAGAGAAGACTAAGAAGACAACAAAGATTCCATTTATAAGGCATGGACATTCTCCTGGAATAACACCCCCCCCCCATTTTAACATTGAGTCTAATGGGAAAATGGGATTTGATTTACAATGTCTCACTTTATACATATTGTAAGAGTGGGAGTCTGCTGCATAAGTATAATTAAGATTGGTTTCAAAAGTATATATTCACACTGAAATACTCTCTACATATGCATATGTCTGTATTGAGTTACCATATAGTGAATTATTCTGTGTTGTCATCTGGCTTAGTAGAACTTGCTCTAACAGGTAGAGGTTTCTTATAGCTGAGATGGAGGTCACTCCCAGTGCTGCTATTATGGATCCTTTTAAGTAAAGTTTTTAACAGTTAAATTTGAAGTCATCTACCTATAAAACCCTGAGCTACAGCCTCACCATTGGGATATAGCTCCTTCTACAAATGGAGTAAATATTATGCCACCAACAGTTATTGTGCCTCTGTTGGGCTGCCTATACATTTCACATTCAGATAGCTGTTCTCATTTTCTTGTTGTTTCTGTTTTATTTGTCATACGAATCCTTGCTTTTTGTAGGATTTAGAACTTTTAAAGCCCAGAGTATGGTATTTGAATATGCCGAGTACCTGCTTGATATATTTTTAAAAGACTCTGCTTCATAAGCTTGAGCACCGGCATGAGCGAGGCAGGATGAATGGTGGATGGGACAGGCAGGGTTGGGCAGGTACCAGCAGTTTTACCCCAATCTTTACTTATGTAACAATAAATATATACAGTGGGAAGATAGTTGAATATGACATTTATCAAGAAGTATAGACAGAGGGTGGGCAAAGGACTGTGTATAACCCTTATGAGCCTCGTGGTGCAGTGGTTAAACTGCTGTAATGCAATTATAACTGTGCTCACAATTATAACCGTGCTCACAACCTGAGATTCACTTTCACGTACCAGGCTCAGGGTTCACTCACCCTCCAATCCTTCCAAGGTCAGTAAATTGAGTATCCATCTTGTGGGGTGGCAGGATGTGTGGCCTACATAATTACTTGTAAATTGCCCGGGGAGTGCTTTAAGAACTATGGGGTGGCATATAAGCAGCACAATTTGCTTTATGTCTCTCAGTGCCTCCCCTCCCCGCGCAATTGCCTCAAGCCCCATACTTTGTGCACTCACACTGTTGTGGAGGGTGAGTTTCTTTTAGGTATAAATGGAGGGCAGTGGTGGTGATGGTGGTAGAACTGGCTTAGAAAGAGTAGGCTCATCGCCAGATGGTGGCATGTAAATTCAATAAGTAAAAAAATAAATAAATAAAAAAGCCAATAATGACACTTAAGAGCATGCTATTAGCCATAGCTCAGCTCTCGGGGATACAGGGAACAACTGAGTGTTGGAGCAAACTTTCTAGGTAATGGGGAGTCAATGTGGGTCCCAGGCCTGTGACACTTGCCTGTCCTGCAGTATATAATGGTTGCCAAATACATGGGGTTACCCAACATATTTTACTGACAGTGTAGAAACTAGATGGACTGGCAACTGCATCTTAGTTTAAAAGTGGTATCAGAATGATGTCCACAAAAATCATGTGAGGTAAGTCAGGCAGAGAAACTTTGACTGGCCTAGGGTCATCCAATAGAGGGAACTTGATGAATGAGTGGGGGAGGTGAACCTGGGCCTCCCCAATCATATATCAACACCTTAACCCAAACCTTGCCTTGTTGACGGCAAAGTATAAAAGGAAAAATGATCTATCAGCATTACTAGTCAGAATAGGATAAACCTGTAATAAATTAAATTGGGTTTTTTCCCCCTCCTATTATGAAAAAAGCAGGTTTTCAGGCCAATCAGAAGCAGGAAATCTGTTGGGTAAATTCTGAGAACTTAATTGTATTTGACATAGAATTGTTGAAGCCCGCAAGTGCCTCAACACCTGGCAAAGCCAGGCAAGTGTCATTCAATCCTCATCAAGCAATGGTTAAATAGATGTGCTGTACATGTTCCCCTTAAAGCTATATGGGGATGTAAGCCAAAGTGGTTTGACTAGGCTTCTTAAACTCCTAGAAATATCATGGAAAAGTTCCAAGGGATCATCTAAATCCAGCTGTCACTTTGAAACAGGATAAAAAGATTCATTCCTTATGCTGGGACATAGGAAATATGCCACATTTGCTGCAAGCTGGAGTTACGTTACAGGCACATATGCTTCTCGGAAGATACTTTAGAACAGCATTTTACCTTGCTCATACAATGTTATTCTTATAGCTAATTTCATATTGATAGACGATAAAACAAAAGGGAAAAAAGTCTTAGGGTGGGTGAGTGTTCCTGTTTATGAAGTTAGGAACGCAAAATAATTTGTTTGGATTGAGAATGAAATAAGTGCACCATATTTGGTTATCAAGATTTCCTTACTGCATTGCATGCATCCTATTGATCAACTTTTAAAATTGCTAGAGTTACTTAGGCAACTTCGGAAATGCTAGAGGTGCAGGGATTTAACAAATGCTCATAAATGATCTCTGAGAAAAACCAAGGTGCATATGGAGACATTTGGGGTGGGGGGATCTGTTAACTGCTGCAGAGTTGTTTGGTTCCAACCGACAGCAGAAAGTGCACTGTTTCTGCAGATAAAACACATTTTGGGCAAAAAAACCCTGTATATTTAAAACTTTTCATTTTGTGCAAAATAAAAGGATTTCTGAACATATTTTAATGCAGAATAAAAGGGGTTTGCACAAAAAACAATTGTGTCACAGAAAATAATAGCCTTACATGAAAACTATGTAAAACCCCTTACCTCAGCTAGCGCGGAGGGGAGACCTTGAAACTAGAAATTGTAATGACCCAGAGAACTGACAAATCATGATGGTTCATGCAAGGGAAGCTGTCTCTCAAGATATCAGTGGCAGAGAAGGAAGAGGCAGCAGGACCCAGTAGTTAGGAAACAGAGGCAGTGGGAAGAGGAGTGTGGCACCTGCATTCCCAAAACAAAATGAAGAGCCAAGAAAGAAAAGCAAAACAAAACTTCTCACTCGTTACATTTTTGCAAAAGGCTTGTATGAACCAAACTTTGAACCAGTTCACTTCATGTGGGTTTTTTTTGCATTTGTAGCTCAGTTTGTGACTATCTCTACTTGAAACATTTCATCCTCATCTGCAAAATATTTAAAAAGTTTCAATACACTGTGTTCAAGGCTCTCAGACTCTCCTTGTGAGTGGTTAAAACTGCAGTACTGCAGCCAAGACTCTGTTCATTACCTGAATTTGATTCTCCTGCTCAGATAACCAGCTTATGGTTAATTCAGCACAGTGGAATTGTGTGTGTGTGTGTGTGTGTGTGTGTGTGTGTGTGTGTGTGTGTGT
>JAHTLZ010000379.1:30334945-30372070 GCA_023846285.1 Phrynocephalus versicolor | reverse complement strand
AATAATAATAATAATAATAATAATAATAATAATAATAATAATAATAAACAAAATGGGGTGGGGGGAATGAATAACAAAACAAAACACCATTTTGGCGTTTCATGCCCATCTCTATTGATGAGAAATATGTATATCCTTACATAGGAGAAAGAAGAAATGCAAATTTATCCTCCTTGTACAGCAAATAATTTTGTGATGTTCCCAGCAAGAGGGAAGAACAGTATGCAATATCACATATATAACATTTTAACACAACGAACACTTTAATAACACAGATCATTCAAAATTACTATGGCTGCTACTTTGTTGCATGGATTTCTAAAAACTGCAAGCATGGGAAGCATTGCTGACACCTAAAAACAACAATCAACAATTTCCTCCTCACAATTGTGTAGAAGATGATAATGAAAAGGGGAAGGGGGACTCAAGTTCTCCTCACCTGGAAGAGAGTAGACTCACAGGGTGTGCAAATGGCTCATCTCCATAATGGAGATCCAAAGGATATTATATGTCTAACAACAGAGAGTATAAATCCTGTGGATCCCATAAATTCTGTGAACATCTCAAAACAGAGATTAAGGTAGGGGAGTAGGCACAAGTCCCATCCTTTCCTGTCACGCATTCACATGTTATCTGAAAAATATATATCCTGTGTTTACAGTATTCCTCAGTTTTGTTAGGAAAAAATGAGAGAAGAAAAATAATCCTGCTTTTACAATGGGAAGTTTGAAAACGGTACCATAAATTTGTTGTTTTTGATAAATACTGCAAAAGGTTCTGCAGGAGCACATTTCATATTTATTTTTTTCTTTTATTCTTAGAAAAGCTAGGTATCTGGGAGCAGTGAGGTTAGCTCAGGTTAATGATGAACTTGACTTCTAAAACAAAACAGTGTGTGTCTTATTGCTAAGACATACAAATGTAATAAAGCTTCCTGAATCTCAACATTGTTTCCTTCATCTGCAGGATGACCTGCTCACACAGCCAACTCATGACACTATCCCCACCCCCACCTTTCCACAAAGACAACAAACTGACAGCAAACAAACCTTGCACATTTTGCATATTGCAATCTAACCATTTCAAACAGAGGCCTTTACTTTTCATCCTAAAGTGGTACTTGTTAAAGGAGCTGTGACCACTCAGGCTGTTTCCTTTGAGGATGATAACACTGCTGCAGAAGCTTCATTATTATGCTAATCGAGCACAGTCTGAGCAGCTTTCATAACTGTCACATTAAATCATCTACCAAGGGGAAGCCTCAAGAGCCATTTACATTGCACCGTATGCATATTAATGAAGCTGGAAGCTGCAGAGTTGTTTTCAAAGCAAGAAGCAGGCAGAGTTGGGGGGTGTAGCATATAATGTTGAATGGCTTAAAAAAAATCAGAGGTGGTTCAAGTTTAGACAGCTTTTTTACAGGTTCAGCTCTGCAGATTTGGCAGTCCTGTCAGTGAGAAAACAAAACACAGCAGAGGAAAAGATGAAACAAAAGGATGCTTAACCAAGGTAGCAGTGATCTGGTGCACAGAGATTCATACTAGCCTTTTAGCACAGCTTCACTTTGTATATCTGATGAATAAACTTCCCATGCAAAGATGCCCAGTCATATTTTAATATATAGTAACTCAGTCCTACCTGGCTGCTTTAGTGGATATGATAGACAATGCAAAAGCAGTTGGATAGAATCATGTGACCCAAGCTGTAGATGTCCTCTACAGATCTTGTGTTTTGGCTTTCCAGGTAAGAATGCACATATGAAGAATCATTTATTTATTATGTTATAATTATTCATAATAAATCAGGTCTCAGGAGACTTGGATTTATATCTTCCACCTCAAAAGTAACTCAGGGGTGACGTTGAGACAGTTATGCACTGATTCACCTTACAGGGTTATTGTAGGGGTACAGAAGAGTAAAGGAAAACCATGCACTCCACCTTGATTTCATTGGAGAACAGGTAGATTGGGATTATAATACACTGGTAATAAATTAGTTATCTCAATTACCACTTTACCATTTAGGATTTTTTTGACCTGCTTTCACCCAGGTTAACTCTGAAACAGTTTTCACTCAATTCAAGAGACTGCACCTGTAGTAGAGATGGGCACAAAATGGAAATATAACATTTCGCTTCATTCCATTTTGTGCCCACCCTGTTTCATTTCATTTTGTTTCTTATGATTTTTTTTTTGAAAAATCATGCAAAACGAAACGAAATGAAATGAAATGCCTCACCTAGGTCCTAGAGGCACCAGATTTGGTGGCAACTGGGCCATTTTTAAAGGGGTATATCCAATGACAGCTCGGCTGTACCCCTTTAAAAGTGTCCAGGTCACCAGTGTGGGGCTCCTGCAGTGGAGACCCGACCATGTTCAGAGGGATCCAGCTGAACTGTCATTGGCTGTAACCCTTTAAAAATGGGGTACAATTTTAAAGGGGTATAGCTGATGACAGCTCTGCTGGACCACTCTGAAAATGGCTCCCCAACACCAAATCTGATGCCTCTATGACCCAGGGGAGGCACCCCCACTCACCTCCCAGCTGAGAGAAGGCAGGAAGCTGGGGCTGAGAGGAGGCGGGGAGCACCAGAGCAGCGACGGGGACCCACATCCTCCTCTTCCCTCTACTGGGCTCCGATGGTGGTGGTGGTGGTGGCTTATTGCAAGCCAAGCAGGTAAGGGACCCCTTTTACAGATGGAATGAAACAGTTCATTTCAACAACAAAAATGGCCAGTTTGTTTTGTCTGTAATGAAATACTGCTTCCTTATTTCATTTCATTTTGTTTCATTTCATTGCCTAACGAAATGAAGAAATAGCATCTTGTTTTTGATTTTGTGCCCATCTTTAATCTGTACTGTAGGAATTAAGACAGACTTGATAGGGTCTACTGATAGTATCTTCAGATCAATTCACAATGCTCAGGCTATTCTATTATGATTTCTTCCTTCCAACAGCCGTATGCTTTTACAGTGTCTGAAGCTAATGGTTCAGACCCTGTTAAATCCAGGCCAAAGCAAATATTGAACATCTGTGAACAGCAGCAGCAGAGAGAGAAAAGTTAATGTTGATGGGGTTTCTTGTGACATCCTGTGGGCCAATTTTCCTTCATTTATTATTCCACAATGTTCTACTGAATAAGAGAGTAAAGTAGTACATCACCATGTTATATAAAATGCAGGACGTGGTTCTAGGTCTACTTTTGTTTCTTTTAATTCCCTGCTGATCCCTGTGCTCTGCCCTTTTCTATAAAGTCTTGCTAATCTTATCTATGTAATTCAAATCATTTTACTCTTAATTATTTCTCCACTCTCCACTACCTATTGTTGAATGTAGTTCTTGAAAATAATCGTAGTAAAGATATTCCTGAAATACAGTAAATATCACATCTTCATTAGCTTTTAGTCTGCAATATGTAAACTAGTAGGTTCTGCTTTGTGATCTGTGTAGAGTTTATTGTGTAGATCGTCTGGTTTGAACTGTATGATCTCATAGGTTTAGGAATTCTGCGTCTACTTCAGTAAATGTATATAAATAAAGTATCTAAAATGGATTGTGGATGATGAGTGCTGTGGTGACCAGATGCAACTGCTTACATGCTTAATTAACTCTTTAAATGCATCTGCAGTAGATTTAGTTGGGTGAACCTCGAACTATTCCAATTTAGGTTTATACCCTGCTATTTAGTTTAAATTATCCAGACACAAAATTAAAACCAGCAATGAAAAGCTAAAAGGAAAAAGCTGAATTTCAGTTTCTATATTTCCAAAGCACTATATAATGGGGAGTTTATTTATACAATATATAATAGTGATATATTCAAAATTCAAATTGCAGCATTCATCTTTTATTTTCATTTGCACACTTATGGAATGTGCCTTCATAAAAGCTGAGAACAAGTATATTTGAAACAACAGCACCAAGATTAAATATTGCATGTATACTTGAGTGTAACAGAATGTCTTTGTTAGGATCACAGAAAGGCACTAGCAGACATCGAGGAACTAATTTCTGTAGGGAGATTCATATACCTAATTGGAATTACATTTCTTTAGGCAGGTTATCATTTTATAGAAATATTTCATTACATACCATGAGAAGATTAATGAATGTCATACTAAGCTATGGGGATGAGGAGCCGAAATGCTCTGAACTGTTTTACTATCACATCAGGTACCTCAAATGAACAAGAGTCTTAATTTATGGGACTAATAAGCCATATGCAGCTTCCCCCCCCCCCTCCTCCTGTACTTAGAACTGCATGAAGGAGAGTGAGGATGTATGCAGTACTAGCTGGTGTCTTCTCTTGTATTCATTCCCCAGCCCAATTATGCAATGCAAGTGTTAGGGATGAAGTACAATCATTATGTTCTGATCTATTTAAGCAATCATAGCTTGTCAAAATGCCTCAACAAATCATTTTCAATTTCTTTGAATTGGACCCAACATTTTCAATTCCTTTGAATCAAATTCCACATTGTTTTCTTGGGGGACATAGCCTATCATAGATTCCATAATTTGCACTCATTTTCTTCAAGCAAAAACAGTGTACTTCATTTGAGAGTTATTCATTTAAAATATTTTTGCTTGCCTTTCACCCTAAGAAGGGCCAAAGGCAGTTTGCAGTAAGACATGGCGACAAATTTTTAAAAAATCACAATAGTCAACAAATGTCACTGATTCATTAAATATTTAACCATTCATATTCATTGGGTCTGGAGACACCAATGAATATGAAGGGATGAATATTTCCTTGTTTTAATTCATCCCCCTCCCCTTTTAGAAAGCCCATGGCTGTCTACACACATTCACAACTCACTTATTCACACACTTACTCACTCACACATGCACACAATTTGGCAATTTATAATGTTAATAGATTAGAAGATAATACAGTAAACCCCCGTCGATTGCAGGGGTTAGGGACCCACCCCACTGGAGATGCACGAAAATCCACGATATGCGGAAGCGGGTGGGATGGGTGTGGTGGTGGGGCTGATTGTGCTGCACGCCGGCAGTGGCAGGGGGATCTTACCTCCTGCCGCTGCCACCCGCCAGCGCAGCCCTGAGGCTTCTCAGGGGTGCATGGGAGGGCCGCACGGAGCGACCAGATCCCCCCGCCGTTGCCCCCACGGTTCCGGTACTGCGGTCCCGCGATGTAGTGGGACCACAATACCGGAACCGCGAAATGGCGGTGAGTCACTGTATTAAAAGCTAAAAAGAATACTAAAAAGGAGTAAATAAATGCAACATCAAAAATGCATTTGAAGCAATATGCCCAACCATCACTTTAAAAACTCGATTCAAGAGCCAAGTCATTGAAGGAAAATCTGCCCAAAGAAAAAGGTATTTATCTGCTTGTAGCAAGATAGTAAAGATGGGGCTAGCCTGACTACCTGTGGGAGGGAGTCCCAAAGGCTGGGGGCAGCAATAGAGATGTCCTTCTCCTATGTTTCTCCTATGTTTTTGTTTACTTTCTCAAGGAAGAGACAAGGATGATAATTTTCTCATTTTTTGTGTGTGAAAATAAAAGACATGAGGGTTTACTTTGTTTGTTGTCCAGTGGGCTTACTTGGTTTGTTGTCCAGTTGTTTTGCCTGTCCTCTTGCCTTTCCGGTGGTACTCTTTTGTTGTTTTATTAATATTTGTTCACCTTGGTTTTTTTAATGTTTTCTACTTTGTATTTTTCTTTCTTTCTTATTTATATTATATATTTATATATATTTATATATTTATATATTATATATTTATATTTATTTATTTTTGCATTTGTATACCGGGGCCAATTTTCCCCAAAGGGAACTCCAGACTTGTTTGCTAGTCTGCTCACTGCCCAGAGTTCCCACTGGGAAAGTTTGTGCAGTAAATAAATAAATAAATAAATAAATAAATAAATAAATAAATACTTTATGAGCTTTCATAAAGACACTGTATTTGACACTGCAGCTGTTAGTACTTCAAATGACTGAGTAAGGTTGCAATAAATGCTCAAAATGTATCTTGTCTTCTGTGGGAGGTGATGTTTTAAATCCTTGACACACCCTTCTAAAAAATTGGCACCTTCTCTGAGGTATTTTGCTACTATCTAAGACTGACATATTAAGGTTTTAAAGTTTTTTTCTTTTCTTTTTGGTCAGCAACAACCTTTAAAACAAAACCTCCTCCTTTTTGTGCAACCCTCTTATTTTGCTTTTATAAAGGACTTTTTTTCATGAAGTGCAAGGCTTTCTTTGCCAAAAATACCAATCAGATTTTCTTTGTCAAACACAAGAGTTTTCTCTTTTGCATGCATGTACACATACACATACCTTCTTTGTGACTTTCTTTTCAAAAACAACATGCTAAGATGATCTCATAATCTCTCCCAGCAGGAAACGTTTGAAATTTTTGTTTTCACATGTAAGAAAGGGACAAGCAAAGATGTGACCTCGCTGTCAGATGGGTGGTATAGAAATCCAATTAATATATGAATAAATAAATGTATATGCTGTGTGTGTTGGACATTGAAACCAGCAAAACTGATGTAAAAGGGAAAATGGCTAGTTTCCGGTGTCAAAAAAATAAACAATTAGTGTCTCCAAGTTATGACCTGTGCCATAGTCTTGTTGAAGACAGAGGAGCATAACTCTATCAGCAGAGATTTTGCACTGCCAAATAGGGATGGGCACCAAACAAAAATGAAATGCTGTTTTGTCATTTTGTTACATAAAGATACAATAGAAACAGCTTTGTGATTAAACAAACTGAATCACCTTTTTATTTCTGTTTGAGAAATGAAATGGGAGAGCTTCTTCAAGCTTGTCCTAGTAAGCCCTGCAAATTTGGGAAAATTTGGGGTTCAGAGGGCGAAGTTATTCAACTGCAAAGAGGAGGCCCCTCCAGCAGCAAATAGAAGTGCTGTGCACAGACTGCGTCGGCAAGTCAAACAAGTCCCAAGTAGAGCAGCCCTATCTAAAAAATAAAATAAAAATCTTTAAAAATTGGGAAAAAATGTAAGTAGAGCAGACCGCATATAAAATTTGTAAGGCAGCAGTTAAAATGCCAACGTTTTTTCATACTTAAGTTTAATTGCTCTTAAGTCAAGCCACTTGTAAGTAGAGGTACTACTGTACTAAAGAAATGAAATGAAATGAAATGAAACTATATTTTTGTTTCATGCCCATCTCTACTTCCAATGTATAAGCGAAGATTATTTCTTTGGAATGAACAGAGCTGCTGCTCATGCGATGAGTCTCTGGATGCCTTCCTGGACAATGTTAAAACGCTTTCAGCCACACACACCAAAATTTTCTTGAGTGTTTCTACTCAGGGGTTCTCACTCTTGAGTAACTTTTTACATAATCCAGAACCCTTATATATGGGGCTGCAGTCATTTGATGGATGATATGTAGACTAGTTGCAACAGCATTCCATTGAACAAATTAGGTTAAAGTTTTATGGATGCAATACAGTACATTCTACTTCCCATAGGAAAAAAAAATCACAGCTGAATGTATAATTTTTAATATATTATTGACATAGGACACCCATAACAATCATATGCCTTTCTAGTTATTCCTTCTTATGTGCTTTTTTTTAAAACCACAGAAGTAATTATTCTGATCTACAGCATCCAGAAAGCTACAATCCACCATGTTTGATGGCCATATTGACTTTGGGAATTTTGAAAAAAAATATTTATTTTGTGATCCAAAAAAAGAAAAGGGGAAAAATGAAAACTTTTGCTACCTGTTTTTCAGATATTGCCTATGTAAACACTTTGTATATATCCTTTTTTAATCTCTTGTTAGGATCTCTTGAATCCGCTACTGTACAGAACAAGAACAGTTGACGATTGCAACCATTGTTGACTGTGGAATCTGGCTTTGCCTCCAAGAGAAATGGTTCTCAGGCAGCTGTATCTATATTTTCCATTCTCTGTGGATTTTTGTATGCAGCTGAGCTTGTCAATTCACCCTGAGTGGGCTCGCCATTATCACAGGCATGCCTGGCCTTCCTGCTGCCTACCTAATTGTGTTTGTGGAGCATAGCAAACTGAACAAATTATTTTCAAGTTCTTATCTCTTTCTTGTTATTCAAGAGTAGCATGGTTCAGTGCATGCTGTTTAATTTTACTTACTTTGCTAGCTGATTACATGCCAGAAACCAATAGGAACAGCTTCCTTATCAAGCATTGTGAATGAAGAAAATGTTGCAAAGAAGGCGCTGAAACAAATATTCACCAATGCTTGAAATCTGGCAAATGTGGACATTCAAGTGTGCCACACATTTTTTTAATTACTAATTGTAAAGCAATATTCAAAATTATATTACCACATTAATCACTTATTAATTTGGCTTTGTTCATTTGTTCTCCCCCTTTATCCTGGAAATTTGGGGCACAAGTTAGCTAACAGTAAAATGAATAAAAAAATTTAAAGCATGGGTCAAAGCACAGAATGATTATAGCTGCATCATCAACGTTTTGCAAGGCAACCCTGAAAATGAGGAAAGAGCAAATAAAAAATTATAACTGAAATTACTTCATATAAGTACCAGATTTGGAGAGGCCTAGCAGACTGTTTGTTCTTCCTTTGTGCCAAAATTTGTTGGTTGCCTTTTCTCCTACCCAGAATACCCTGGGTATTGTATTATTCTATAACACTGCAGAGTAAAATAATGATCACCACTGAAAATATTCAAATATATAAAGACTACCACTGGCCTCTATCAGAACTTGTTTTAATCTCTGGAAAGATCCAACAAGCAGGGCATTCTGGGAAAACATAACATAGAACCACCACCACCACCCCAAAAAGCAGACACCAAAGATAACTTATTCTTTTCCCACATTTCGGCAAAGCTACCCCTGCTCACCCTCTGCCCACCCAGGAACCAATGTGCATGAATGGTAGTCCCCCATATTATTTTAGGATGCAACTCCAGTGGTACCTCCCCTAATTACAAGAAGAGAAATCCATGGAAATGGAGATGATTCAAGATAAGAAAATTTATCCCTTGTATTTTTTTCAGTTATGAAAGGGAAACTGAAAGTTCAAGGTTCCTTTTCAAAATGGCTCCTGCTTGTTTGCAATGGCAACACTGCCATCTTGAGGCCACACCCACTACAATGCTGCAATTGGAAAAAAAAGAACCCAATTTGAAAAGGGAAGCTGAGAACATGGGGTTCTCTTTTACAATGACCTTCCCAATGTGCCTGTTTTGTAGCCATTTTGGAATTATTTGGCACCATTTTGGGGACTTTTAGAGGTGGGAGCTGAGTTTCTGCCATTTGCATGCCTGCTAATGTGCTTTTTGAATTCTGCAGGGGAGGGAGGATTTCCCACTTAGAATGAATTAATCAATTTCCAGTTTTTCAAGATACAAAAATTTCAAGTTAAGGAAATGCCACTGGAACAGATTAAATTTCGTAATTGGAGGTACTACTGTACTATAAATAAAAGCAAATAGAATCAGTCTCTGCTTCCTTTCTCTCAATATGAATGCACATCCCTAAAAGTAGAAAAAAACATTGCTCTTTGCACCTGATACACCAAATAATATTGTGTCCTAATTTTAAAGTCATTATAGGCAAATTATTCCTTTACCTGTCCCTTATTTGATACAACATTTAATATTAAGCTATACTCCACATTGGTTGTAGTTGCTGTTAACCCTAGTTTATTAGAAGTTTGCTAGAAAAAAATTAATGAGAAAAAAACTGCTGAAATACAGTTTGTCCATTGTTAGTAACTTGGAGGAACTCTAATAGGGCTCTCACAATATGTTTAGGGAGTGGCTTTACCACTGCTATCCTCCACTGAGTTTAAACGCAGTCCTTTTGCACCCTAGTCCATCATGCCATCCACTACACACCATATATTTTAGGATCCACTTGCAATTAACAGAAGGTGACGTGAACTGTAAACTATCCATGTGAACTAAGTGCCACAAAGAACCCAGTACATGGATGAAGTCTTTCATGAACAACACAGAGCATATTCTTGGCATCTATCAATATGAAATTGTTTGCTGAAAGTAAAATGTATGTAAAATGCTGCTTCTTTCCAGCCATTAAGGATGTGTGTGGCTCTCTCACTCTTCAAGAAACGGGCTACTCTTTCCTCCTCAGATATCATGTTGAAGTGGAACTATCTATCTATCTATCTCTCTCTCTCTCTATCTATCCATCCATCCATCTGTCCGTCTGTCTGTCTGTCCGTCTGTCTGTCTGTCTGTCTGACGTATTCTGCCTGCCTTTCAGGAATGTGAGTCTAGAACCTCAGCGTGCAATACAAAAATAGATGTCTAATCCCACATTTTAAGCATTCACAAATCAACTTCCAATCCCTGCCAGGAGAGGAATACTTTGCAAGAATTCTCTTGCACCACCAAATTATGCAAAGTTGAAATTGAGCTATCTAACAGGAATATGTTTCTATATACTGTATGGGTAACATGAGCAGACCTAGAAGTAGGTCCTGGGACAGATGGGAAAAGATTCTTTGCTTTTTTGTTTAAAATATTATATCCCACTTTTCTCAAAAAAAAAAAAAAATCCAAGGCAGCCGACATCATTTAAAAGCTTTTAAAAGCTAAAATCAGTAGCATTATCTAGAACTGTAACAGCTTCCTCAGATTTTTATGGAAGTGAGAGATTGAGTTAGCCATAGTAGTGACACCAAACCCCTAAACACCCCAAAACCAATCCCTCTGGTTTTATGTAGATGTTAGATATCATACAGCACAAAACAAAACCCTGAGGGATCACACAGGGCAACAGCCATAGTATCAAATATAAGTTCTTGAGCACAACCTTCTCCCCTTTAGAAAGGACTGAAGCCACTGTAACACAATGCCTTCAAGTTACATTCCAGAAAGACAACCAGTGGTTGCTACTATTGAAAGCTGGTGGGAAAACCAACAGGCACACACACTTCCTGTCCAGTTCTAAGCACAAGTCATCCACTAAGGTGACCAAAGCAGTCTCCATCCCATAATTAAGTCTGAAGTCTGGATATGGATCTAAATCATCTTGTCGGAAAAATCCTGAAGCTGAATCACTGCACAACCCAGCATCTTGCCCGAGAAAGGAGTGTGAGATACTGGCTGATAAATAATTATCCAGTATCATGGAATCCAAGGAAGGCCTTTTCAGCAATGGTCCTTGTGGCAAAAAGGGTTAATACAAGTATGAATATTTATGACTCTAGTTTGAATAGCCAATCACTAAGCAGGTGGGAGTGGCTAAGAAGGTTATAAATGGAACATAATGGATGAGGGACAGTTTCAGTTTGAGTTGGTGTTCAGTTCGGGTTAGAGCTGACAGGAGAGTCAGTTAGATTGTCAGTTGGTCAGGTGGGACCTGCCACTGAAAGGGGTCTGGTTTAGAAAGGAAACACTTTATTATAAGATTACATGTATGCAACTTCGGCTAAAGCTATCAAAATACTGATCATCTAATTGTAAACCAATAAATGTTTCATGTTTTGTTTTAAAATATATTACTTGGTGTGACTCTCTCTCAAATACATATAAGTGTCCAGTGAATCTGGTGGTGGCAGCGAGTGAAAACCCTTTGTGTGAAAGGGGCACGTCACAGTCCTATACTGCTTCCTTTAAGCATTCTGGGATTTTACCTTGCTACAAGATAGCATTCGCCACTCCTCCTACCCATTCAACCAGTCCCTTTCTGTCAGCTTTTTTAAACTTGGAAGGACAACAGTCCAATAGACATGTGGTAGCCTTCACCTTTCCAGGGTCCTATACACATCATCAGGGTTCAAAAAGTGAACTCATCTATATGAGAGGCAAGAGGTGGGGCAAGATAATACTCCCCTTCTTATATGACCATGATTCTATATTTAGTGCTGTGGGGTGGGTGGGGAGTAGTTTGTGCACTTCCTTTAACACATGGGGGCTCCACAGGCATTCTTAATGACTCACCTGAGCTACAGCGGCATTGTCCACCAGTTAATGTACTATCAATACTAAGTAGCTTTACATGTTAACAATGAAATGTTACAAAATATCAATGACAAGTTACTGAATGTTTAAAGCAGGTAAAATTATTTTAATGGGGTATAACTGAGCAACTCAAATATATGTATCCAAATCTGGAAAATATTCCAGGAATATGCTGTCTTTGAAAGATCATCTAGTGGATATTAAATGTAATCTCAAAGCAGAATATTGAAGAAAACTGGAAGCAAAAGATTTTCAGGTCTGTTCCAACATCATGCTTTTCAATGTACTTGAATATAATCCTGATACACTCTCCAAGCACAGGGTGATCATGCTCACATCTCATACTGCCTTTTGATGTAGTAGAGTGCTTAGGAGATGATTTGATTATGCTAATTTCATGGGATGAATATTTCATTTCAACACATGCTCAGGCTCTGAGAGTTGGCACTCGATTACATCACAACGAACTTGAGCTTTCAAATTTTTCCAATCTCTACCATTATTGCTCTTTGTCTAATGGCTCACAAAACAGACACATCCCAGTCAGCTATACATCATCTAAGTATCTAGAATAAGTGGAGAATAATTTCAATGATCACATTTTGCTTTTTAATTGATATTATTTATTCCCTGAACACATTTCAAAGGTAATTACTGGGGAAACAGGGAAAGAGCAGGGGGCAAGTAGAGGAACTCATTATATTGACATTTTCTGACAGCGTATGGCAAATTACTTATTTAAAAATTGCTGTTTTCTTTTCTTCTTACTTTTCCCAGCGTGAGTTCTTCGTCATTCAGATTCCAGTATCATGTGAATTAAGGACTTGCACACAGATAATGCTGAAAATAAAAACTGTATTAATAGACCTGGAAAACTAAATACCCTTGCAATAGAATATATACATATGTAACATCATTTCTAAGCTTGGTAAGGTGAGTTATTTTACCTTAGGGACAACTTAATACAAGAGAGTGCCTAAAACTGGAATGCTGCCAATACCACTGCATTCCAGAATTTCATCTGCATTAATAAGCTGCTGTCCTTTAGATTTAAATTAATTTGAAAAGTTGGAGCTATGAAAAGTAACTCAAGAAGCACAGACCCCTGATTTCACTACTTTCCCATATTTAGGCCACATTTAAAATCCTTAGTCTTTCTATGCATAATACATGATAATAGATTATTTGTGTTTCCCTTAGGATTTTGAAATAGAGTACACCAGTGCCAGACCTTTTCTTTGTTTCCTTAGCTAAATCTACAAGAATTTAGTTATTCAGGGATGATAAAAAAGTTGAACTAAATATTAAGAAATGATAGGAATACATTACAGAATATAAACACATGGGTTCAATTGTTCATTATAGCCCACACCAGCCTGGTATTTTCCTAGTGTTTTGCACTGTGATTCCGTCAACTCTAACCATTTACTACTTTAATGCAATATAGTAAGTATCAGCTTTAAACCCTTATTAATCGTAGATGGATAGGAGGCATTATTCACCATTATTCACACACAGGATATGTTCTTGAAAAGGATGTTGCTACATTTTCATTGACACTTGCAAATAAATCTTTGAAACATGAATTATTTTCAATGGTTCACTTGAAAAGTGTGACTCCTTTTCATATGCTTGAACCAGCATAGAATAGGATATCAATCACTACATGCTAGAAGGGAACATGGTAACAAAAGAAAATAACTTTTTAATCCAGTTGCAATTAATATACTTAGAATAATTAGTGCATACTATACTATTAGGAAGTCCTTCCATTTATGCTCTAGGAAGTACAATGGAAGGATCTACTGTTAGGTTAATGATAGAAGACAATGGATACAGAATGTGTCCCACAGTCTTTAAAGTAAGAATGGCCCATATGCTGGACTGACAGTAATGCAACGGCATGATAATAGATATGCTGATTTGTGATTTAAAGCTTACAACTCTTTGGTGATAGATCTTTCTGTGAAACTCCATGGCAACAGGAAACAAAGTACAATTTGGATTGGTTAGCTAATATATAAATACTACAGATGGACACAAAACAAAAAACGAAATGCCTTTTTTTATCATTTCCATTATGTAATGAAATGATAGGACACGTTTCATTATGAAATGAAATGAAACACCATTTTTTTCTCTAGGAATGAAACTATATATCCTAGAGGAACTAAAATGACAGGGGAGCTTCTTTCGACTCTTCCCTGTACGCCCCCTAAATTTGGAGAGGTTTGGGGTTCAGTGGGGTGAGTTATTACACTCCAAGGGAGCTCCCCCAGGAAAAAAAAATATTTCTGATTGAGTCTGAAACCACAAATTGCTCAACCGTGGGGGGGGGGGGCTATTATTGGCTAAGTTCTGAACTTCTGACTGAATTAGAATATTTTTCCTAGGGGGACCTTCTTTGGAGTTTAATAACTCAGTCCTCTAAAATCTAAACCCCTCCAAATTTCAGGGGCTTAGGGAAGGGCGTAAGGAAGCTTCCCTGCCATTTCCATGCCAAAACATGCCTGTGATCCATATTTTCAATTATATAACGTTTTGTTATGTGTATTTACTTGAAAATACAGATTGGAGCCATGTATTGGCACCAAATTATCTGGGAGCTTCCTCAAGCTCTTCCCTGTAAGCCTCCAACATTTGGAGAGGTTTGGTTTCAGGAAGCCAAGAGTGTGTATATTGCACGCCAGCAATACAGGAATTAATTTAAGCAGCTTAACCCCAATTAACCTCTAGGTGTCTCTTGTTTTATTTCATTTTTTTCCAAAACTACTTTAAAAATTCATTAGTAACAAAACGAAATGAAACTACTAAAGAAATGAAATGAAACACTATATTTCCATTTCATGCCCATCTCTAATAAATATTGAATGTGGTCAGTAAAACATATGAAGATCTTCAAAGAATCACTTCTGAAGTAACTAGAATTGCCCAATTTTCCCATTCACCCTGATCCAGTTACTTGTAAAACTATAATTTGTTTGTTTGTTTGATTGATTTCTTTACCACAACTATCTAGCAGAAAGCAGAAACTATCACAAGGAAATGCTATCTGATATTTGGTCAGTGGCCAACAATGTTAACGTATTATAGCAAATGCAGATGCCTACTTCCAGTCTAGGTACAAATAGGTAATTTAACACAATGATCAGTTGTTTTGTAGTGCCCAGGGAGAACAAGAACATATTTCCTACCATTTGCACAACTGGAAAACCCACCAGAATTCCACTAGCAAATTTTCCCATTTCTAACATGATGATAGTAATTGGTTTTTTATACCCAGAGATTGAACTTTGTGGGTTATTTTACATATAACAAAATGAAGTTAGATCAAACAATACAAGAAGTATGGATCCTACACAAGATCAGGAATCTCTCTTGTTCAGTCAGATGCACTACTAAAACCTTTGTAGACCATAAAGGCAGAGAAGGGCGGGTTGACAGCACTAGGATTTATTTATAATGAAGACTATTATAACAGAAATCTTGAAGAAGTTAACATTTTGACAATTGGACATTAATAACATAATCAGTCTCCTGTTGTGGCAATTTTATATTATGAATATATTTTGTATATAGTTTCCATCTATCTACATGGTGAAGTACTAGGGTTTCACTGTTGTAGGTTGGATGTCTGCTAGGAGAAACAGTTAAGCAGTTGAGAGGACTGGAAGAATTTTTCTGGATGAAACTGTGAGCTTAGTGGTTGGTATGATTCCTGGCTGGAGAAATACGTCCCCCCCCCCAAAAAAAAGAGGATTTGTATGAAAGAGAGTTGAGTAAGAGGAAAAGTAATAGATCTGAGATGGAGTTTTGAGATGAATGTCGTAAACCTTGTGTAGTGTTAGTGCTGCTGCTTAGAACTTAATGTGTTTAAATTAAGAAGAAGGAAAGTGAAAAAGCTGATAAACACCTGACAGACTGAAGATTATTATATTTATTGAATAAAGCTTTTTGTTCCTTCATGAGTTTGTGTTCTTAAAATAAATTTATTTTTGTATGTTTGTTTAGAAACCCTATTTATTATTTTTCAAGATACCAATCACAAGACATAAACCCACACGTACCAGTGGGACACAATTTATGTAGAGTCATGGAAGCAGCTAACTGTATATTTCACCAAAAGTTTACCCTTCACTGTGGCAGGGCTTGAACACTGATGTAAAAGTGAACACTGATTGTTTCTCTAGTTTGGTGACAAGGGTAGTTCAGGAGACTGAGTCTCAAACAAGGACATCAGCAAACCCAAATTTTGTGCAGAGGCTTGGAAGTAGTGATTGTTTTGATGGGAGCATATTCTGGTAGAGGAGGTGAGTATCACACCTGTGATTTCAACTGTATAGTACTATGTTTTGAGTATTCATTTAGCTTTTTAGCTTTTTCAGTATTCATATTAAGGTAAAGGTAAAGGTAAAGGCGTTTCCCCCCCCCCACAAATCCCCATGTATAGATATAAAAGAGAAAGCCAACCAAAATTATACCCCTTTTTACAGAAAATCTCTTTGCTGTATAGAGTATATTTATACTAGTGATAGGGCCAGATTTTTTAAAGTGATATTTATCATGATTTGTGATTTGTCAGTGCTGATTAATTGACAAATTAACAAATCAATGAATTTCCACTGATGACCTGATGAAAAACATATAGATTCCTCATGTCATAAAAAGACCCTTTGGCATCAAGAGGCACCAGGTTTCCCAGGATGCTTCCTCTTACTCTCCTCTACAAGCCTTAAAAATCTGGTGAAGATTAGATTTCCATCATTTGAACTTTGTACCTCCAAAGACACCCCTAGGAAAGTGCTCTCTAGCACCAAACTTGCAGAGAAGCTCCTCCCAACTCTCCTCTACAATCCCTCTACATTTGGTGAAGATTGGGCTTCAGACATCTGAGTTAAACAACCCCCTTCCCGGAAAATGCCCCTTAGCAACTTAGCAACTTGGGGGAAACCAATCAACACCAGGCATGGAGGAATTGCAGAGGAGAATCAGATAAGAGCTTCTCCACGTGTTTGAAGTCTTTAGATGTCTTTGGGGACATTAAATAGCCCAGCGAATTAACAAATCAAAAATTGCTAAAAAAAAAATCCATTCATATTCATCAGGGGACACCATTTATGATGAATTTGAATTGATGAATTTTGATGAATTGGCCAAATTCTTCAAAAAATAGGATTCATTTTTCAATTTGTCCCCATTTCTAATTGTTAACTATATGATACTGAGCCTATGGCTGTCTTAACCTTTGGTAATGTATGATCCTGTTTATAAAAGTCTTATTGATTTTTGTACATTCACAGTGGCTAGACATTATGAGGGGGTGGTATCAATAAAGATTTAAGAACACACCATAAATCTGAAGTTTCTATAAGAAAAGAGAAAATAATGAGTCTGTATATAATACAGTCCAAAAAAAAATAGCAACTTGAATGTAAACTCTTAGATTTCCTTTCAGTATTTATCAAAAGACTGTGAAGGGTAAGAATGTGTTGGAATTTGTGATTAGGGAAAGTAATATATTACAGAAAGATAAGTGTGTTTAACAACTTACTTTGTCAAGTGAGTTATTGTAAAAAGATGAACTGTGCCATTCTGTGTCATATGTGATTCATGACCATCTCTGTTTCAAAGTGAGCAGCTGTAGGAAGATGTCCTCTCATACTCAAACTAAAATATATTAATAGTTGATGCAAACAACCTAGTATTGCACTGATATATCTAATGTCATGGAGAGCACTCACACAGACTTATACATATACACACAGAGTGTGAGAGGAGAGACATTTTCTCACCCCTGCCACATCATGAGCAGAACCTAATAGAGATGGGCACAAAATGATCTTTTGATTCATTTTGTTATTTGTTATTCATTTCATTAGGTAACAAAATGAATAACAAACTGCCCCCTCAAAGAAAAATGAAATGAAACAAAATGGAAATTTCCATTTCATTCCGGTTTGTTTTTCATTCCCATCGACAGTCTCCTACCTGACTCCGAGTCCATGTCCTCCAGCTGCCACTGCTGCCATGAGCCCCCAGGGAGACGGCTTCTAGCCAAAAACCAAAACAAACAAAACAAACAAACAAAAGCTGAACAGGCACACACTACAGCTGATCAGTGGGCCACGTGGTTGGTGTTTAAAAAATAAATTAAAATAAAAAATAAAAAATAAAAAATAAAAAAACTAATCTGGCCTAAAGGCCACTGAACTGGCCTGTGGGGCCCCAACCCAAACTGTGCACTGCCTCGGCTGGTGGACCGCTGATCCCACCAGGCGTGTGGTAGCTGCCATTTTAAAAACAATAATTAATAAATAATTTTAAAAAAAACAAACTGATTTGGCCCACAGGCCACCGAACCAGCCCACGAGCACTGAACCCGAACCACAGGCCACCGAACCAGCCCGCAGGCCAGCAGAATAAAAAATAAAAAATAAAAATAAAAAAGCCAACCAGCCCGCGCTACAGCTGGTAGGCAGCCAACATGGTCAGCCATTTAAAAATAAAATAAAGTAAAATAAAATAAAATAAAATAAAATAGAAACAATTTTAAAAAACTGATCTGGCCCACACGCTGTCAGGATTAAAAAATATGAATAAAAAATTAAAAAACCCAACCAGCCATGCTACAGCTGGTCAGTGAGGTTTAAAAAAAAGGAAAACTAACAACTAAAATGAATTACGAAATGATTTTTTTAAAATAAAAATTCATTATGTAATTAGCAAAACAAAACGGGGTAGGGAAACAGATTCTGAAACAATATGACATTTTGGCATTTCGTGCCCATCTCTAGAACCTAACATGAGCTGAGGCCAGCCTACTACTGCAATTCTGTGACTTTCGGGTGTGCAGTTCAGTTTGAAAGCAAGACACACACCTGTGAGTCCAAGGAGAACTTTGGCTATCCAGCAAACTGAAAAATAAAATAAAAAGAAATAACAGTGTTAATATTGGTGAACAAATCAGCAAGCCATCAGCTGATATATTTATTAGGATTCAAATTGTTTCATTTCTCTGTTTTGTGTAAGCAAGGATGCTAAACCTTCTAAAGCCACCGTATGACAAATAAATCTTCTTATCCCTTAAAGTGCCACAAGACATTTTTTGCAAAATTCCAGTAGTTCGTGTCAGCAGGACTCAATGAGAATTTTGAAGTCCATTCTTACCAAGGCCTTTACCATAGCTCAGGGAGTTAAATATCTGTCTGTAGAAACAGATATTGAGAGCACACTTCCCCACTGTGCCTCATGTGAAGTAGAGCCATCCTGTGTGACATAGAACAAGCTGTACAGTCTCATGGAAGCCCCAGAAGAAGAAATTGGTAAACTACTTCTAAGTACTTGACACCTGGAAAAAAACTGAAAAGAATCACTGTAAGTCAGAACAGACTAATACTTACCATATCCCCAGATGCAGGGGTGTGGTATTAGGAGACAGATATCTAGTCTCATGCGCTCCCAAGTGCATCTGGTGGGGCCACTATGAGATACAGGAAGCTGGACTCGATGGGTCTTTGGCCTGATCCAGCATGGCTCTTCTTATGTTCTTATGTTCTTATTCATTTATTTATTTATCATTCCTTTAGTGCAAATTGCATTACCTGGAGCAGTTTACAAAATGATCAATCATAAAATACAATTAAAATACAATTAAAAAGTCATACAAAATGCATTTAAAACAGCCATTAACAAAACCTATTTGGTGGCAAATAACTCACCCTACTCATAAGAATTTAAAAATGAAATATCCCCAAATTTTGGAAGGCCAAAATAGAAACCATAATAAAATGTGCTCCTTTCTCAGGTGGCAAGTGGAAAGGGGGAAGGGGAAATGGGGAAAAACACTAACTAAGGAAGGCCTCTTTGGGGCCTTCCAAAAGGAAAGTAGGGAGGCAATTTGCCTTATCTTGCTGACAGGCGATTCCACATTTATGTTAACACCAGCACCTTGAACCTCACGTGGAACATCACCGGGAGCCAGTGTAGCCTGGCCAGGAACAGGGTAATATGCTGGGACTTTTTCATACCTATAACCAGGATGAGTGCTGGGTCAAGGACTCCCAGACTCTGAACCCAATCTTTAAAAGGCAGAGGTATAAACAACAATTTGGCAAGACCATACCTGTGGAAGTGGCATTGATTCAGTGAACTTACCCTAACTAGAAGCTAACAAGTGGATTTAAACTTTAATGTTTTTGTTGCAGAACATTGGCACAACTATTCACTATGTTTCCATTCATAGAGACAAAGATGTTGTGATGGAACTCCAGCCTCACATGAAAGGATCATGTGCACAATGAGGGCATTGCACCTATCGCTGACAAGATGTGTGAAGCCCAACTGCATTAGTTTGGAAATGTCCTGCATGCCAGTACGGAAGCTCTGGCCAAAAGGGGGCTCACCCTAGCCTAGAAGTCCGTGGATCCTGATTGAAGTGGCATCCAAAACAGTGCTGGAAGAACATCCTTGAGAATGACAAGAAGTTGTCCCAGATTCACCCATGACCATGACCATGCCAAGTGGAAGGCCAAAACAAGAATAGCAGACAAATGCTATTAAAAACCAGAAAGATCCACTGTATTTTCATTGCATCTAAAACCTGCTGTTTCAGGCAAGTGTCTCACTTTGCCTAATGTCAGAGCCAAGCCTGGGATGGGAGAAAAATGTTTGTGCATGAACTATAGAAAAATCATAATAGAAACAGAAGATCTGTGGATCTAGCATGCAGTTTTAAATCTTGAAAATAAAATCCCTACAATATTGTTTCACCAAGTTCAAAAGTAAAATTAATATTGATGTTATAGCATAACAAAA
This sequence comes from Phrynocephalus versicolor, assembly GCA_023846285.1. Lineage (NCBI taxonomy): Eukaryota > Metazoa > Chordata > Lepidosauria > Squamata > Agamidae > Phrynocephalus > Phrynocephalus versicolor. The sequence continues at coordinate 30,351,309 of JAHTLZ010000379.1, read as the reverse complement.
GGATCCAATTTGTACATTCTTGACTTCCGAGGTAGTTAGCACTGATATATCCTGGAACAGCATTGCTGAAGCTTTGATTTGTGTCTGCCATATTTATTCTGCCAAATGTTTACCAGTTTAAATTACAGATAGCTTCATGCTTGATCTTTATTGGTTGGGTTGAGGTCAAGATAAAATAAATTGCATCAGTGTTTTTGTGTGACCAATTGATTGCAAGGTCAAATGCAGCTTAATTTCAGAGAAACACTGGAATGCTAGATATCTGGGATTAGGGTGTTTTCTTGAAATCAATGACTGCTTGGAAAGGTGTGATAACTAGGGGCTTTGACCATTAACTCCAGCTGGTCATTAAGGCCCTGGAAATTGTTATAGCTTTTATACCCTCTCTTATCTAAAGCAAACAATTAAACATTTTAATTACATTACAGGGATGACAGGAGATAATTGAAGTTATCAGGAAGTAATGTGGCCACATTAATGTGAGTTACTGTGTCACTGTTTACCCATGGACTTGCCATGCCATTAACACAGACAAGAGTTATTGCTTAGTAGCTATTCAATTAGGCCTAAATCCAGGTTACTTCATCTGTAAAAGATGACATCAAGAAGAGGTGGTGGAGAATGGTGTTTCTTTTATCTGTAGCCCAAACTTAGTCCTCGAGGATAATTGACAAGCTTGTGCTAGGAAGGATTTCTTACACTATTTTGGACATATAAAAATACTCCCCCCCCACACACACACAACAACAAGTGCTTTAGAAACCATCGGGTCTTGCTATTCCTAAGTGTGAAATGCAACCAAACACCATAGTCCTTTTATCTTAGAGTCTTTCGTGAATGTTTTGCTATGTCGTCTCTGTATTCTAATTCTGTATCACATGAAGTAGATATGCTTCAGAAAAGCTCACATTAAAATATAGCCTACAGCAGTGTTGGCAAACCTTTTAGAGACTGAGTGCCCAAACTGCATTTAAAAATCACTAATTATTCACAAAGTGCCAATAAAGCAAAAGTAAAGTGTTCTGCTTATACACCACCCCATACCACTTCAGGTCATCTCTGGGTGGTTTACAGTTTAATTACAGTATGCAGGCTACAGATTGTGCCCCCCCCCGCAAGCTGGGTACTTATTTTACCAACCTCGGAAGGATGGAAGGCTGAGTCAACCATAAGCTTGCTACCTGGAATCGAACCCCAGGTCGTGAGCACAGTTTTACCTGCAGGACAGCCATTTAACAATTGCACCAATACAGCAATTTAACCTGAATGCAGGTGGCTTTGAAGGGGCAATGTTGGGTGCCCACAGAAACGGCTCTAAGTGCCACCTTTGGGACCCGTGCCATAGGTTCACCAGCGCTGGCCTAGAATATCATAGAACACTGAAGTTCTTAGGAGTGTACAAGACCATCAGGTCCAACCCTCTGCTCGATACAGGAAAACAAATCAAAGGGTATCTGCCAGGTGGTTGTCAAAATTTTTCTTGAATGTTTCCAGTATTGGAACACTCACCATCTGTTCAGACAATTGGTTCCATTGCTATACTCTTCTAATAGTTAGGTTTTTTTTTCCTGATATTCAACCAAAATCTGAGTTCCTGTAGCTTCAGCCCATTGTTATCCATCCTGCACTCTGTGATGATTAAAAACAGATCCTGGCTGTCCTCAGTATTACAGTCTGTCAAATATTTGAAAAGTGCTATCCCTATGTCTTTGGTTAGTCTTTAAGGTGCCACAACATCTTTTTTTTAAAAAACATTGTTTTGTTTTGCGTTTCTTGTTGAAATGCTTGCACAGATTAACATGGAGATAACTTAGAAAAGTCAGACTTTGCTGACCCTGGTATAAACCCCTCCCGTTTGGAACTAAGGGGAAGGTGGCAACTGGCAACCTAAAGAAAGAGAAGAAAACATAATTCCTTGCCTCTGTAGTTCAAATGCTAAAATTTCCTGTGTAAAGTTGGAATACATAAATGTGCCCCAATGTGGATAAGTGACAGTGCTTCCCTTTAAAACAAACCCACCATTATGTAGAATTCGTACAAAGCAGTAGCAAAGCAAATCTTTGACCACTTTTAATCTTCTCCAGACAGAAAGAGCTTTTGTAACAGACTTGACATAGCAGGGCTGAACTTGATCCTCCCTCAAGCATCACCCAGCAGCCCACATTTTTTTATGGACTAATCATATTGGACTTAGTGGGCTGCCTGCATGGAACCATTAAGTTTGGTGGAAGGAGAAGGCTTGGCTTTGATCATTACCAGGTATTCCTGGTGGATGCCTCCAGGCTCCTGGTTTTCTTTTGATGTTTTTGCCTACTCTCTGCTTGACATATCCTCTTGTTAAATCCCTGAAAATTGCAACAGATCATTCATCTTCTCAGCTACTTATGCCAGTCCTCCTGCTCCTGTGCATAGAACACCAATAAATGGGACTGTGATGATAATGTCATAGAAATGTCAAGGTCCAGAGAGTTCAGTAATCACTGCAACAAGTCAGCATTGACAAAATAATTTGTTTGGGGTTGCTTTTCCTAGATTATTTTTTTTTCACTTTAAGTAGTTGCAACACTAAGCTTTTTCATGCAGGGAATGGGTCAGCTGACTTTAAGACTCTGTAAGTAAATGTAGCCTGAAGACATCTACTAATTAAACAGTCTTAAATATTCTTAAACTAAAGACTAGTGCATACCATGCAAAGGAAAGGGCAATCAGCTAATGGAGAATTGACTTTCTTGTTTACTTCAGCTATTTCTAGCCTGTCTTTTAGAGCAAGACCTCTCATAAAGGCATATAAATCCAACGCATCCAGGGAAAGGAACAAAAACTATGATTCAAATAATTTCCAAAACAAAAAATGTTACAAATAGTGACGGTATTAATCGCAAACTAACATGATGTCATTATGATTAAGTAAAAACATTGTAAAATATATGTATCATTTACTTGTCCTTTTTGTGCAGCTGTTAACTAGCTAACTCCCAGTGTAAATCACCATCACATGGCAGTAGCAAAAGCCTTTAAAGAATGCTTTAGAATGGAGCTGCCCAACACATCGACCGTGGGCTACCAGTCACCCACGGCACCATTGGAGGTCGCCTGCTGGGTCCCTGCCAGAATTGGCATCCTCCCTTCCTCCCGCACTGGCAGGGCACCCACTGGGTCCCTGACAGCCTCCCAATGCATTGCTTCTGGTGGTGTGTTAGGGGAGTTCCCCCGCTCGCACATTGGTAACATGTGCAGGAGCTGCTTTCTTGGGCCAGGTGCTTCCTCCTGGCTGTCCTCGGCCTTGGCTGTCCGCTGAGCTGGGAGGGGTGGCCAGTGGTAGGGGCAACAACCACTGGGAGGGGGGAGGCAGCAGAGGAGGGGGATTACCACTGCCACCCATCTCCACCCACCCTGCAGCTCCTTAGCCTCAAGTGGCTGGAGCCCAGCCTGGCTCGCACCACCCTGTCGCTCCAGGAGCTGCTGCTGGATGGTGGCACATCTGTGCCCTCCCTGGGGGAGCTCCTGCCATACCCCTGAGCCCGGTGACTCCTGGGGTAAGGCAGCAGTGGCAGCCACCACCAGCATGGGACACCTTTGGGGGTGGGTGGTTGAGCACGTGGGGAGTGCCAAGGACCTGGGGCAAAGGCAGCAGCCGTGGCAGCCTGGCCAACCAGCCAGCCAGCTGGGTGGATGAACAGGGAAGCTTTGAGTGGAGACTTCCTCCTCCTCCTTTTCCTCCTGTTCCACCCTCTACCCACTCCTGCTTCACCACCGACATGGCCCAAGTGCCAGGGCCAGGCGCAGGCAACCGAAGAAGGCAGGCAGGGAGCGCTGGGCTGCGTCTTGGCCCCGGTAGCCTCCTCATGGCTGCCGCTGCCACTCCTCCTCGTCTGTGGGTGTGCGGAGGCAAGGATTTGGGTGGGTGGGTGCGTGTGCATGCGTGCATATGTACAGGCAGGTGTTTGTGTGTGTGTGTGGGTGGATGCCCATGTGCAGAGCATGGGGAGCACCAAGGTACAGAGCAGCAGTGAGGATTGTGTGCATGTGTGCTCATGTGTGCGCAAACACTTCACAAAGGAGCACACTGGGATGTGCGGTGGGCAAAAGGAGCCCACGGGTTGTTCAAAGTTGGACAACCTGAAGTTACCCCTTGCTAGGCTAGTTATAACTAATGGGAAATGCAGTTTAACACACCAGGGAAGGCACAGGATACATGGTTCAACTAAGGCATACAAAACTTCAATTTCAATTTCTTCATTGCCAACGCTAAAGCATGTGATTCTTCTGGAGTAATGATTTTTGTCTTCTTAATGTTCTACTGAAGTACTGCTTTGGTCCTTTCTTTTACTTTCACTGACAGTCATTTCAAGTTATTGTTGCTTTCAGTCTTAGGTGGAAAGAAATACAGTGGTACCTTGTATAAAGGAATTAATTCGTTTCAAATGAAATTATGTTAAGCAAATTTTCCTTTATACAAATTCCCCATAGGAATGGATTGTAAACAGAGTAATCCCTAATTGCAACCATTTTTATGTTGTATGGATTCGCCCCATAGGCAATTCTGTTAAGCAAATTTCCCCTATCTCTAGAATTTTCTATGTTGTACAGATTTTATGTTATACAAACCGTTCATTATCCGAGGGTACACTGAATTCTCTTCCACAAGAGGCAAATTCTGGTTACAAACTATTGTGCTTTCTGTGATTATTTTGAATGTCATTTTAAGGGTCTGCTTAGATTTCCTGAATGGCTAGATCAACTAGAAGTATTTATGTACAGAATGAGATGAAAAGACAATGCAGGAACTATATTGCCTCATCTCAACAATAAAATTTATAGAGAAATCAGTTTCCTAACATATTTGTCCTGGTTTTAAAAGCTACATTTAAGAACCCCACAATGTTCTGGATGATTTGGATGCTGTCCCATATATACTGACAGTAACATCCCGCCAGAACAGACTGCAAGGGATGCTAACATGGATGGATTAATTTTACTATAGTGTTTTGACAAAATCTACAATAAGCATTGACTGATATCTTCACACAGCTACACTGTGTGAGACCGATTATGTCATCAGTAGAGATGGGCACGACTCAGAAAAATTGTTTGTTTTCGTTTTCGTCTAGGGGTCCGTTTCGGCTCGTTTCCGTTTTCATGAGCTAATTTTCAAAATTTTTCGTTTTCGTTTTGTTGCGTAACGAAAATGACAAACGAAAATGAAAATTTTTTCATTTCTTCCCATTTAGCTCCATTAAGTGCTTTTCCAGTAACGAAAAACGAAAATTGGCTCGAAATTAGTCGTTTCGTTTCCATTTTGTTCCAGTTTTGAGCCGTTTTTCGTTTTTCGTTTCGTTACGTAACGGAAACGAAAAACAAAAACGGAAATGAAAATTCCGCTAAGTCGTGCCCATCTCTAGTCATCAGTAATGACGATATTTTGAAAATGAAGCATCTCTGATCCCACCCACCCCCACCTCCACTGAAGGTCCCCAGATTTCAATGGAATCCCATTGTGGGAAGATTGCTGGGCACTATAATTTGCTAAAGTCATAGCCATTGAGATGATTTTGCCAGCAGTGGCAATTATGACACATGAACAGAAGCAGCAAATTGGAAAGTGAAGAAATAATCCAGCTTTCCAAGGCAGTTGGTGGAAGATCAGGAAACTATTAACCAGTTTCATTACTGGCATGCTACTTTCTAGGTCTTTCTTTTCCAAACGCTGGTAGATTTAAGAGATGAAGGGAGGTTCCTGTCCAACTGTGCTATGAAGAATAGATCAAAAAAACCCTCTCATCATGTTACATGATGCCCTTTTTTCATTGTGAGGGATTTGGCACGCATTGTGTTATTCAGGGATGTGTCATTAAACTTCATGACAGGATGTAAAATAATCCATCTATGCGGGGGAGGGGGGTTAGAAGAGAAGCCCTTTGGGCATCAAAGAAAACTAGTACACACTTGACTAATTGCTATTTGGTACAGCAACAAAGAAGAGGGAATTGCCATTTGTTGAAACTGCTCAGGGTGGCTTTTAATGACCTGGTTCTTCCCATAAAGCTTACCTAATTGCTATCTGAGCTCATTCTGTGACTGATCCAGTACCTGGACCTCCTACTGTCAACTCTGGTGCTGAGGCCATAAAATAGGGACTGGATTTGGGAGGCATGCCGATTAAACCTTTGCCAGACTCTGTTCCAATATTACTGTAGTCATGAAAACCTAAAGCTGAGTATGCCTGAAGTGGGATTCACTCCAGTAACCATGCTGGCTGAAAGAATCTGGGAAGCTGTAGTTTGTTTTTGTTTTTAAAATAAAAATTTCCCAAATCTTATAAATCACCTTCAGGCCTCTGGAGAGCATGGGAACTGGAAACAGAAAAGTTGACTGTGATTGACCATCTGCATTTAGAAGACAAGAAAGACAAGGTAAAAAGGAGAGTAGCAATAACAAAAGTATAGAAAATTCATCAAGGTCAAGCAGTGGCTTACTCAGGACTGGACTATAACTGCCAGAATGCATTGCCCTTGTAGCTTGTCAGTTATAGGAACTGTAGTCCTTAAAAGTAACTTTTTCCAAGCTCTGATTTTATGGCTATCCTGCTGGTCAATATTTGATATGCTATCTGGCCCCTTCTTCTGAGGGAAGGATGCTTGGGCAAATAGCTAAGCCACACATCCCTTCTACTCATTACTCCTAGATATGTTTGCTTGCCCTGTGCTTCTGGGGGGGGGGGTCCGTATGCACCTCTAGTGGCAAGGCTAGCAGAGGCTGCTGCTCCTTTCACTTGTTCTGCTGCAGCAAGCAGATGAGCAGGAGAAATTGTACAGCTAGGAAGGTTGTAGGGTTTGCCAGCATCCCCCTGTAGAAGTGGACCTCAGCAGATCCCATCATTACCTGATTCCTGACTCCAGCTCGGATTTAATGCTTGTTGGCTACTCAAATATGTGGAGAAAATGCTAGTCAGGATAGCCTTTAAGGCAATCAGCATGGCCTTTCCAATTGGGACTACAGACTCATTGACTCTTAACAGAGATTAGTTTTTAGTATCTTAATGTACTGACATGTGACACACAGGGGCTAGCTAGGAGCATTTGGGAATTGGGGGACTGTACAATTCTTGTGCCATGTTGGTCCTGTTACACATGATAATTTATACATCAGATGCTGTCTTTGTCATGAATATCAAAATGGAAATGATGGGCAGAGAAATGAAGAATTTTGCTAAGCAAGCATTAGAATGTGGAATAATATTTATGGTTATATGTAAAACATCCAGTCTTCATATTGGGAGTATGCAATAGTGAGGAATATTTGACCATGGAGTAATGGAACCACACTCCATGTTCAAATATCTACCTCATAGAATTTCCTCTACCTTGTGCCCTTCACAGCATTAAGCATTTCTGATACTCATTTTCTCTCTCTCTCAATAGCCAAAGGAATTCAGCAATTATCTGGCATGAACAGAAAGGTTTGCAGGCATTCAGCCTGAAAGTCAGACCAGAGCATCTCTGCCCCCTCCAGGTCTATCTTTATATCCAGATGGCCTGTAAACCTGGGTAGGCAGAACGGTTTATTAGCTTGCTTAAATGAAACCTCCAAAGACTATCAGGGAAACCTCCCAGCTGCCTAGCTTTACCACACACTGAGCAGCACTTTAGCAAAGCAATTAGGCAATCTCTCTCAGAGTGATGATGAGTGCAGTATCTGTATCGGATATGGGAAAATATTTACTCAGGAAAGTACATAATAATCAGAAGAACAACTGAAAATTGTCAGTGCCATGAGGTGCTCTGTGTGCTGGATTAGGTGATCTCATTCAGTCATGAACTAAAGTTCTACAACCCTAAACAGGACTCACCTCTAATTTATCTGTTTGGATTTCATATACAAAGGTCTGAAAATAAGTATTGTTGGATGTAGTGGGATTCAAATCCCAGAACTGAGCTACTTAGTTCTCTTTTGTTACTCTGCTGGTTCATGCACTGAGATAGTCTCGAGACGACACTACTGCAGTATTCTCTATGTGGGGCTGCCTTTGCCCACCCAACCTGGAAATAACGAGGTGAGACAAGTTGGGAAAACAGGGCCACAACTTTATTGAATCATAACAATGCTTAACACTAAAAATTGCCAAGGGAACCTAAACCCGTAGTGCAAGGAGTTATGGGAGGTGACAGCATATTTCTGCTGCCCAATGTGCATTCAATGGGCTTCACTCCTCCAAAGGATGCTGCCAACCTGTTCCTTTGAACTTGAGTGAATCTATTAGCCCCAAAACAGCCCTCGGTTTAGCCTGCAATTAACTTGAAAACTCTGTATTAAACCTAATCCTAACCAAGGTGTTTAATTATCTGAGGGCTGAATGGCACCTTAAGGTGATTTACAAAAGCTGTTATTGAATACCCATACCTCCGGCACTACCTGTCATGGAAGAGGCAAAAGAGCCTCTACCCCCAAATGGCTGAGCAGCTTGGCCTTAAGGCCCCCCCCCCCACCAAGCAGGTCTACTAGGAAATTATCTAAGCCCCTGTTGGACAGGTGGATGCTATCCCTATGGTATAGTTCAGGACACTTTACAGAAATATTGGGGTGGCTTATAACTGACCCCACCCCTCCCTAATAAACCTAGCAATCTCTCTATTTACACCCTTACCGCCCTTGTCCACCCATTGAGGGTCATGAGCTGAACTCAATGCTAAACGTGGGACTAACATGGACCAGATTAATCACGTCCTGGAAAAAGCAGCAGAGAGTTTTGTTAAATCATCCATGATTTGGAGGATCAACATCTTGCCTGGTATCTGGGGCAAATCATTACCACCTAGGTGGATCGTCAAGGTGTCTGGGGGCCCATCTGCAGCAAATTGGTATATGCAGCTATTGAAGCCGCTCCACAAATACCACACCTGACCCTCCATAATATGTTGGCACACACACCCAGGTCAAGATCTTGCCCCCAACAGGAGTTTTCAGCATATACGGCTTCCCAGTAAACAAAACTGTGACCACAAATAACAACATTGGCTCAGACAGTGGGAACAGCAACTGTGAAGACAAAATAAAGAACACCAGCCCAGAGCTAATGATCTGGCAAGGGCCACATATAACTCTTAAACTTTGGGGATTTCCATAGCCCGATCCTCTGAATTGGGTCGTAGCCCAAGGCTGTGGCCGTAGAGGCAACCCTGATCCAAAATGAATGTATCCCAAAATTCCAGCTGTAGATGCCAGCCCTGTTGAGGGCTAGTGATGTCACCTTCCAAAATTGGTAATGTGTGAAGGGTGTGCCATCCTCGTGCTGGAATAATTGGCCCTGGACCACTACTCACAGCCCCATATAATTCTGAAGAGCCCTAATGGGGCAGATCAGGATGATGCCATATTGGCCCAAGTGAATGTCCTCTTGTATCCAGCAGCTTAATCCCACTATTAATTATAATTATTGTTATTGCTTTACTTATTTATTGACTCTTAAGAAGTCAACTTATAAGTCTTGTTTTAAACCACTGGAAGCTGCCAGCTAGTTAATGGGTAATTGCAGCTCACCACTAATGTTCCCCAGCTCGGTGCCTTCCACAATTAAACAAACAATGACCTAAATAATTCCCACCCACCCACCTCCATGGGGTGGCTTCACAAGAAAAGCACTCCGCACTCCCACCCCCTTAATCTAACACTAATAAAAAGATAAGCAATAAAGATAAAAGCACTAAGCTGCTGCTTCACGCTCAAATCACCAAGCCCAGTGGAGGGGATTTCTGCTACTAAGGCTCGCCTCTGCAAGATGGGGAAGGGAGCGATCAGCTGTAGTGCACTAGCCACATCCTGCAATGTGATTGCCTCTTGAGATAAGGATGCTGGTAAAGGCAGGGGCAGGCTTATATAAGCTCCTCATGACCCTGCCTCTCCAGGACCTGGATTAGCGCGAAATTTTCATGCCCATGGACCAACAGTTGGGCAAACTAAACCCCACCAATGAATGGGTCATTGTCAGAGCAGCCATTGATAATGATGCAGAAACTTCAACTACGCCATAACACAGTGGCCACACTGTTGATAGGGACTAGAAAACACCAGCATATATTTCCCATTCTGGTCTTCCTGCAGTGGTTACTGATTAATTTTCACAAACACTTCAAGGTGTTAACTAGGACATGCAAAGCCCTAAATGGTCTGGAACCTCACTATTTGCCAGAGCACCTCCTTCCAATGAAAGCTCACTATAAATCCTGGTCCTCCCAGGCAAGGTGCCTAAGGGCAATAATGCTGAGAGAGTCTTGTAAGGGAAAAACACAAAGGATGGAGCCTTCTCAGCAATTGCCCTGTGCCTTTGGAATAATATCCCATCTGATATCTACCTGCACTCCTCCTTGAGCTCTTTCAAACGAGCATTTAAATATTTAGTTGTATAAGAAGGCATTCCCCAAGTTTACCATATGGTTTTAGCACAACTAATGATTAATCTATTCTCCCCACCCAAAATAATGATTAGTATTAGAGATGGGCACGACTCAGGAAAAAAACTTCGTTTTCGTTTTCGTTTTCGGCAAGGGTCCGTTTCGTTTCGGTTCCGTTTTCGCGAAAAATCGAAAAAAATTAGTCGTTTCATTTTTTGTTTTTTCGTTTTCATTATACTGGTTTTTTTGGGGGGGTAGCGGGCTCCTGGAGGCACCTCTGTGGGGTGGGTGCCTCCGCCGGCCCGCTATAAAGGGAGAGAGGGCTCCTGGAGGCACCCGTGGGTGCCTCCTATCCTCACCCAGTAGGAAGGGACAGCAGCAGCAGGCTCCAAGAGACCCCTCAACATGGGGGTCTCCCATCCTCACCTGCTGCTGCTGCAAAATGGCATGCACAACCATATGATTATGCATACCATTTGCAGGCAGTGAGACCTGCTCAAGTACCTGATACCCTGGTACGAGCGTGTTGCACCTGCCATGTCCCACAAAGAAGGGAATCGTACTTGCGTGTGTAGTGCAATGCAAGTAGATCTGGCTATGGGCTAAGGTGGCTTTAGTCCAAGGGCTAGGGTTAGGCTAATGACGGGTAAGGTTAGGGTGGGCTAGTGGGTTGCACCTCTGGGTGCCTCTCTGACCCACTAAGAAGACAGTCTGTGACGTATGGGTAAGGAGTCAAGGATTAGGGTTAGCGGGTTAGGGGGCTAGGGCAAGTTTTAGGGGGCTTTTTGGCACATCCCAGAAGTCTCCATGGCCAAGTGGCCATGCGATTCGTGAGATGGCTCCAAAAATTTGCATGGTCGTCCCCTCCCACATGGCTGGCCAGGCCACTGGGCCAGCCCATCATTGCGCACTGCGCAGGTGTAATAAAAATAAAAATAAAATAAAATCAATGGAGGACACAGGAGGAGAGGAGAGACATTTTGTTGCAAGAAAAAACCCACTGCTACTGTGAAAAATCTGGCTGGCAGTTTATAAATTTCCGCGTGTTTCTGTTGTGCTTGTGTGTTTTTGGACCACGATTTCAAAAACAATATTGCGTTCGCCGCCCCATTTTCGATCCCCCGCCCGCACCGCATGGCATGGCGATGAGGCGACTCGAGTCCGGCTGCCCAGGATGGGGGGAGGCGGGACCCCCCCTCCAGACCAGAAACCCCCCTCCGGTAGGTGCCCTACTGATAGTGAGTGCCCTGAGGCACAGCAGGCATTTTCCACCTGCTTTTTGGCCCGGGAATGGGTGGGGGGAGAGTTTAAAAGTTTTTTCTGCGCCGTCCGTGCCACTTGAGCCGGCGGCGAGACTGGTGCCGTGCGGGAATGGGTGGGGGGAGAGTTTAAAAGTTTTTTCCTGCGCCGTCCGTGCCGCTTGAGCCGGCGGCGAGACTGGTGCCGTGCGGGAATGGGTGGGGGGGAGAGTTTAAAAGTTTTTTCCTGTGCCGTCCGTGCCGCTTGAGCCGGCGGCGAGACTGGTGCCGTGCGGGAATGGGTGGGGGGGAGAGTTTAAAAGTTTTTTCCTGTGCCGTCCGTGCCGCTTGAGCCGGCGGCGAGACTGGTGCCGTGCGGGAATGGGTGGGGGGGAGAGTTTAAAAGTTTTTTCCTGTGCCGTCCGTGCCGTGCGGCTTGTTGCTTTGCTGCTGCTGCGAGCCTGTGGCGAGTCCCACCAGAGCAGCCCAGGACGGAGGAGGGGGGGAGGCCGGGCAGGGACCTCCAGAAACCACCCCTCTGGTAGGTGCCCTGAGGCACGGCAGGCATATTTCCGCCTGCTTTTTGGCCGGGAACCGGGTTTTTTAACTTTTAAAAACTTTTTTTCTGTGCCGCTTGGCATCGCGCGCGATCGCGCGATGCAAGTAACGAGCACGACAAATCTGACCAAATTGTTCGTTCGGCGGTTCGAGCTCGAAGTCTGGCGGAGTAATTCCCGTTTCCGTTTCCGTAGAGTAACGGAACCGAGTAACGGAAACGGAAACGGAAATACCACTAAATCGTGCCCATCTCTAATTAGTATGCTTTAAATTGTATTTTAATGTAAGATGTCTTATATTATTGCTTGGATTTGCTATCTGATGTTGCTGTCAGATAGGTGATATATAACTATAATAAATAAATAAATAAATAAATAAAACTGTTACCCATAAAAAGATTTCTTCAAGAAAACATGCCAGGTCGGTTCCTGTAAACTAGCTATGACTACAAACTGAACCATGAATTTTAAAAAATTGAGAAACTGGGTTGGTTCATGTTTATTGCTTGTAGTAGTTTTTATCTGTCTCTTTGAAGTTGTGAACCGCCCTGAGTCCCCATTGTGGGAATAGGGCGGTATACAAGAGCTATAATAAATAAATAAATAAATAAATAAATAAATGTTTCATTTTGCAACCCAGTTTAGGGATCCTGTTTTTCCAAAGCAAAATGGAAGACTAATTCGAGATGAGAACAAAATGAAAATATAGTATTTTGTTTTGTTTCTTTAATAGTTTCATTTTGTTTTGTTGCTAATGAATTTTTAAAGAATTTTAAGAATGAAACAAAACAAAATTATTTGTTAATGGTTCCTCTTAGAGAAGGGCACGGAATGAACATTATTTTGTTTCCGTTATTCGTTAGTCGTTCCATTACGTAATGAAACGACAAATGAAAATTGTGATCAAGATGCAACTAAACAAACAGAACCACAAAAATTGTGGTCGTTATGTTTCGTTTCCGTTAATGGCGACGTGCGATGAAATGAGCTGTTTTAAATGTTTAAAAAGGCCCTGGACATCTGTAAAAATGCAGCAATAATTATTTATATTGTTTGATAGTACCTACCAGAGGGGTTGGGGTCCTTAAAAGGTGCATTTATGTATATTCTCAGATCGCTGTATTTTTTCCCCTTAAGGGGAGTTAGGGGACATCGACCCAAAATGGCTCCCAGATGCCTAATATTGATTGATTTCTCGGGTATTAAAACACCCTGGACATCTGTAAAAATGCAGCGATAATGCGATAATTATTTGAAATTATTACCTACCAGGGGGTTGGGGTCCTTAAAACGTTTGTTTTTGTCTTCTCCCATCACGATGTATTTTTCTTTTCCCTTTAAAATGGATGTCGCCACCAGCCACAAAATGGAGGCAAGCCATGTGATGGGATCACGTTGAACCAATAGCATGCCCAGGTTGCAGACTGGGCAGGTCTGGTAGCCACAGAGGGCATAAAAAGCTCTGGCAGCCCCCATCCTCCTTGCAGTCTCCGGTGGGAGTTAGGGTGGGATTGCTGTCTCTGCAACTCTAGCTTCAGTCCTGCAGCCTCCCTGTGTGCATGTGTGCGTACTTCTCAGTGAGTACCCTCCCTTGCCCCACAGTGCAGTCATTCTGCGGCTGCCTTGAACACTGGGCAACACCCGCTGCTGCCTTTGCAGCCTCCCTGCATACCTAGTCTATACTGCGTCTCTGCCAGCACCCATTTTTTTAGTGTTTTCCCTCTGGTCTGGGGCGTTGCGGGACTCCCCCGCACAGAAATGCTTTAAAAATTGCGGAAAAAGTGGGTAGAAACGACAAATGAAAAAAATGGAAAACGGAAACGAAGTTTTTCCAAAAATTCATGACAAATGGAAACGAAGCAAAACAGACCTCTCAACAACAATCGAAAAACTGAAACGCCATTTTTGTTTCGTGTCCATCTCTAGTTCTTCTGTGTCCTAGAGTCACCAAAATCACAGGGTAGCTTCTTCTCTTCCCTGTAAGCTCCCCAAATTTGGAGAGGTTTGGGGTTCACGGGGCTGAACTATTAAACTCCAAAGGGGGTCCCCCACAGAAGAAAATCATTTCTAATTGAGCCGGGAAGCTGCTAATAGCCCCCACCCCTCACGGGCGGGGACTTAGAGGGGGTCTTACAGGAAAGAGCCCAAAGAAGCTACCCTGTGATTTTGGTGCCTCTAGGATGAATCATTTCATTCATAGAGCAGAAATTGTGTTTCATTTCATTTTGTAACGAAACACATTCTATAGTATTGTTTCGTAACAAAACTATTTGTTACACAATGAAATGATGAAATAGTGTGTTGTTTTTTGTTTCCTGCCCATTTCTAGCACTAATTTTCCCCTCAGCACTTCATATTGCTTTGGCAAAACAGATGCCCACCCACCCCCTTCTCACTGCTTCCGGCCCCTCCCTACCTGGTTCCGCTCCTTCCTCAACTGTTGTCACCATCCTCAGAGGCAGTGGTCCAAATTTTTTGCAGAATCTGGGCCTGCTGTCTTTTGGCATGTTTACACCACCCAGATGAGTGGTGGGAATATATGCAAAGATGGCAATCAGCTCTTTTATTTTTATTTTTTATTTTCAGGGCAAAAACAGCATCCTGTCTATATTGACCCTGCCAGGCATGACGCAAAGGCAACACAAAACTGATTTCATGTAACTCAGGCTCTTTATTACATATCCTACACTCTGGGTGACTGAAAAGAGACCCCACCCCTCCTCTGTATGACTTACTAACTTTCAAGTATTTGAAAAGTACTATCATATCTCCCCTCGGGCTTCTTTTTTCAAGGCTAAACGTCCCCACTTCTTTTGTCAGTATTTTTTTGTCAGTGCTGCCAGCCATAGCACTCTAGGATGTACCTTAATAAAGAGTAGAAAAAAAAATTACACTTCATTTCACTACATTTCCAAACACAGAATTCCAAAAGCTGCCCAGTTACTAAAATCAGGGAATGTTTGGGGAACAAAAACCTACCAAGTGAGCTTCACTCCTTTTTGGCAGTACAATAAGCACATTCCTGTGAGAAATGTAGAGACAGGTACAAAATTGAAAATTAGTGTTTTTCATTTTGTTTCATTACTCATTTTCTTTCATTTCATTTTGCTACTAAATGACTTTTTAATAGAATTTTCATAATGAAAAGAAATGAGTAACGAAATGATTTGGAAGCTGCTGCCACCCAGGTGGGTTTATATATATAGCCTGACCTGCAAAAGAAAAAAACCCACCTGGGTCTAAACAGCTTCCTAACCATTTCCCCACAGCCTGACCTGTCAAAAACTCAGCTGGGAAGCAGGCGGCAAGGCAGACCGGAGCAAGCAGCTCTGAATTTCCTGCTGCTTGCTCCGTTTTCCCTTGCAACCCCCACCTCACACATGGGTATTTTTGACAGATTGGAGTGTGGGGAGGGAGGTCTCCACGGTCTCCACACCCTGACCTGTCAAAAAGCCCCACCTGGGAGGTGGGAGTGTGGCAACATGGCAGAAGCAAGCAGACAGTGATTTTAAAAACCTGCTCCTTTCTGTCGTGTCACCCCTGCCCCTGCCTCCCACATTTATTTATTTATTTATTTATTTATTTATTTATTTATTTATTTATTTATTTATTATAGTTGTATACTGCCTGTCTTCCCGAAGGAACTCCAGGCGGTTCACAACACATTAAATGGTAACAATGAAATACAGCATAAACTATAATAAAATTAATCTACCAAGGTAAAAGTATAAATAAGCAGATGGTGGGCAAGGGAAAAAACAAAAACAAAAACAAAAAAAAACATGATTAAGAGTCTCCAAACGCCTCCCAGAACAGCAAGGTCTTTAAAAAATAAATAAATAAATAAATAATACTTTCCTGAAGGCTGGCAGGGACTGTGCAAGGCACAGAATGTAGGGCCAGCCACAGAGAATTTTTTGGCCAGGTTAGGGTGTGGGGAGGGAGGGAACCCCACACCTCACACCCTGACCTGTCAAAAAAAAACAATTGGGAGACAGGGTGAGGGGCAACTCCTGAGAAGGGAGCAAGTTTTTGCTGCCCAGCTTCTGAGACAGCAGCAGTCTGAGAAGGTGAGCACTAATGTCAGCACTTGCCCTCTCAGACCTGCTGTGAATCAGAGAGTGGAGTAGGGAATTTGGGGCAAGAAATTCAAAAGCCTCCCTCCTCTGATCTCCGGTTCT
>JAHTLZ010000379.1:30294836-30329342 GCA_023846285.1 Phrynocephalus versicolor | reverse complement strand
GTGTGTGTGTGTGTGTGTGTGTGTGTGTGTGTGTGTGTGTGTGTGTGTGTAGTGCTGGTGCAACTTCCCCCCAAGCCCCGGTCGCCAGCTGATTGGCAGTGAGGCAAGGGAAAAAAGGTTTTATTCCCACCCCAGCGCGGATCAGCTGGCACGTGGGGCTTGGGGGGTGGTAAAAAGTTTTAAAAGCCTAGAGGATTTTAAAATTCCCCCATAAGCCCTGCACGCCAGCTGATCAGCACTGGTACGGGGAGAAATGTTTTTTTCCCACCCCAGTGCTGATCAGCTGGCACACGGGGCTTGGGAGAGGGGAAGAAGTTTTAAAAGCCTGGTGGGGAAAACCACAGGCTTTTAAAAGATTTTTTTCCAGCTGGAGTGCCGATCAGCTGGAATTCAGGGCTTTGGGTAGGGAAAAAGTGTAAAAAGCCCACAGTTTCCCCGCACCCAATTGGTTTCCCATAGGAATGCATTTCTTCAATGCATTCCTATGAAAAAATGAAAAATGAAATGGAACAAAACAAAAATTTCCAATTCATTTCATTTTGTTTTTCTTTGATGGGTCACTTCATTTTTGGTTTCATTATGGAATGAAAGAAAAAAATCATTTCATGCCCATCTCTACTTTCTTGTTTTCCCCCTACTTAACTACTTCAATGCTCATCCATATTTTTAATCCACTTACTTCTTCACATATAAGATTCTACTCTTTGTATCTGAAAAGAAATGCTGGTCTTTTTTTTTTACTCTCGTTCAAATTCTGAAATATGTCCTGTACCAACTGAGTAGAATCAGCAGTGTGTATTTAAATTTCCACATCAGCATCATTGTGGAATCAGAAATCTAAAAAACTTGCCTTTTCTTACTATGTTTTCTTTAGGGAATTATCCTTTCCAAGCTCTAGATAATGTACTTGATTGTTTTTCCTTTGTAGTTCAACAGCAATTCCATCTTATAAGCAATGGCCTTAAGTTATATATAAGTCATGACTCCTTGTTATCTATTCTTTAAACAAATTGCCAGGGATGTGCACAGTGAATATTGTTGTGTTATTTTGTTTTCATTTAAAGTTCTTTTGATGGGTTCTTCTTTTATTTTTGTATTTCTCCTTCTATCAATGTTCATGTTCATGTCTTCTGTTCATATTTCCCCGTTTGTGTTTTCTTGCCATTCAAAAGTCCTAAATAGCCCCTACAAGAGAGCAGAACCAAGATCAACAATCGATTCCAACAAGAAGTGTGGAATATATGAGAGAGTAAAATCATCACTAAACTTCACTGTACATATACTATTTTACAATTTACATTATCATGTTCAACAACAGCAGCATCAGCAGCATAGTCAGAAAGTCCAACTCTAACCCACATGGCCTCACAAAAACAAACAAAACAACAAAACATCCCCCCCAATATACACATTTAACAGTAAATTATACAAAAATTATTTTTAAAAATCAGTCACACAGGGAGAGATCGGTAGAAGAGTAAACAAACACACAAAAATATATAGTCTCCCTCCCCCAAAATAAGAAAAGGAAAGGAAAATATAAATAACAAATAATGAATTTAAGTCTCCGGGGCTTACACCCAAGGATATTAAAAGAACTGTCAGAAGTAATTCCAGAAACATTGGCAATAATCTTTGAAAATTTCTGGAGAACTAGGGAAGTCCCCATAGATGGGAGGAGGGCAAATGTTGACCTCATTTTCAAAAAAGGGAAAAAAGAAGATCCAAATAATTACAACCCAGTCAGCTTGACATCTATTCCTGGAAAGATTCTAGAGGAGATTATTAAGCAGACAGTCTGTAATTATTTAACAAGCAATACTGGTATTGGTATAAGTCAACATGGGTTTCATAAAAACAAATTATTCCAGACTAGTTTGATCTCTTTCTTTGATAGAGTTACAGGCCTGGTGGATGAGGTGAACACTGTGGATGTTGCTTATCTTGACTTTAGTAGGGTATTCAATAAGGTTCCCCATGACATACAGTGGTACCTTGTATAAAGGAATTAATTTGTTCCAAATGAAATTATGTTAAGCAAATTTTCCTTTATACAAATTCCCATAGGAATGCAATGAAAACGGAGTAATCCCATTTTTATGTTGTATGGATTCTCCCCATAGGCAATTATGTTAAGCAAATTTCCCCTATCTCCAGAATTTTTTATATTGTACAGATTTTATGTTATATAAACTGTTTGTTATACAAGGGTCCACTGTACTTGCAAACAAGTTAGTAGAATGTGGGATCTCATGTCTCCAGTCTTAATGATTATCGACCAGTTGCACTTACTCCAGTGGTGATGAAATGTTTTGAAAAACTGATCTGGAATTACATCACATCACTTCAGTTTGCATATCGAGCAAATAAATTTGTGGAGGATGCTGTAGCTACAGTCCTTCATGCTGCATTGTCACATCTGGAACAGCAGAGAAGCTATGTAAGACTGCTTTTTGTGGACTTTAGCTCAGCATTTAATACCATCCTCCCTCACAGACTGGTGGTTAAACTAGGGGATTTGGGATATCCACATTCTATATGTATGTGGATAAATAGTTTTTTGTCCAGACGTAGTCAGAGGGTTAGAGTAGGTCAGTACTCAGTATACATCTACAGATCTGAGTCTTAGTACTAGCTCTCCACAGTGCTGTGTGCTGAGTCCACTGCTCTTTACTCTTTATACTTATGACTGTATTCCCACCTATCATAATGACATTATAGTTA
Source organism: Phrynocephalus versicolor (assembly GCA_023846285.1). Lineage (NCBI taxonomy): Eukaryota > Metazoa > Chordata > Lepidosauria > Squamata > Agamidae > Phrynocephalus > Phrynocephalus versicolor. The sequence goes on along the minus strand of JAHTLZ010000379.1, from coordinate 30,326,618 downwards.
AGTTTGCGGATGACACCATGGTAGTGGGGCTTATCTTGGAAGGGGACGAGTCTGCTTCTAGAGATGAGGTGGAGCGGTTGATTGAGTGGTGCAGAGAAAATAACCTGCTTTTGAACACATTGAAAACTAAGGAGCTCATAATAGGTTACAGGAAGAAGAAAACAGATCTTCAACCACTATTCATCAGTGGGGACTGTGTAGAAAGGGTGACAGACTACAGTTTGTTGGAAGTCCATATTGAGGAGAATTTAACCTGGAGTGTAAACACCTCTGAGCTGCTGAAAAAGGCCCAACAGAGACTACTTTCTGAGAGTGCTCAGGAAGAATAACATCACTCAGAGACTATTGGTGTCTTTTTATCGTTGTGTAATAGAAAGTGTACTGACGTACTGCATATGTGTGTGGTATGCCAGTTGCACAGTGGCTCAGAGGAAATTGCTCCAGAGGGTTATCAATATGGCACAGAAAATCATCAGATGCCCACTCCTCACATTGGAGGAATTACACAGCTCCCGCTGTCTTAACAAAGCACAGAATATTGTAGGAGACATTTCTCATTCTGGACACTCTCTGTTTGTACCGTTGCCATTAGGCAGAAGGTATAGATCTATTAGAACAAGGACAGAGAGATTCAGAAATAGTTTTACTCAGTAGCATTAACCGTGCTAAATTCTGTTAAAAATTAAGTTGATGGGTAATATCAGTGTTGAATGTGTAACATATATATTGTATGGGGGATTGTGTATGGCTGTTGTTTTTTAAATCGTAGTTTTTTATGGATTGGGTATGAATGCTGTCATTGAAAGAGTGTAGGGCTGTGTGTGTGTGTCAGTTTTAAATGAGTACAAGTGATGTTCTGAATGTGAATGTAGGAGTATGTGTATGGATGTTTTGTTCTTAAATGGTAGATTTTTATGTCTTGGATGTTTAAACTGGGGTGTGTGAATGAGCAGACTGGATGGCACTTTTTAATCTCATTGTATTTTTTATACAATGACAATTTAACCTGAATACAGATGGCTGTGAAGGCGCAATGTCAGGTACCAATAGAAAGACCTCCGATGTCAGGTGCCCACAGATAGAGCGACCTTTGGCACCCATGCCATAGGTGTGCCAACACTGCCCTAGAGGATAGGATAAAAATCCAAACTGACCTTGACAGCTGGTCTGTGTGAGTAAAAAATAATAACAAATAAAAAAACATGCCGACCCAACCTGTACACAAGTAAAAAATATAAAAAAATATATTTTTTTAAAAAAAACATTTTAAAAAGTGCCAACCTGGCCTGCGTGCCAGCTGGTCGGAGCAAGTAAAGAAAAAAGACAAAATAAAAAACCCACACCAACCCAGCCCGCGGACCAGCTGCTTGGTGTGAGTAAATAATAATAATAATAATAATAATAATAATAATAATAATAATACATTCCAACCCAGCCCGTGGGCCAGCTGGTCAGTGCAAGTAAAAAATAAAAGAAATAAAAATATTAAAAAACACACCAACCCAGCCCTGGGCCAGCTGGTCAGTGCAAGTTAAATAAATGAATGAATGAATGAAAATGAAAAATGAAACAAACAAAATATTTTTTTAAAAAATCATTTTATTTTAAACAAAACAAAACAATAAAAAGAATAACAAAACAAAACACCATTTTGGCATCCCGTGCCCATCTCTAAACAGAAGCATAGTTTCTTGAGCAAGGGAGGTGATAATACCACTCTATTCTGCTCTGGTAAGACCCCACCTGGAGTAGTGTGTACAGTTCTGTGCTCCTCAATTTAAAAAAGATGTTGTCAACCTTCTAAGACCTTGATGCTCTCACCTCTCTTTCAAGGCCACTCTGTCAAGGCCACTGAGCTGTGCAACCTCTCAACACAGCTGAACCTTAATTACTCTGTACTAGAGATGGGGACAAGATAGAAAAGGAACACTTTGTTTTGTTTTGTTTTGTTTCTTAAGTAGTTTCATTTCATTTCATTACTGATGAATTTTACAGTAGTTTTGTAACAAAACAAAACGAAATGAAATGAAACACTATGCTCCCCTGGGGTCTTCCTCGAGCTCTTCGCTGTAAGACCCCCAAATTTGGAGAGGTTTGGGGTCGGGGGTGAGTTATTAAGCTTCAAAGGGGGTTCCCATAAAATCTTTCTAATGGAGGAAGCCAATAATACCACCCCCGCAAGCAAGCAAATAGCACTGTGACTTAGCTTCTAAATCTGAAATCAGTTGGAAAGATTTTCTTCCTAGGGGCATCCCCTTTTGAGCTTAATAACTCAGTTCCTGCATGTTGCACACTCTTCCAATTAACTACTAGCACCCCCTTTGGAGCTTAAACTCAACACCCTGACCCCAAAACCTTTCCACATTTTGGGAGCTTACCTAGAATTGCTTGAGGAAGCTAACCATGTGGTTTTGGTGCTGATGTTGAATCAATATTGTCTGTCATCACTATTTGTGAGTACATGTAGCAAAAACTTTTGCCCCCCAAACCTGGAAATGAAGAGGCGAGACAACTTCAGCTTTTGGGAACAAATGGGCCACAACTTTATTTATTTATAACTCATCAACTTATTAACTGGGTTAGTCAGGACCTGTGAAGGGGACCTGAGCCGTAGTGCCAACTGGTAACAAGATGGGATGCAATTCCCCAGTCAACAAGCTCAGTATTCAGGAAGATTCGCCCAGGTGAGCAGCCGCCCACCTGTTGAGCATCACTATAGGATGGGCGAATCTGACATCCGGGCACAGCCCTTGTGATGTCTCAAGTCACATACTAACTTTCTTTGTCTGCTGACATAGCCAATGGTGATGGACTGAATACGAGGGCTGTATAGCACCGTAGGGGCAACTTACTAGAGCTTTACCAGAATTTGGTTACCAGTTGCACTACCCGCCAAGTTAGTGCCCAACGGGAAGGAAGCCCATCCCCGGGGTAAGGAGAATGGGATGGGCGAAAACACATGGCTACTCTCGGCCAATCTGAGTAGCCACCAAAAATTCCCATCTGGCCCCAGAAAACAACCAGCAAATGTCATTCTCCGACCAATGGGGGGGGGGGAGAGCGGGGCCAAGAATCTCTCCAACTCACAGGTTTGGAGGGGGGCGGGAGCCTTCTTATAGGCTCCCGTCCCCGGCGAGGAGACCTGGATGGGCGCGAATATTTCGTGCCCTATGTCCGGGACCGGGGAGGCAAATGCGCCCTTCCCCCGACGAGTTGGGGCCCAGAGCAGCCCTTGCCCCCCAAACCCGGAAATGACGAGGCGAGACAACTTCAGCTTTTGGGTTCAAATGGGCCACAACTTTCTTTATTTATAACTCATCAACTTATTAACTGGGTTAGTCAGGACCTGTGAAGGGGACCTGAGCCGTAGTGCCAACTGGTAACGAGATAGGATGTAATTCCCCAGTCAACAAGCTCAGTATTCAGGTAGATTCGCCCAGGTGAGCAGCCACCCACCTGTTGAGCATCACTATAGGATGGGCGAATCTGACATCCCGGCACAGCCCTCGTGATGTCTCAAGTCACAATCTAACTTTCTTTGTCTGCTGACATAGCCAATGGTGATGGACTGAATACGAGGGCTGTATAGCGCCGTACGGGTGACTTACTAGAGCTTCACAAGAATTCGGTTACCAGTTGCACTACCCGCCACCATATGAGTCAGGGGCTCTTACCCCAACCAGCCAAGCAGCTCGGCCCTCAGGCCCCCTTGTAGGTCAGATAGGAAAATATCCAAACCAGGGTCAGATAGGTGGACTCCATCTCTTCTGTAAAGGTGAGGGGCACTCCCAGAGATTCCCGGGTGGGCTATGATAGAACCACGTCCATGCCAGACAAAACTGGCCACCTCAACATTTACCATTCTAAGATCTCTCTCACAAGGCAAGGGTCATGGGCTGACCGCCACACTAAGTGTGGGATCAACGCGGACCAAACAATACAGGTGCTGGAGAAATGAAACAAAAATTCACTCAAGTCACGAATGATCTTGAGGCTAAGAACTTCTCCTGGCATTCTGGCCAACTCATTGCAACCCAGATACAGCAACAGAACATCAGGTGGGTTGTTCAGAGGGACACAGCATGCCCAGCGGTGGAACTCAGCCCACAGCATGCCTCTGCAACCCAGCCATTCAACGGTGGCACACGCGCCCAGGCCCAACTCTCGGCCCCCATGAGAGCTTGCAGCATACTCGGCTGCCCAGAAGACAAAGCTATGGCCGAAGATGACCACTCTGGCTCTTGTCTTCACACCGAATCCTGGAACGACAGAAAGGTTAAAATATTTGGGCAACAGTTAAAACTTCGGCAACGGCCGAACATACCTGAATCTTCTGCGACCTCTAACGGCCAATACACTGAATGCCAGCTGCATCTTAGCCCAAGGCTACTGCCGTGGAGGCCACCCCAATTTGGAATGAGTGGGAGCCGAAATGCCACCCCACAATACCAGCCCTGGCCAGGGCATCAGCAGTGACAGTCCAGAACTGGTAACGGGAAAGCTGAGTCCGGTTCTGATGTATGAAAAGATAACCGGGGGCATCACCCCTAAGGGCCAGGTAATCTCGTAGGGCCCGAAGTGGGCATATTGCAAAAATGTCAGAAGGGCCCAATAATAGCTCATGCCTCCTGGCCCACTGGTCCATTTTGGACCTGCGAATGCTCAACAAGAAGCCCTCTGGAAGCCAGAAATTATCAGACCTAAGAAGGGCCATGTAAGACAAATCAGGCCGCAGGTCTTAACCATCGCTATGGCAATGTCAAGGAACAGTGTTGTGAAGAAATATGCGATGGATGCACAAATGTGTGCACATGTGTGCACTTGTGTACACACATGCCTGCGGTCCCCAAATTCTGACAGCACACAAACTGAGGCAGGAGCTTTCACTCAACAGAACCATAGTGTCTAGATCAAGGGAAGTGATAGTACCACTCTATTCTGCTCTTGTCAGACCCCACCTGGAATACTGTGTCCAGTTCTGTGAGCCTCAATTTGAAAAGGATGTTGACAACCTCGAGCGTGTGCAGAGGAGGGCGCCCAGGATGGTTGAGGGTCTGGAGGAAATGACCCATGAGGAACGGCTTAGGGAACTGGGAATGTCTAGCCTTTCAAAAAGAAGACTGAGAGGGGATATGGTAGCTATGTTTAAATATTTGACAGGATGTCATATTGAAGAGGGAACAGGTTTGCTTTCCATGGCTTCAGAGACTGGGACTCGGGGCAATGGCCTCAAACTACAGGAAAAGAGATTCCATTTGAACATTATTAAGAACTTCATGACAGTTAGAGCTGTTCGGCAGTGGAACATGCTGCCACGGAGGGTGGTTGAGTCTCCTTCTTTAGAGGTCTTTAAGCAGAGGCTGGATGGCCATCTGTCGGAAACACTGTGATGGGGTTCCTGCTTGGCAGGGGGTTGGACTAGATGGCCCCCGAGGACTCCTCCAACTCTATGATTCTATGATTCTATGATTCTTTGCTTGACCTCCACCTACAGCTATCCACACTGTTGAGGATAGGATTTTCCTCATGCAAGCAGTGAGTAAATAGTCAGCTGCCAGAGGAGGAGGTGGGGTGGGGCTTGATTGGTGCACCGCCAGAGCACAAGGTGACATGTGACAATAGGTAAATGGCCTATTTGGCTCAGATAGACAAGTTCCGACCTGCACCTGTAGTGCCATGCAGACAAATTTGTATGAAGCTTTCAGTTGCATGGACCACCCAACTTTACTCCCCATCCCTATTTTAAATCCTCACTCTCAGGATCTCCCCACCAGCACAGAACATATTCTGTTTGAAAGTGATCCAGATATTTAGAGGCAAAACCAGAGGTCCCTGTATTGAATTTAGAGCCAAATTGATTTAACTGATCAAACACTATCTCCAGAAAAGTGCTGCTTCAGGGAAAACTAAGCTAAGGGTTTTTCACTCATCTAATCTATGTAAGGTTTTCTTTCACAAAGGATGATGGAATAAATTATCATTATTCTATCCTCAAAAATTGTACTGGCAATTGACAGATCATAGAGAAAACTCCTAGTGGCTTCTGGCAAAGGTTGGTCATTGGCAAATATGTTAAACAGTGTTGTGCCAGTAAGCTACCCTGCTGGAGTCCATTTCTTTGGTTTCTCCATCAACTGTGTTGTTCCTGAAAGTCAACATAGAATCTACAGGTTTCTAGTAGGCAACATATGACTTTCATAAATTTAAAATCTTTTGTAACATGCTGGACTTTGTATAGAAGGTTGGCATGATTAACTGTACCTGTGTGTGTCTGTGTTTTTTTTTCTTTTTTTTTAAACTATGGGGACTGAGCCCACCCGATGCAGGGCAGATTCCAAGCCCCCGGGGCACCACCCCATGGTGGAGAGAAGTCCCGCAGATCCCGAAGAATGCGGCACGGCTGGGCAGCGCAGAATGGTGGATGTGCGCACACACAAAATGGTGACCGCCAGCGCCCACTCTGCCCGGCCACCAAGGCAGCCGCCAGCCGGAGTCAGGTACGCGCCCGGCCGGGAGGAGCTGCCACCGACCGAGTCCCAATTGGGCTTGCACGCCATGAGCCAAAGGCAAGCTTGCACACTGTGAGCCAAACAGTGGGAAGCCCGCGGCAGCTGCTCGCGCACTGCGAGCCAAGCCTCAGAAGGCACGAGCATGCTCCGGGGCCACTTCCTGAAGCCTAACTGCCCCCATCCATAGCTAAACCTCCCCCTAAACCTCCCCCCGCCGCATGGTCCCCGGAGCACCACCAGGCAGCCTGGCTGAAGCACGGGCCACCGACAAGAAGTTGCATCATCGCGCGTCCTCGCACGTCCTTGCACTTCGGCCACCGCCACCACCGAGACCATAAACACTCTGGCTGCCTGAGCCCTTATCAGGGCTCTGATCAGGCAGCACAGCTGAGCAGCGGTCTTTTGTTCTTTTTTTTTCTTTAATAGAACTGAGACCGGCTGGAGCACAGAAATAGCGCTGCCGCCGGTCTCTCCAAGAATCTCTCCAACTGACAGGTTTGGAGGGGGGAGCCTTCTTATAGGCTCCCGTACCCAGCGAGGAGACCCGGATGGGCACGAAGTTTTCGCGCCCTATGTCTGGGACCGGGGAGGCAAATGCGCCCTTCCCCTGATGAGCCGGGGCTCAAGGCAGCCCTAGCCAAGATGTAACCCTAACCTTAACAGTGCATAACTAGACACATTTCTTTGTAGATTCCCACTGATAGATAGTTCTACTGTGATTTTGTCTCGCATGACCAAGCAAAGCTCAGTGATTTCCCTAGAACATGTCTCAGCATATATTGGATTAATATTGATCATTTCTACCTGTCACTGTGGAGAGGCAATCATCCATGGCTGCCACTGTTATTAGCTGTTTCAATTGCTGTATTTCTCCCATTTTTAACATCAACCTTTGTAGGGATTCTCCTCCTTATATGTTAGCAGTTTCAAGGAAGGATGCTGGTAAACCTTGTTAATTAACAAGAAAAATAAACAATAATTGACCAATCTAATAGATAGAATAAATTAGGTCAGATTAATAACCGGGCCTGAAATTGTTTGCATGAATTATGGCAGACAGCTGTGATGTTCGAAAGGATGCCATGCAGGGTTTTTGGCACGATTAGAGAGGAATTCTAAAGCAGTTTCTCACAGCTTTAAATAAGACTTATAAACAAGAACAAAAGCATATTTTAAAAGTTCAAATACTTTATTGCTTCATAGCCAGTCAGGCTGTATGCATGAGCAGAGATTAAACCAGTCTTAAAAATAGTGTCTGGCATATAACATAAACACATATAAACCATCAGAAAGGGATAAAATAGTAAAACAATGATAATAAAACAATGATAATAAAACAATAAAACAATGATTCTCAAATAAGTACCTACTTGGGAAATTGCAATGAATCATGTCAGTGAAGATTCTCAGTCATCCAGGTGAGTTTATCTGGAAGTTGAGTCATGGCTACTGGACTTCTTTTTGAGAGATAGAAATGTTTCGCTGCTCATCCAAACAGCTTCATCAGTCTGAATACAGCTAGTGCAAGTCCTCCATCTTATAGTCAGCTCTACACCTCCATTTGAAGGACAAAGGGCACTCTTTCAAAGATGAGGATGTGCACATATTAGACAAAGAAGATAGGTGGTTTGAGAGAGGAGTAAGGGAAGCCATTCATGTGAGCATTGAAAACCCCTCGCTCAATAGAGGTGGTGGCCTCAGGCATAGTCTATCTGCTACTTATCAGGGTGTGCTTTACAAAGTACCCAGACAAATCAAAAAGCCTCCACCACCAAGGCCATAGCTAACGACCCATTCTTGGGCTGGAAGTCAAGGAGATCCAGACCCTCACAGAACCTCTGGGGAACAGTGAGCATGCTGCAATCTTCTTTGCCATGCTGGTTGGGGAAAGAGTGTCAGGCAAATCAGACACAAAACCCTTGATTTCCGAAGGGCGGACCTCCCTCAGATAAGGAAAATACAGTGGTACCTTTTATAAAGGAAGTAATTTGTTCCAAATGAAATTCTGTTAAGCAAATTTTCCTTTGTACAAATTTCCCATAGGAATGCATTGAAAACAGAGTAATCCATAATTGCGACCAACAGGAGCCCCATGGTGCAGTGGTTAAATGCCTGTACTGCAGCTAAAACTGTGCTCATGACCTGGGGTTCAATCCCAGGTAGCAGGCTCATGGTCGACTCAGCCTTCCATCCTTCCGAGGTCAGTAAAATGAGTACCCAGCTTGCTGGGGGGGGGGGCAATGTGTAGCCTGCATACTGTAATTAAAATTGTAAACCGCCCAGAGACTACTTGAAGTAGTATGGGGCAGTATATAAGCAGAACACTTAAATTTTTATGTTGTATGGATTCACCCCATAGGTGATTCTGTTAAGCAAATTTCCCCTATCTCCAGAATGTTGTACAGATTTTATGTTATACAAGCTGTTTGTTATATGAGGGTCCACTGTAAGAAAGAAATTGAAAGGGAAGGTAAAAAGAATCTAATATCTCCAGAGGGCATGGAACCTGTTTAAAACAACAATAGTAGAGGCCCAGCACAAGTGCATACCACAAAGAAAGAAGAGCTCACCTTAGTCCAAGAGGGTGCCGGCATGGTTAACGAGTGGAGTTAGAGAGGCTCTAAAGCATAAGGAGAGGTCTTTCTGTAAATGCAAAACCAAAGCTAATGGAATGGGTTTCAAGAGGGAAATGTAGGGTGCTGCATCTAGGTAAAAAGAATGAATTGCACAGATATAGGATGGGAGACACCTGGCTGGAAAATAGTACCTGTGAAAGGGATCTGGGAGTCTTGGTGGACCACAAATTGAACATGCGTCAGCAGTGTGATGCAGTGACCAAGAAGGCCAACACAATTCTTGGTTGCATCAACAGAACCATAGTGTCTAGATCAAGGGAAGTGATAGTACCATTCTATTCTGCTCTGGTCAGATCCCACCTGGAGTCCAGTTCTGTGCACCTCAATTTAAAAAGGATGTTGACAATCTTGAGTGGGTCCAGAGGAGGGTGACCAAGATGATTGAGGGTCTGGAAGAAATATATTATGAGGAGCAGCTTAGGAAGCTGGGAATGTTTAGCCTAACAAAAAGAAGGCTGAGAGGAGATATAATAGCTATGTTTAAATAATCAAAAGGATGTCACACTGAAGAAGGGACTGGTTTGTTTTCCATGGCTTCAGAGATTAGGACTTTGGGCAATGGTCTCAAACTACAGGAAAAGAGATTCAATTTAAACACTGGGAAGAACTTCATGACAGTTAGAGCTGTTCAACAGTGGAATATGCTGCCACAGAGAGTGGTGAGTCTCCTTCTTTGGAGGTTTTTAAGCAGAGGCTGGATGGCCATCTGTCAGAAATACTGTGATGGGGGTTCCTGCATGGCAGGGGGTTGGACTAGTTGGCCCTTGTGGTCTCTTCCAACTCTATGATTCTCTGATTCTCTGAGTCACTTTTGTTTTCAAAGCAGGGGGTACACAAAAAATTGAAAGAAAAACGAACAGCTCCTGCCCTCACAATGTACATCAACTAAGAAGTCTTGCATAAAACATACTCAAATGTTAGATGGAGTGTCAGTTACTCAATTCCCATTATTTCTTTTCTCCCTGATAGCCTCCCTAAATACAGTACTTATCAGAGAACAGATGCTACTTTGCTGAAATCCAAATTCTGCATTAAGCTCCTCCTCAGTTTAATCTACGGTTCCTAGTTTTGTAGGAAAGACATCTTTGCATAGACTAGAGATGAGCACAAAACAAAAAAATGGCATTTTGGTTTTTTGTTTGTCGTTGAGAGGTCTGTTTTGGTTCGTTTCCATTTGTCGTGAATTTTTTGAAAAATTTTGTTACCGTTTTTTGTTTTTTCGTTTGTCGTTTCTACCTGCTTTTTGCATGATTTTTAAAGCATTTCCCTGTGCAGGCATCCCCCCAATGCCCAAATCAGAGGGAAAACAGTAAAAAAATGGATGCTGGCAGAGACACAGTATAGACTAGGTATGCAGGGATGCTACAAAGGCAGCGGCGGGTGTTGACCAGGGTGCAAGGCAGCCGCAGAGTGTCTGCACTGCAGGGCAAGGGAGGGTACTCACCGAGAGGTACGCAGCACGCACACACACAGGGAGGCTGCAGGACTGAAGCTAGAGCCGCAGAGACAGCAATCCTACCCTAACTCCCACCAGAGACTACAAGGAGGACAGGGTCTGCCAGACCTTTTTATGCCCTCTGTGGCTGTCAGACCTGCCCGCCAAGTCTGCAACCTGGGCATGCTATTGGTTGAACATGATCCCATCACATGGCTTGCCTCCATTTTGTGGCTGGTGGCATCATCCATTTTAAATGGAAAAGAAAAATACATCAAAATGGAAGAAGACAAAAACAAATGTTTTAAGGACCCCCCCCCCGGTAGGTATTATCAGGCAATATAAATAATTATTGCTACAGTTTTAAGGATGTCCAGGGCGTTTTTTAACATTTAAAACATCTCATTTCATTGCACGTCGCCATTAACGGAAACGAAACGTAACGACCACAATTTTCGTGGTTCTGTTCGTTTTGTTGCATTTTCATCACAATTTTCATTTGTTGTTTCATTACGTAACGGAAACGACAAACGGTAACGGGAACAAAAATATGTTCGTTCCGTGCCCATCTCTAGCATAGTCTATTACATGTGTGCTTGCTTCTGAATGGATTTTCATCAAATCCAGAACATGTTCTTAGTAGAATGAAGGGTTGGCATGGATTGATGCCAATGTAGAGGGAATTGATTTTAGCTTCTGTACATGCAGAGAAAATCTCCGTGGAGCAAAATAACATGGAAAGGTTTCTATTTCCTCTACTCGTGTGTGTTGGTTTCATTCCATATTGAACTGCCCCACCTACATGAAACATTAAAAAGAAAGTTCTGCTACAACTATATAGTTACTGCAGCATCTAGTATAGCCCTTAGTTATTTCTTTGAGACTATGCTATGTTCCCAGTCTTTCAGTCTTTCTTTTAGAATAGGACAAGGCATTTTGCAGTTCAGCATGCCAGCACTATTCAACTTCTTGAGATTATTCTTAAAAGGCCTCACGTAAGATAAATATTTATTGTTCTGTATTGAAAAAGCATCTTTCTGTATCTCAAATAACAGACTAACTTTTTCAAGTGCATTGCAGTTTAAAATCCTAAAAGGATTTTCTATTCTTTTTACATGAAAAGTAGACATTTCTGATACCGCAACAATAATCTATCTGAAAAGCAATTTACAAAATTGCATTTTGTGAAGAAGTATACGTTGAAGGTATAGTTTTCACAAAGCCTTGATTGGCATCTATGTATTGGGAGTACTCAAGTGTAAAGAAAACACTGCTACTACTTCAAAAACACACAGAGAGAGGGGGGGAGGGAGGGAGAGGGAGAGGGAGAGAGAGAGAAACACCCACCCACACACACACATCTGTTTTCTTACTTCACAGAAAGGCAATTTATGACCATTCATACTATTTTAGTTCCCTTAAGTCCAATAAAGTTCCTTTGAAACAGTTAGCCATTAATTGCAGCTAACTCTGATTGAAAACTTAACTAGATGTTAAAAGTGATGCATATTCAATATGACTAACCTACTTTCTCTGCCACAATTTTCTAAGAGGTGACTGGCTTATCAATATTAGCAAATTAAGCTTATGTTTACCATCCAACCACCAGTTACAAAGTAAACATGCTAAATGCAAGGCATATAAGTGAGGATGATCACAAATTGTGTGACAGATAGTATCACTCCCTGGAGAAATGTGATAAGCCTATCACCTGGTTTGACCCCAAAAATTTTCACACACACAAACACTCTCTCTCTCTCACACACACACACACACACACACACACACACACACACACACACAGAGAGAGAGAGAGAGAGAGAGAGAGAGAGAGAGAGGGGAGAGAGATCTGGGACTATAAATGCTGTGCACCCAAGTTTGAAAAGTTCAAAACTCAATTGGCCTGATTTGGACGAATTCATATCAGGTCCAGATCAAAACAGTTCAGTTCAAGACCCAGAGAAGATAAATAATATGAGGCAGATCAACCCAAATCAACCAACTGAACATATATCAGCCTTCTAAATTGGTCAGACAGCCTGAAATAATGAGACAGACAACAGAAATGGGTTATACTTTATTTAACATCAAATGATAATATCCCCTTTCAGAAGGTCACCTAATGTAGTGTGGAATCCAGTCTGAATCTGGGGCCAGCCTTGACCCAGACCCAGATCCAATCCCTATGAGTTAACTTCAAGTAACATCACTTTCCAAGGACCAAGGATCCCTGATTCTCCTGACTCTATAAGTGGCCTGAGTCCAAGAAACGAATGCCTCTTATTTCCCTTCCAGAGCCGAACTCTCCTGACTTTCCACACTGGGAGGAGAGTTGTCTTGCAGCAAATTGGATGTCACCTGGAACTCAGTTAAACATCATGAACTCTGCACTACTCACCAGTGTGAATAACTAAACAAGGATGCAAACCTGCAAACAAGTTTCAATAAGAATGGGATTTGCAAAATACTCACTAGTCCCCAGGGCCAATTGTGAGGGCAAGTCGAAAAATCTCATATGGACCCAAGACAACCATCTAATTGGTTGGTCAAATTTGCTCAAGAAGAGGTAGAAGCAAGGGTGCACTGCCTTAAATATAAGCCAAGAAAAAATATCTGAAGGCCACCATTGCCCAACCAATTTTTATGGGATGAACTCTTCAACTGGATTGTTCTGCATTTTGCCTGTGAGAACCATTGATAGCAAGTATGGTGCATTTCTTAGAATTAGGGAGCCCAAAATGGAAAAATAATGTTTCAGTTCGGGGGACCACTCTGGTGCCAACTGGGCCAGGTTTAAAGGGCTCCAGCCATTGACAGCTCAGCAGGTACCTGAAAACGATGAAGTGAAACAGTTCATTTCATTGGAAAAAGTACCGTTTCATCTATAACAAAATGCTGCTTCCTCATTTTGTTTCATTTTGTTTTGTTTTGTTACATAATGAAATGATGAAACAGCATTTCATTTTTCATTTCCTGCCCATCCCTAGTTAGAATGCTTTATTGATCTAGCTCAGGGGACATGCTTACAGCATCACTTAGCCATGAAAGCTAAATGTAACCCCAAACTAGTCAGAACCAGTTAGCCAATGGGAATAATTATCCTGAGGAAAGATGGGATATAGAATAAACAAACCATAAATAAAATTACTTCACTTATGTAAGAATGCATTGCCAGATTGTTGTCTGTTAAGTTTGCAAATACGGGTATGCATTTCAGAAGAAAAGCTTCCCTATAAACTGTCTTTGACTTGACTGTTTTATTAGTTTCCCTATATAAAGAATTAGACTACACAAGGAATTTAAATTTCTGCTTGTGTCATTCTTATGGGTGAGAACATAAAACTGCAACAAATTTCTGTTCACCTATGAAATAGTTAGATAGCTTCATGTGCCATTATGTGTCTGTGAGAATGATTTGGGGCAAATTTTGTAAATTGCTGGAAATTGCACAAAAATGACAATAGGTGCTGCCTTGGTGCATGGCCGTTCTTTGTGTGCACTCTTAGATTCACAAGGACTCATGTTTCATGGAGAGATATCATATGTAAATTACACACATACATATATCCAGTATTCATTCCATGTCCCATGATCACATTGGAAGCGAGCTCTCACAGGAAGTAGCAATTTCTCGACATTTCATCTCGACATGTTGAGATACGTTGTCTCAGCGAGAACAAGCAGTTTTGCAAGTCTTCTTCCTACCCCTAGGATAAAGTAAAGATAGTGCATATTTCATGATGTTATGCTTTTTTTCATGGTGGACTCAGCTTACTTTCATCTGAACAGCCATAAGATTCTGGAAGAGTTGCAGAAAAAATCAGGAGAGGAGGTTTTAAGTGTTACCTTATGTATGGCTTACAAAGACAATGTTTTCTCAAGGAAATATTTCATCAACATCTTGGCTGAGACGCCTTCACTATATGCATAAATCTCCCTTTTGTTAGTTGAATGTTATACATGGTTTCAGTGATTCAGACTGCAGTAGTTTAAACAAAGGCCATCTCAATGGGCTTAATAAATTCAATAGTAATAAAAAAGGGAAAGGTTAACTTTAAAAGGAAAATATTTATACTGGAGGCAATTACAACATCTTGTATTTATACAGCACCTTCTAAGTCCAAGTGTTCTTAAAAGCAATTTAAAAATGTGATTGAAGCAAAAGACTAAGAACAAAATCTTTGGTTTTGTCTTCATCACCTCCTCCTGGCTTGCTGTGTGGCCTTAAGACTTGTTGTTTAAGTCCACATTTTCATTCAGTAGGATACCCACACTGCTGACAATCTCCACAACTCCAACCTGTTAGCTACCAGCATGGCATGTTATAAAGGTTTCCTGCCATCATATGTCAGAGTGCAGTTGCACATGGACTTACTCAGCAATCAGGTAGGCTGCATTTTCCAACCAGAATGATGGTATCCATGATTTATATCCCTGAGAGAAAGTTTAGACTGTAATAGGAACTGCCTTGCCTTGATGAGTTGCTGTAGATTTCCAATGCATTTAGTTAGAACTCATTTTAATAAGTCAGCCTCTTTCTAAACTAGGTCCAATATCTTATATTTAGTACCTGCTTCATTCTGAAAGTATCCCATATGCCACCATATCTCTGGACTTACTGTAGGCCTGACAACTACCATTGATTTCACACAAATGATCCCTCATAACCACAGCAGGTAGTATTCAAATACTGCTAAAATCATACTGCCAAATAGGCCTGTGAAATTCTGGTAGTAGTAGTAAAAGACGCAAATTTTTGGTTTTTCTGTATGAGAACTTGAAATCATTATCTGTTGTACTGACTTCATATCAAACAAGGATGAGTGCTTAGGAGAGAGACTATAGAGCAGGGGTGTCCAAACTTTTTGCAAGGAAGGCCAGATTCAGTGAGGTAAAAATGTGGGGGGGGGGCGCGAACATTCAGCCTGAAGGGGGGAGAAAGGGTGTGGTCCGTGTGCATCTGCAACAGCCACAAATGCTCCAGTTTCAAGGTGCCCAAGGGCCTGGCAGCTGTTGCACGGCCCAGGAATCAGCCCATGCACACCTAAGACACACCACTGCTCGCATATGCTTCCCTCCCTCGCAAGAAGGTGGGGAAGATGCTGCAGCAATGGAGTCAGGGGTGGGTAGGCAGGGCGGGTGGCTGAGGAGATGGACGGAGGCAGGGGGGACAGGCAAACAATCAATCTGCAAGCTGATGTCTCTAGCCAGCACAGGGAAGGGTCGGCTGGTGGGGATGAGTGACAGGCTGAGCCATCAAGGAGAAGAGTCTGAGGGCCACTCAAAATTTTAAATCGGGTTGTATTTGCCCCCCCCCAGGCTGGACTTTGGACATACCAGCTACAGAGCCACCATTCTTTCATGCAAAATATAACATTAATATTGTTGATAGTGAAATTCAGGGTCCATGGCTTTGAGTTATTGAGGCAACCCATCCCATGTTAGGTCCTTCTCTTTTCTTTCTGCCTTCAACTTTTCCTAGCATTTCCTTTTCAAATACGTCATGTCTTCTTGGGATGCTAGTGTAATATAGCAATGTATTGAGTGAGGATGACTTCACGTAATAATTAATTAATTTTACATCTTTAAAAGATACTTTCAGAGGACATTGCCAAGTTTCATGCCATTGTTTTACTAACTTTAAGGCCTTTCCCCACAAAAATAGTGAAGAAAAATAAGGGGAAAAGTATCATGCCCCTCACTTATTTACTGATATCAAAACTCTAATTGGCTCTTTAAATAACCTTAGGTATAAATGTGTCTTAAATAGTCTTCATTTATTTTTTTCTACTCCTCTTTCACTGCCACCAACCTTTAGTTGTATGGGGCAAGCAAACATGTGTTTGCTTGCCCCATACTCTGTCATTGCCAACCCACAGTTATTGAGAACCATGCCCCTATCCCTCAGCTTTAAATTCACTCAGTACTATTCATCATTTGCTCTGTCACCTCTCTCTCTCATTCAACATTTATTTATTTATTTATTTATTTATTTATTTATTTATTTATTTATTTATTGGACTTATATCCCACCCATCTTCCCAGGAGGGAACTCTGGGCGGCTTACAATAACACCAGTAAAAAGAAAATAATAAAAACAGAAAGGTAAAAACCTAGAGGTGGTGTAGAGAAGGCAGAGATGGCGGCGGGCAGAGAGGGAAAAAGGAAAAGAAAAAAGAAAAAGAAAAAAGAAAAAAAATTAAATAGAAAGGTTGCCAAATGCCTCCCTAAACAGATGGGTCTTTAGGGCCCTTTTAAAGACGGGCAGGGACTCTGCTAGGCGCAGCTCACTGGGGAGATGGTTCCAGAGGGTAGGGCCCACCACAGAGAAGGCGCAGTCATGTGTACACGATTTCCGCACCTCTCTGGGTGTGATCACCCTCAGTGAGTGCGCCTGCACTAATCTTGTGGGTCTGGCCCCCGTTGATCTCTGAGAGATACGCTCCACCAGATACTCTGGTCCCAGGCCGTGGAGGGCTTTGAAAGTCAAAACCAGGACCTTGAACCTAATCCGGAAGACAACGGGTAGCCAGTGCAAGCAGGCCAGAACTGGGGTGATGCGCTCGAATCTACGAGCACCCACCACCAGCCTGGCCACTGCATTCTGCACCCACTGTAACCTCCAGACCAGGGTCAATGGCAACCCCACGTAGAGGGCATTGCAGTAGTCGATCCTCGATATCACCAGGGCCTGCACAACTGTCCTCAGGGAGGACTCATCAAGGTACTGGCGGATCTGGGTGATCCTGCAGAGGTGGATAAAAGTGGCCCTGGAAGCAGCCATCACCTGGGCTTCCAAGGAGAGGGCTGAGTCCAGGACCACACCCAGATTCCTGGCCCTGTCCGTAGGCTGGAGGGAAAATTAGGGAGGGGGCCATTGTACCCAGACGAGGGCGCCCCGAAGAACAGAACCTCCATCTTCTCCAGATCCAGCTTGAGCCGGTTATCAAGTTCTTTTTCTTGCAAACTAACCTCTACATGATATTTGTATCCATTGAGAGCACCAGAAGCCCTACCAATCCTCAACATCCCTAGTTTCTCTCACAGTAAATGAGAGAAAATACTCAACCATTGCATTTCAAAACAATAAACTTATATGGGTCAATATAAACAATGTATTTAAACACAGCCAGACATGACAGAACTGTAACACATTACATCCTTTTTTTACATTTTAGTGAGTAATTTAGTGACTAATGTATAATATTACTTATTATATTAAGTAAGAACAATGAACTGAACACTATGGGTGGAATCCTGTGCAACTGTGATAACATCAGCCGTGACTGTTTCATGGGAAAATTAACACTTCCCAATTATCGGAGCAGGTTCTAGGGATCATTACAAATCCCTTGCATTCTGGGAAGAATTATCCTTTAGGAGGGGGCTACAGAAGTGGGGTGGTGGGAATCTTTAATGTCTGAACATCACTATGGCATTTGGAGGCACTAAATCTCGGGAGAGATCCTCTGAAAATTTGGGGAGAGGACAATCTTTTAGTTCCCTCAAAACTGCTGTGGCTGATGATATCATTACAGCTACACTGTACAAAGTTGACCAACAAGGTTCTAGCCACCACTGCACAACAGGAATAAATTACTTTTCTTTTTTTTAAAAAAATCCAAGTTCTGTAGGCAACTGCATATCACTTCCCTGCTGGAACTCAAAAACCTTACATCACTGGCAGAAAGGTAATGCTTGGAGCACCAAGATACTCTGCTCTCTCTACCTCCTCTATTCCAGAATGTTGCTTTGCTTTTTGACAGGGGAATATGAACTTCTTGAGAACTTTTGAGTGACAGAATTGAGATTGAGTGATGGGCATGAGAGCACCAAAGTCATGCTCAGGCACTCAACCAAACACATGGGGGTGGTGAGGTCACAAGCATACATATAAGTCCCACCACTGAGCATCTCCATACACTTAGTGGCATTAAAAACACAAACACAAATTTGAGAGTGAGTATTAGAGGAAGACACTCCAAGTGAATTCAAATGATCATCCTCACACAACTGTGGTAACTGAGAAACCTAGTTTATCTGCTTTCCAGTCATTGGAGTGGGAAATCTATTCTATTCTATTCAAAAAATGCATTAAGCCAACTGGATTACAAAACCCTTTTCAGACCTGTGCCTGTACTGTGCAATGGTCTGCAACACTAATAGGTGCATTGGGACATTCAGGGCATGACTTTCAGGAGCACCCCTCCCAACCACCCATTTAGACGAATACCTCTATAGGACTTGAGCTTCACTTCCTTTCAGCTAAACACAGGATACCATGCATCCCTACTTTTAAAAATGGTCCACTGAAGTAGTTCAAGTGTAGATATAGTACTGTGCACTAGATTAAGAAATATCACAAATCAAGATGGAAGTGGTCTGATACTAATCCATTTATGTGAGATCTAGGTGGAAACATCATGGACATAGTAGGCAAATAATGTAGGGCAAAATACGTGAATGTAGAAATCAATTTGTGTTAGAGCAAACATCTGATAGAACACAAATTGCTTCAGCCCTTTGAACACACACACACACACACACACACACACACACACACACACACACACATGATAACTACTTTCCATGCAAACCTTCAAAGCTAGTGTGCTAATATTTGGCAAGCTTACTCCCATTGTTAGCATCTTTCACATCACCAAATTCCATATGTATATATGCCAAAAGAAAGGTAAACCATTTTGGTTCTTCATTGCAAGTAAATGGGCAACTTTAAAAATTAGCAAACATTTCTCACTCTAAGCACAAGAGTCAGTCTTGACAGGCTGCAATAGATTCATAACAGGCTATCTCCATGTGATTTCCTGCCTCCAGTGCAGGAGTGAGAAAACTAACACCCTTTCCACTATCCAGATTTCCACAACAGTATTACCTTTTTCCTGAATGAAATGCAGGGATAAAACACAGAAAGAGTGGCTCACTGATAATTTTTTAAAAAATATTTAAAAACCTGCTAGGCCAGAATGCAACTTCTATCAGGTCTTCCTACCATAGCCAATACAACAGAAGACTGCTGTTATAGTCCAGAAACATAAAGGACCGTACTGGCTACCCTCATTTAGTGCAAAACAGTAATGGGACATATTAACACTTCTTCACATACTTGATCCATGCCTCGGTTGACACCTGCATCTAACTACAGGTAGAAGATAACTACAACCTAATGAACTTGAATTACTCACTGAATTTCAGCTACTCACTGAAAAACGACATCATAGAATCATAGAATCATAGAATCATAGAATTATATAGAGTTGGAAACATCAGTTTGTTTTAGATTTGTATGATATCTAAATACAGTCGTACCTCATAAGACAAGTGTCCCTAAATATGAAAAACTCATAAGATGAATGAAATTTCTGGAAATAGGAAAACCTTGTAAGACAAAATTTTCCTATGGGATGCCTTGCAAGATGAATTCAATGCACTCCTACGGGAATCGTGTTAAACCACATTTTGTAGGATAAATTATCCATAAAACAAATTGCTCTATAGAACAAATTAAATTTGTCTTAAGAGGCACCACTGTAGAATGGTCAGATTCAGTTCTGGAACATAGCAAAGGATATTTACAAATCACATCATTCCCAAAGCATGAAGTAAATTAGATGGGAACAGAGATGGGGACAAATTTGAAAACAAATTGTGATGTTCTTAAAACATCATGAATTCATCTATGTGTATTCATCATGCACAATGAACCCTGGTGAATGCAAACTGATTTTTGATGTAGAAAGCCTCCCATTGACTTGCACTGGATTTTGGTTTGTCAATTTGTAACACCGTCTTTGGCCTTTTTTAGGGTTGGGGGAGAGGGGATGATTGTCATCTGAAGCATCTGTTATTTTCTTCATGGATCCATTTTGTGGGTATGGAACTTAGACTTCTAAAACCCAAACTTCATCTGATTTGCAGCGATGGTAGAGGGGAATCAAGGGACACTTCTTTGATATTTTGGTGTCTTTAGGTAACCCCAAGGAAAGTGCCCCTCACTAACTGACAGTGCATAACTCAGACAAACTCCATATTTCACAAAACTTGCAGGAATTGTAGGGGAATCTTATGGGAATCTTTGCTATTTTGGTCTTAAGGGAGCATTTTATGGAGTTTTAAAGGCAAAATTGACGAATCAATTCATCAGCACATCAGGAAAATTGATAAATTTGTGATTTGTCATCATTGATGAATCAAGAATTGTAACAAATTGCCATTTTTAAAATTTTTACCCATCTTAACTTAGGACACAAAATCATTTTTGCCCTCCCCCTTTTGTAAGCAAATTTGAAAAATACCTTCTAAACCCTACCTGAAATTTGGTGAGTTTTTTCTCTCTTTAATAATAATATGCTGTCAAGAGAACTCTGAGTTATGGCAACTCTTTGCAGGGTTTTTGAGGCAGAGAATATTCAGAATCAGAAGCTATTTCCCAGTCTCTTCATCTGAAGGTGTCCTGGGACAGTACCGTTCACACAAGCTGGCCCTTCTCACTGCAGGCACAGTGGAGACTTGAACTCTCAACCTCTGGCTCTGCTGTCAGAAACCTAAAACCTTTGAACTATCCAGGCTATATATATCTCTAATTTAATGTATAGCAATGCAAAACCAGGAAAAGTCACAGCCACTTTGGTATTGCAGTGCAAGTCAATGGAAGACTTTATACCTCATTTCATCTCCAGCATATGTTTCAAATCAAATATGGCATAAATAATTTCCAGAACAAATCAGGATCCATTTGGTAGCTACAAATTGGCATCCAAGTCAAAGAAAGACATCCATACATAGCCCTATTTTGGTATTTCTGTGTCCATATGGTAACATAATAAATTTCTTATCCAACTTTCAAAATTCCCTTGGTGTCTCTAACCTTAAACAGCTCACTTTCAAATATTTTTAAAAGTCATTTAAAGTCACCAGCCACTGTACTGTTTACACAGGCCTCCATCTTCCCCAACTTGTACTTTTCTGTTAACAGTTGTAATCATTTTTAGTCCTCTGGTAGGAAAATATGCTCTTGTCCTTTAGACTAAGAGTGTTCTGCAAGAAGGTACATACATAGCTACAGAAAAATGAAAACCTAGAACTGATTTTTCCCCTTTACCAGAGGAAAAAAGCTTGATAAGAAAATGTCATATTTCCAGATTGTGTTGATTTTTCTTGATTAAAACATAGATATTTTGGAGCACAATTTAGAATTGTAGTTATTTTAATTAATAAAGTACAGTGATTATAGAAGACTTAGGAAATCTAGGTGTTGATTTACAATGGTCGTAAGTTCATGGGCCAATCATGGGCCAGTCATTCTGTCTTGCCTTAACTTGTTGCACAGCATTTAGAGGATACAACGGATAGGAAAAGAGCTATTTGCATAACCTTGAACTTTGGGTACCCAGTGTGATGTAGTGGACACAGTGATGAACTAGGACTTTGGAGGCCAGAGTTTGAATTCCTACTGGACCATAGAAACTGACTGAAGGAGTGGATCTGTAAAAACATTTCTTAAATATCTCACTTACCTTGAAAGCACTGTTAGGAGTGCTATAGGTCAGCTCCTACTTGACACCACATAGCTAATTAGCTAAAGCTCCTGGGAGAAAAGTGGCATATACATATAATGATCATAAAGAACCTCAGAGCTATTTCCCCGCTGTGCTTGCTGAAATCCTTTACCCTAGAAACTGGTGCCTGAACATGGCTCCTATGAAGAATGTCCTCTTGGGAGCTTGCACACTTGTAGCTTCAACAACAATGGCACAGTTGAAAAATACCTTGGCCAATCTCAACCCTTTTGGGGTCTTCTTGAATCAACCTCCCCCTTCAGGAACATATATTGTATATAGGAGTTGTGTACCCTTTTATATTAACCCTTCACATTCAGGTTCATATCTGGGTTTGTTAACTTTACTATTCCATTTAACTCAATCAGAAAGCTGTGCATGTCCTTGCACAGTTCCTGATTGGCCAGCACCAGGAAGAAGGAAAGATAACATGTTGGAGGCTGCTTCCTGACTGGAGTTTCATCCTAGGTGACCCAAAGGAAGGTAAGTCAGTGTTTGGTTTTGATCCAGAAGTTGGTTCACAGTTCCGAATGGCAGTTATGCTCTCATGTTTCATTTCAGAACCAGACCTCTTCCAAAACTAAATGACCATCTCTAGTTCCCAAACTTGAGTAGTCCAGGTGTTCTTGCACTGCAGCTCCCTAAAACCTCTGCCAGCACAGCTGGTGATAAAGGCTTATAGGAATTGCAGTCTGAGACAGTAATTTGGTTTTACTGATCTGGAGCAGTTGTTCTCAATGGGGACCATATGCCCCCTGGATGGTAGCACATTTAAAGTTGGCCAAAGACTGTACATGACTCTTAACACACCTCTTGATAAGATTCATTAAGTGACATACTACCATGATTTGGCCTATATATCTTTTATATATTTATGGCCATGGCAAAATAAAAATGTTGAGAATGGCTGACCTAGTGCATACTACTGGCCATGTTTTCTGGAAGAATTGTAAGGTTGTTGCTTTTTAAAGGAACACTCCCAAGCTATGGCAGCATCCTAACTGTGTGTTTGTGTTGTAATATATGTACATTTACTATGACAGAAGTCCACCAAAAGATGATGGTGCTCACATAACCCCTATGGACTATCTGGTATAATCAGTGGGTGGGGAAATCTAAGGAAAGATCTGTAATCCTAAAAATCCAACTGTGAAAGAGATAGGAATAATTGGAAAAAACAGAAGCTGCTATTAATCTGAAGAATGACATAGGCCATTATCACCTTGGTTAAGATAACAGTAATATGTTTGTTCAGGAGGGACACCCAAAGACTGAATTCTTGTAGTATTATAATGTATTTGTATTGGAATTGGTATTTCATTTCATAAAGATCGTATTACCTAGCCTCTTTTCTTTGTACTGTGGATCATCTGCCTTAGGCAATAAGTATACCTGAGACTTTGCTCCTGACCCATTTTGCTTTAAAGAAACGTTTGCAATCCTTCATTTTCTTGTTACAAGCAACTCTTGCTCTGGCACAGTGTTGGTGCATGGAACTCAAGGGCGTATATTTTGCAGCATCCACTCAGGCTGTGTTTTTATTACTGCTGTTCTTTTTTTAAAAAAAAATCACATCTTTTGATGTGTCTGTGATAATCATCTAAATAAAACAGCCTATAGAACCCATTAAACTGTGCACTTACTTTGAAGTAGATGTGTTTACGATTATGTTTGTAATATTTTAAAATTAAGAATATTATAACATATCTGGATGTCCACTTTAAAAATGGAAGATTGGCTTGCTTACAGCTGTATCTTTTAGATACTGAAGTCCAAATACATCAATTTCTATTATCCTATTATTAAGCAACCAAAAACCGGAAAATCTATGTGTGTGTTTGCTATGATAATTCCAAGGTTCCCTACTGTTTTTTTAATGTGCCTGACCTAAATATCTTCCTACCTTTTGATAACTATGGTCATTAAGTGCAGGGATTTAGATGATTTTGTATTATCCAGTTTCTTTCAAACAAGCATTGAATTATGCAGGCTTTCTCTATAGTGGGGCAGGTTTTTATGGAGTCTTAACTCTACTAGCACACAGTTGGGGAAAGTTGAAAGAAGTGAATATAATTCTCCTGAGATTTTCTTTCCATAGTTGAAAGACGCTTTTTTCTATACTGGCCTAAAACTAAATGGTTGCATTTTGCTCTTAACACTTTCCTCCTGAGAATAAAGTGGACCTATTATGCATTCTGAAAGTGCAGTGATAAAATGAAAAGGGAAGAGGACTGTTGTTTTATTTTATTCTGATGTTTTAATAATGTTTAAGTTTTATTTTATTTCATATTTTTCTGGTATTTTGTAAACCATTTAGATGCAAAAATGAAAAAAAACTTATAACAAAAATAAACCGCATCATATATCCATTACATAATACAATGTACACAACAGAAACATTAATAAACAGTATTTATGTAGTTCATCTAGATGTGCAATATTAAATTGGAAACTCAAGCAAAATAATTTGCATTTTCATCCAAACCAGTATGTGAGACTCCATGCCCTCCAAAGTGTGAAACCTGTATGATTTTTGTCAAGGTCAAATGTGTGACACTAGAGCAAAGTCCTCAGGGAGCTATAAAAAATTAGAACATCCCTTGATGGTTTGACTCTGTGGGAGCTTACACGGCGGGCTGACAGTTCAGCTGACAACAAGAATTGGCTGGAGGATAATGGAGAAAGCACTTCAACTCGTTACCAGAAAAGAGTCACTGGCTTATTGAACAACAGAGATAATTTGCAAGCAACACATCTCTGCACTCCACAGGAAGAAGCTGAATTATAAGTGAAAGCTGGCTTTCTGTTGTTTGATTTTTAAGTGGTCCAATAAAGGCATCACCTGCTCTTACATTTGTCTTGATGGAGGTTGGTGGTCAAAGATTGAAATAAAGCTTTGTTGGCATGACATATAGTTTACCAATTCACTCAGCCTTCATGCCTGTGTGGAGAAACAATAACTGAATTAACCTTCATTATGGTTAGAATTCACCAACTATGGGGGAATTAGCAGCAGAATCACATATCACAATGCTTTTTATAATTTTTTTAGGACAAGATCTCTTGGCTCATTTAGTTGATTCAAGTGTTGGCATGCATCGTTATGTTGGCCAGAAAATGGCCAGTGGTTCCAGGTTTATTTATTTATTTATTTACACAGCTTTATCATGTCTCCTATATTTTAAAGTATTTAAATTAAACTTCTCTGAGAAATCATCTGGAGATTTGGAGAATATCAGTGTGCTATTTTCTGCCATGAAGGCCTAGAATTAATGTATCTAGTCTTCCAGACTTGGATATCTGTAGGAAAAAAGCAGTCAGACGCACAGAGAAGTGCACAACACAAACTCTCATATTTTTCCATTTTGAAATAATTCTGCTTGTGAAATATTAGCTCTCCAAAAGCCAACAATAGTAAGATCTCTTCTGAAGTACTGGCCTTGCTGACTAAAGCTATTTCTATTTACTTATACATTAATAAACTTGTTAAATCTTTAATCCTACCATTCATTTAGATCAGAACTACCATTTAACAAGTCAAGTGAAGATTATACTGTCAGTGTTTCCACAACCTTGCCTGAATCCCAGAGGATATTTTTATTTTCAGAAATCTCTGACTTGGCTTGAACTTGTGGCCCTCCAGTCTGGCAGCCAATAGCAATAGTAAAGTAAGGGTTAAATATGCTTTAAGACACAGGAAGGGGTCATTGTTTTTGAGAGAACTTCAGAGTCCAAGGGGATTTGTACAGATGAACAAAAAAAAATCCCCTTTGGCAATTTGGGACATCTGGTCCATACTAAAGAATAGAAAAGGTCAAAGAGTGTTTGCTGTGCAGGGAAGAAGGCAGAGAAATTCAGCTTGCTATAAATATAGACACTGAAATTAAACTACATTAACAAACTTTGACATCATGGAAGAATTAAGATGTATGATCTTCCCTCTGAATTTTTATTCCAGAAAAATGGGGAGAACAAAATATGTATT
The DNA here is from genome assembly GCA_023846285.1 of Phrynocephalus versicolor. NCBI lineage: Eukaryota > Metazoa > Chordata > Lepidosauria > Squamata > Agamidae > Phrynocephalus > Phrynocephalus versicolor. The sequence goes on along the minus strand of JAHTLZ010000379.1, from coordinate 30,300,477 downwards.
GTCATGAATGTATCCAGGCTGTCAATCAGATATGTGGTATCCCATCTGTTGTACAGTGAATGGGAGCAAATTTTATATTCTGTTCTTAACAACAATGCTCAGACTTCAGAAATGCTACTTATTAGGCACTATAACTGGCTGGGTATCGTAGTCCAAAATGCAAGGATCAGAACCCTGATGTCTACCTATGCCAGCACAAGTCCAATGGCATAAATCTCAGCAGTGCGTTGCCACCAGATAAAAATTGAAAAGCTTGATTTCCTGTGACACACTGAGTCATATGATTGGTGAGCAACAAGAACTACAAACACCATCTTCTTAACAACTGTCAATTTGCTCCTATAATTTATATTGTTCAGCTCAAGGAAGTGTTCTAACCAATGTTTCCATGTGCTGGGAGTGAATCATGAAGCAATGTTTTCCAATTGCAATTCACAGCAACTGTTGTTCAGTTAAGAACCTTTGCAGACTGGGACCAGAGGGGATTAAAGGACATACAGCTGTAGGATGGGAAATTAGACATTGCCCCAAAAGTAGAAATATCACCAACACTTATCCTGCTTGTTTAGGTATTGATGCAAATTTAAAACTTGCTCTTATTAAAAATACAGTTCAGCCTAGTTGGAAAAACTATGGTTGGAAAAAATCTATTCACTTTGCTTCCTCAGTCTGAACTCCAGGTGCTCAGCATTGATAGGGATCATGAGGATCCATGCTCTCTCTTTATACATTTTTATCTTCAATTCAGACATAGATTGAATAGGCCTTCAAGCAGAGCATTGTCTGCTCATCTCTTATCAGACAGGAGTAACTATTCAATGTGGACAGTAGACAATGAAATGCCCCGTCTTTCTTAAAAATGAAAGAAAGTGGAAGTGACTTGGAGGAGGAGAGGCGTTGTGGGGAGAGATGAGTGCTGGTGCTGCTTGTATGTGTGCGAGTGTATGTATACAAGCATGCACACTTGGGAATCTTATCATTCCTTGAAAAGCAAGCAACAAGGGGGAAGGTGCTACGTATGTGTGCACATGAGCTTGGTTGGTCTTTCTCTATAAAAGTTTGGAGGGTGGGTGTTGCTTACTCTAAAGAAATATAGTACTCTGTCAGCAAGCCATAATCATGGTGGTTTGCTTTTGCATGTGTGTCCCATCCCGAACATCATACCCAACTGCCTTCATCACTCATAATATCACCTACAGACGTGTAAACCATCATTAGAAAGACATATCACGATTACAGAAAGGAAAAAAACATCAACACTGTTTTTGAAAAAGTAGAAGCCCCCAGTGACAGCGGTGAAAAGGCTGATTTGGGAACAAAAAGGGTTGGACCACTTTGATTCAGCCTTTTTGTCATGTGATCAGTAAAAAATATTTTGAATTCACCCAATTTGTAAGGGGAACAAATGCCACCGTATATGACCATGTAGTTGCACTCTAACTCAACATAATAGGAGAACAAGGAACACAAACTTGAAAAGGTAGCATCTTTGCAGAACTGTGCCATGCTTTTACTCTGTACAGTAATACAGTGGTACCTTATATAAAGGAATTAGTTCGTTCCAAATGAAATTCTGTTAAGCAAATTTTCCTTTATACAAATTTCCCATAGGAATGCAGTGAAAATGGATGAAGCCCTAATTGTGATCATTTTTCTGTTGTACGGATTCACCCCATAGGTAATTCGGTTAAGAATTAAAGGAAAAACTTTCCCCTGTCTCTGGAATTTTTTTCCTTTAAGTGGATTTTCTGTTAAACAAACCACTTGTTATATGAGGGTTCACTGCACCTCGTAAGAATAATGTCTCTTAAGATGAAAAACTCATAAGATGAATGTAATTTCTGGGGGTAGAAAAAAACTCATAAGATGAAATTTTCCTTCCTGTTTACATTCGTCTTACAAGGTACCATTGATCCTCACCCAGCCTGAGCTGTTTGCATGGGAATAGCCCAGGCTGGAGGAGGATCAATGGGTCCCTGCTCTGTCCATCAATTTGGTGGGCACAGTGGGGATTCACGGACCTTCACCCAGACTGTGCTGAAGGGAAACAGTGATGGTGATCTGCTACCTTCCAAGCAGCATTGGTTGGGAGAAGAACCATGGGTCTGTGCTCTGTGGACTCGGAGGGTTGTAATGCAAGCAGTGTTGGTGATCACCTATGCCACTTGCCTGGCAAGCCTCCCAGGCTGGGAGCAGATCCATTTTAAAATGTCCCACCATAAGCGCTCTGGCTGGACATTTTAAAATGGATCTTCTCCCAGCCCGGGAGGCTTGCAAGTCAAGCAGCAGTGAGAGATCTCCTCTGCCACTTGCCTTGCAAGGTGCCTGGTCTGAGCAAATATCCATCAGTCCCTCCTCTGCCCTACACTTTGTTGGGCAGAGCAGGGATAGACTTATCTTCGGGCAGCCCGGGCACCTTGCAAGGCACCCAGGCTGGCTGAAGATCCATTGTTCCCCGCTCTGCCTAACACTTCATTGGGCACAGCAGGGACTCCTCCTCTTCACCCAAGTCTCTGTGCAGAGACAGAAGCAAAGAGGATGTGGCTGCCCCCTCAATCAAGGGACAGCGGAAGGCTGTTCCCCCCTGCAGCCAAGAGACACCATATTTTGACAGGTTTCAGCTTTCAAAATCAGCTGTCTGTCAGTTTCATGGAGGGAACAACCTTCCACTGTCCCTTGATTGAGTGCACTTTAGACAGCCTCCCAATAGGAATGGATTGAAACCTATAAATCCATTCCCTCTGGATTAATTGTTTTCAGTGCATTCCTATGGGAGATCGTGCATTGTAAGACAAAATTTTCATAAGATGAATTGACTCATAGAATGAATTAAATTCATTTTACGAGGCACTACTGTACTATGATTTTATAAATATTTAATGTAGTGTAGTGTTACTGAAATTGATGTAGGTTCATTCTGGGCCTCAGTAAAATTTGTGTTACAGGTGAACTATGAAGAGTTTGTGAAGAAGCATGAATGATTCAACAATTAAATTGTGCTTTTCAGGATATTCACCTAATTCAGAGCAGCACGGGAAGGATATCCACATTACTGAAATGATACTGGCATATACCAGTTGCAGATTGGCATTCTGTACTGCATCTCAGATGGCTTTTTGCCAATGGGCAGTCAGGTAGCATATTTCACCCTCAACACCAAGACACTAGGAGACTCTTTGGACTATACTTTGTCTGGTGATCCCTGTGAGAACAATTTTGGAGATGAATGGAGTCTGCTTAAATAGACATAGCTAAGGACGAAGGGTGGCAGCAAATCAGAAATTTACACATTCACATTCCTAGTTTTGAAATACAGACAGATTTCAGTTGTCACATTTAATTTAAAACTGGAATCCCCTTAATTATGGTAGATCATCTCCTCAAGAACCCACAGGCCTATTTATAGAATTACCAAAGACTGTCTGGGCAAGCACATTTTCTATTTTTCAAGAGTTATTTTATATACCTACTTCTCAGCCAGGGATGAGTTTGAATCCAGATGGCAGCTTTGGGGAATCCAGCTGTTCTTACTCAAGAGCTACAATCACTCTACAACCCCCTGGTGGGTTCAACTAGCATCTCAGCTTTGTTCACCTATTCTTCAGCCGAAGAGCTCCTAATCAAGCACAGGGGGATGAAGATCATTTCCTTTTGTTTTTCTGTTTAATTAAATTTATTCTACCTTGGTGTTATCTTGATCCTTTTGCTATGCAAATGACTTAGTTAACTCTTATTAGGAGAACAATGAGTGCACACTTGAAGACAAAACTTGGCACCCTGGCTGGCAGAGCTACTTGTGCTTAAGTGCAATCTCAGGTGCTTATGTTGCTATGCATGACAGCATCTTCCACTTCCAATTAGAATAATTAGAGGGTTGTCTGTGATCATCCTGCTTCTTTCCCCCTTGATTCATAAAGAAACACAAAGACTGGCATTCTATTCTGGCACTGAAGCCCACCTATCCTACAGCAGGAGGCTTCCATGTCTGAATTAACATATACTGCTTCTCTTCCTTTAACTTTCTAACCCCTATTTATGAGTAAACCCCATGAAGGGCATTTATTTGATTTTGCCCTTGCCATTTAAACATATAAGATAAAGTAGCATTTTCATGAAAACAGAAATGTTGACCTTCAAAGGCATTTTCTGTGAATCTGGAGCATGCACTGAGATCAATTAGATATACCAAAGGGACCAAATTACCATATGCCTTTATAAAAAGTTATTATTTTTAATGAAACTTTGATACACATGTTTGGGAAATGTTTGAAACATTTATACTCTTCAGCATACATCATCATTAATTGTGAATAAGAATTAGGAGTAACAGAAACAATATAACCATGCAATCGTAAGCAGTTTTATTTAGAACAAAGACCTATCCATTTAAAAAGTTGATGTTGGTAGAAGTAGTGAACTGAGACATACAGTTTCTCCACCAATTCATAAGCATGCAAACTGTGGTGATCATTTCATTTCATTTCATTTCTTCCAGGGGAAGCAAAATCTTCTAACTGTTTTTGAGGACTTGACTCACCGTTAGTGCTTGCTCTTCACTCCCCCGCCCTGCTTGGTTTTAAGTTGGGGGATGTGTTTGTTACCACAGCTCCTGCAAGTGACAATAGCAACCATTTTGTGGGCAGCTTGGCTGTCATTATGCATCTTCTGCAATCCCTCTGGGACAGATAAAATGGCAGTTGCTTGTCTCATGTTCAGCAAAGTTGGAGAAGATTGTGAGAAACTTTGTCTACTAATCAGTCTTGTCAAGTATTGGACCTTTTGGCTTTTAGGAAATTTTCAATGGGTCAGATGCAAGAATATTGTACTTATGTATTTAATCCAATCTGCATGGAGGTCATAGATTTAAATCACTAACCACCACCATCACCAGAAGCACTCAAATGGAGGCAAACATTCATCAGAAAAGGACTACAATTGTGTGTTCTTTTATTTTGCAAGTCAAGTTAGATCAAAACTGAGACAAGGAACTATGATTTGAAGTCCAGTTATCTATACCCGATTGCAGTGATGCTTACCAGTAATTGACTAAAGAACAATGCCATTGGTACAGAATTAAAGAAACTGTGACTTTTAGTCCAATGCTTTGCTAAGTGAGAGACATTCACTATGCCAGCATTCTAATTTAGTGTTTACAGAAAATATGTTACTTACTTTTGTAACCTTGGAACCAAAATCCTGTGCAATAGAATATTTTCCCCACAGTGAAAAGGAAGCCAATAGATTAGACAGGGACAGGAGGAGTCTGTTGGCATTTGTGTCACAGAGAGGAGTCAAGGATTGGATTTCTAGGTTACTGTGATGCATGGCATAACTGTACTGTAGACATGGGCACAACTTAGCGGAATTCCCGTTTCCGTTTCCGTTTCCGTTTCCGTTTCCATTCCTCGTTTCCGTTACGGAACGGAAACGGTAACGGGAATTACTCCGCCAGAACTCGAACTCGAACCGACTAAAGAATAATTGGGTCTGATTTATCGTTGTCGTTCCTGGCATCGTGGTGATACCGCGATGCCAAGCAAGCGGCACAGAAAAAAAGTTTTTCTTTTTTTTAAAAAAAAAAACCCGATTCCCGGCCAAAAATCAGGCGAAAATATGCCTGCCTGAGAGTGCACCTACCAGA